>CM045735.1:12909748-12934748 GCA_024760905.1 Plotosus lineatus | reverse complement strand
TATCGCTATGGATACAAATTTATTGTAACCACCATCTGCTAAATTATTTTCTTTTTCATGGACAGCACGGCAAATTTGCCAACAATTTCCATTTTTAATTTCTGGAAGGACTACACGTCACACTTCAAACAAGTAATATTCAGTGTCGTGATACAGCCACAGGATGAGTTCCTGTTATCACACATCACCTGCTATCACAGCGGTTTCCTCGGCAGCCTCTCTATCCTTTGTCTTGAAGTTAATAAGATGAAAAAAAAAAAAAAACCAGCAGCTTGTCAGATTGTAGAGAAACCAGAAAGCACCACAGACTGAGGGATTGCAGCAATCGTATAAGTTTATTGCAAGTCACACTGTGCGACATTGATCTCGTAAACTTCGTTACATCAGACTTGAAGATCTTAGAAACCCCTACAGAATCACAGGCAACAGCACGAGTCACTATGCAGTATACTTAAGTTATGCCGTGACCTTGGGTTGTACCTTACAAAGGTGTTAGCTGAGCAGGCTAGTAGTCATATACAATCTGAGGGAATGGAATCATTCTGCTGACTGTTGGACTGTTAAATAACGTTTAACATTCCTGTTATTTTAGTGAAAATTTCATTCATTTTATAAACTGCTTTATCCTAATTAGGGTTCCAGGGAGGCTGGTACAAATCTCTGCTGATTAGGTGAGGGCAGGGTACACCTTGGACAGTTCGCCAGGTCATCATAGGGCAGCACACACAACCATTCACAGTCACATCTAGGTACGTTGTAGAACAGCCAGTTATAACCGCCGATGTGGATGTTTTTGGACTGAGGTAGGAAACTGGAGTACCCGGAGTAAACCCAAGCAAGCATGGGAAGAACGTGCAAACTCCACACAAAAATTCCCAGACCTGGGTATAGGACCCAGATTTTCTTGCTGTGAGGCAAAACATGCTAACCACTACACCACTGTGCCACCATCGAACTTTGTAAAAATTAAACACATTTGTACTGTAAATTGTTTTATTCAAGTGCTGGTTATCATGGAGCTAAGCTGGTTATCTGGAGGCTTTTTACTCGCAGCAGACCAATAAAGTTGCATTTGGTAAAAAATCTAATTTTTTTTTTTTTTTTTTTTTTTTTTAATGCATTCTTCCCAATTGAATACTTTAAATCTCATTTTGTTGCTTTTTACTGAATAAATCTAGAATATACTGAAATAGCATTAGAAGAATAGTATTCTAAGTAGTTGGCGGCGTCTTCAGCTTGCTCACAGTGGGTACCATACCACTGTTCTGAAGCTATGACCAAAGATTCTTCCTTGGTTCAAGCTGGTGGATATACGCCAGAAGGCTCCAGTTGTCAGTCAATGTTAGGTTTATGTGCAAATCTTTTGGGAAGCCACTGATCTATCTCAAAGTCCAAAACATATAGATTTAATTTTTACCCCTCAGCCAATGGGGCTCTATTCTGTGTCCACAGTTCCGTTTTTGTAAACTAACTCAAAAACGCTATTGCTGGTCATCTCCATTTTTGGTATGGTATGTTTCTGTTGTGTAACTTCACAGGCGTTTTTCTTCTTCTTCTTCTTCTTTTTTTTTTAAACATAAGCTTTTGATTACATTTCTTTATATCACACAAGCGTGCTAGTTTGGTGCTGGAGCCATAAAGCCATTAATTGGTTGTAGCTCATAATTGGAGCCAAATTTAACAAGTGATGTGACAGCTGCACAAAATAAAGCACAGCAGTCCAACCACCTATTTCTCTGGGGCTGTCTCATTATTTTTATAAAACCTGTGCCAAGGTCCCACATTGCCATGTAGTAAATAAGCAGGCAACTTTCATTACCTTCCATTTTAGCTTGTTTGTCAACTGCTACTTTCGAGCACAGTGCCATTTCTTCTTCCACTCCATCCAGGGGCAGCATCATTACTGTGACTACTGTGAGTAAGAATGAAAATGAGGATTGTTACACGGACCCATGGTAATAACCTGCAATTTATTGCATAACGTATACAGTCAAACGAATAGATGACAATCAGTTCTGCTTTGTAATAAAATTGAATAAATATAGCTGAAGGTTCTCAATCATGGACAATTTCTAGTGGTAAACTTTACTGTTACAAAGCGTCAAAACTGGGAAATCCTTCCACGATTGGTCAATCACTCAAATTTTTTTTTTTTTTTTGATTCCTCAAATTTGATCCACTCCACAAAAATCCACACTAAGTAGGAACTTGGACATACTGAGATATTCCTCAATTTGGAAAGAGAGTTTTCTATCCTTCTAAATAAGGTGTAATACATAATTATAGCATTAAAATTGACTAAGTCACATCATGTTGTATACAGGGATCCGTCACAACCTCGCGATTCAATTCATGCGGCTTCAGTGCATCACGTCTTTTTTTTTTGTTTGTTTTTTAAATATTCATCAAATTAAAAAAATAAGGAAATTAACAAAGAATAGGGGAAAATGTTTCGGAAAATGCCACAAAACAAAGCCAATTATGCAAAAGGAAAAAAAAACCCCAAACAAACAAAACAAAAAAACAACCCAAAACCTCCCATCAAAACTAGTTACATTTTTGTGAAGTGCACATCTGTGTGCGTGCGCATGCATCTATATGTGTGTATTTATATTTTATTTACATCTTATGCATTATTTTTGAATGTTTAATTGTTGATATAAGCATTTATAGCATTGAATATGTATTTATTGATATTATATACACATATCCATGTACAGTCATCCTTTGAATATCGCGGATAATGTAGACCCGACCTGGCCGCGGTATTCGAAAAACCGCGAAGTAGGAACGCCCCGACCCCCACCATTTCTACCATGTTGTCTCATTTCTATATGTTTTCGCATCAATACAATATCAAGAAGTGTATATTAAACGTTACACAGTTATATGCATATGTAAATACTGTCTGTCTGTCTGTCTGTCTGTCTGTCTTCCTTTCGGCTTTTTTCCCTTTTACTCGGGAGTCGCCACAGCGAATCATCTGATTCGCAAGTTTGATTTGGCAGAGGTTTTTACGTCGGATGCCCTTCCTGTCACAACCCTTTTTAGCAAGGGACAGAAACACGCTGACGACTTTGCAGCCTACTCTTTACGAAAGTCAGCAATGGTTCTTTTACATGCCTCACACCATAGACAGTGAGAGACATGGCCCGCCTTTGATAACCCAGTTAGCTGCACTGGGGGGCATATGTAAATACTGTAATGTATTAATATTTAAATAGAATTTATATATAAATACTTTAAGTACTGTACTCACCTCTGACAATAGCTCTTCTCCGCGGTGCAGGACGTTCACAAACACTATACAGTAAAAATCACAAAAAATCCCACGGGAATGTGCAAGGCAACAGCGTCACGCGTCTAAGCCAATCAGCTTGTAAGATTGAGTTGAGTTGGCGGAAGGCAACAGCATCACGCGTCTAAGCAAATCAGCTTGCGATATTGAGTTGAGTGGGCGGAAGGCAACAGCGTCACACGTCTAAGCAAATCAGCTTGCGAGATTGAATTGAGTGGGCGGTCCCTGCCTGAACTGGGGAGGAGGGGCACTTTAGTCTGTCGTTTGTAAACAATGGACGCAGCCTGCCTTGGGTCCCTGCCTTCCGCTTGCTTACATGTGAGTTTCAGCACGAATTTTTAATTTTTTATGATTTTTTTTTTTTTTTTTTTTTTTAATACCGCGATGTACCAAGACCACAGTGTTCAAATCGCAAAGTGGCAAGGGATGACTGTATGTAGATGACAGTGGGGGGGGGGGTGTTTGATACTCCTTCACGGAATTCGGTGGTCGTGAGAGATCTCGGTCCCAATTAACTACGGAAAGTGAGGGATCCCTGTATTGCTAATCATAAAATGCTAGTTTTTGAGAAAATAGCAATAGCATTTACAGAACCAGTTTCGGAATGTGTGGATTTGAAACTCCCTAACATTCATCAAACTACATGAATCCGGCTCTTGGCCCATCAGTGCGATCAATTTTCCTAGCAACAGATGAGTTCTATTTACAGTCATGTCTATTTTGAGGCTTCTCCTTGGTTTACTGTTATATGATTCGGGGAATCCTTCTGGGATTCTGCAGGCAGGTAGAATATTCTGGTACTGATTATGGAAAACAAAGAAACCCTTGAAAATTAGCAAAATAACTGGATATTCTGTTTGTTGGAGTGTGTCATGATTGAGATAAAAAAGCATTTTGGCAGAGGCTCACAATCTTCAGGTCCTGAGGCAGGTCTGCATCAAAAACATGTAGGATTTTGTTATGGAAATCACTGCATGGGCTCAGGAATACTTCCAGAAATCAATATTTCTGAACACAGTTTGCATAGATACAGAGTTTTGAACAGAGCTCTGATGAGGCAGAAGTTCTCTCTTCTTTTTGGTCCAGAAGAAGTGGTGTCCATGTTTTCCGAGAATAATGTAAAAGTTTGGTTGACCACAGAACACTTTTGCATTTTGCCTGAGTTCATTTTAAATATAACGATCCTGAATTATGTCCAAGTATGGCTTCACTGTATGAGAGCTTCAACCTGCATTAGTGGAACGCACAGCAAACTGTGTTCACAGACAGTGATTTCTGGAAGTGTTCCTGAGTTCCAGGTTGTTCAGTGTCCCCTCGAGAAGGAGTCTCCAGTGTTAGCTTTTGTACCGGTAAGTAAGTGGCAACTCTGAGGTGAGAGCACTGTGTGTACCGCACTAACGTGCTGAATTCTTATTTTTATCCTTTTAGCTCTGAGGAAAGAAAGGCAGACTAGTGAGGGTTTATTTGATTTATAGATTTTTTTTTTTTCTGTAAACAGGAAGTAACAGACTTCATGGACATTTCATACACAATAAAAGTAAATAGAAACTGTCATCTATTATTTGGCCTGTCAGCCATTAATAAATAGAGGTGTCATTGCTGCCAAATTGCTGGAGGGAAATACACACCTTTTTTTATGGCTGTTATTAAAAATAATGCAACAGTGTCTTTATGTCTGTCATCACACTATGCTTTGGTTGATTACGTTGATAAAATACCACACCCTGTGAAGTTTTAATTCTTTACATACTGTAAATATTGGGCAACTGTAACTGGGTTCACCATTACTGCAGTTGAGCTTCATTACAATAAAACTTATTTTTAAATTAGAGAGATTTTTACAGTTAATCGGGGATGTGTGAAGGCTGAGTGGGCCAATATATTAAACAAGAAACTTGAGTCACCCAATTTAATGCAAATCTTCCCGCTGCTCAAGTTCTCCAACCGTGGAGAAGCTGCTTGAAACTTTTCTCTTCAACCACTTTAAGCAGATTAAAGGAGATCTGGCCAGTTTTTGTCTTCCATGTCATGCTGCATTTTAAGTTTAATATACAGGGATCCCTCACTTTCCGCGGTTAATTTGGACCGATGCCCCCCCCCCCCCCCCCCCAACGACTACCCAATTCTGCGAAGTTGGATTAACCCCCTAACTAACGTATACATACATGTATGTATATAATATCAATAAATACATATTCAACACTATTAAATGCTTAAAATAACAAACAGTCAAAAATAATGCCCAAGATGTAAATAAAATATAAATACACACACATACAGATGTGTGCACGAGTACACACAAATGCGCGTGCACGCACTCAGATGCGCACCTCACATAAAAATATAAGTAGTTTTGTTGGGGGGGTTTGGGTTGTTCTTTTGTTTTTGTTTGTTTGGATTTTTTTTTTTTTTTTTTGCATAATTGGCCTTGTTTTGTGGCAATTTCCTTATTTTTTAATTCGATGAATATTTAAAAAAAAAAAAAAAAAAAACACGATGCACTGAAGCCACATGAATTGAAGCGCGAAGTCGCGAGGGATCTCTGTAAATGGTTTGTCATATAAGCAAACTGATGAGATGTCCAGAATGCGTTTATATAATGTTGGTCCTTTGTTTTCAATCAGGAGAAGATAAAGAAGAAGGCTGGCATTGAGGCTGAAGATGATGAGGAGGAGGTGGTTGCGTACCTGTCCGGTGCTGATGATGAAGAGTTTGACCCCAGCACATTACCCGACCCTGACAAAGTGCACATTTCTGAAGATGAAGATGAAGAAAGGTAAGACTGTCTATATGAAAATGCTCCAAGTGAAAGGTTCTTATATTTTTTATGCTTTTCATATTCCTTTACCAGTGCTTTAAAAATATTAATAATGCAGCTGTTTCTTTTACTTATTCCTCCTTGTCCCAGTGGCTCTTTATTACTTCCTGTCTTTTCACTTTCTCTGAATCCTCCATGGAGTTCCACAGTCTGATCCAAATTAAAATACAGTTTAATTGAATTTCCATTTTATTTGTCTGACACATTGGACAATAGGCGTTGTCGCAAAGCAGCTTTACAAAAATCTGATTTCTGTAATTGTAGGTAAGAGATGAAGTTCTGAGGTGAGCCTAAGATGGCTTTTTCGGAAGTGAAAGTCTTTGGGGTCTGAGAGAGATTATCCTCTGTAGCGGAACAGTGAATTTTAAACAGAAACTGGGAAGTGATTTGTACATCGAGTCATTCCTTTGTGGTTTTAAATGAACCACCCAAAACAACAGCTTGGGGATTTTTTTTCCCATGTTGACTTTTGAAAGTTTCATTGGTCATTTTAAGTAGGTGTAAAAATAGTGATGTGGAGTGTATTGTAACCAGCAAAACAACAAAGATGAGATCAGTAGATGAGGTTGCATTGAGCGCATATATTTTTGGGGAAGTGCGTTTATTCCGGGTGGCCTTGCAATAGTTTGGTGAGCTGTTCAGGGTGTATCCCACCTTCACCCAGAGTGAGCCTCCCTGCAACCCTAATTGGTATTATGTGGATTAAAAAAAATGAATGAATTTGTTTATTTCTTGAGAATAGTTTTAGGGAGGTGAAGGTTTTTTTTTATTATTATTATTATTCTTGATTTTCTTTTAACTTGTTACTCACAAACGGTGACATCTTTGTTTCTGAGGAAGATGCAAGCACTTCTACTCAATACTCTTCCATTTACTACCTTTTGTCTACAAAGTAGCTGATTTGGGATCTTCTCATCTCTCCCAAAGATCCAAAGTAAATAGTCATCGCAGAATAAAAAAGTAAATAAAAAGGAAAATCAGAAAGTAAATATGGTGGGTGGGACAGTGGTTAGCACATTCACCTCAATGCAAGAAGGTCCTGGAGTCAATTACCGGGTTCACCTGTTTCTGTGTGGAGTTTGCAGGTTCTCCCCGTGCTTGTGTGGGTTTCCTCTCGGTACCCTGGTTTCTTCCCAACAGTCCAAAGATATGCACATTTTAGGCTAATTATCTGTTCCAAATTGACCGTAGGTGTGGATACGAGTGTAAATAGCTGAGTAGTTTGGCCCGTGATATCCTAGAGTGCTGTTCTGGAAGTATCCCGGCTTTGCCCATAGTCGATTGAGATAGGCCCCAATTTAGGATTATGCAGGTTAGTTGCTGGTTAGTTCACCACTGCCACCTACACTTAGTTAATGGGGAAAGCCAAGGCACGGCCACGGATCATGAGTAAAATATAATTACTTGCTTCTCTGCTCTTACTTTTCCTACGACTTGACTTTTCCTTGAGTTTTTTGTGTCGCCCGCCAGTGTAACGTAGGGATCCCTCTTTGCCATGTCGTCGTCGTCTTTGTCGTCCATCGTCACACTTGCTTGTAATCTTATTCTTCTTTCGGCTTTTTTCTTCTCGGGTCGCCACAGCGAATCATTCTGATTCGCATGTTTGATTTGGCATAGGTTTTACGTGGGATACCCTTCCTGACACAACCCTTTAGCAAGGGGCGGAAACACACTGACGGATATACAGCTACTCTACGGTGGGGGTTGGGGGGGGCAGTGACAACCTTGTGGAGAGTGGGACTCTAATCCCCAACATTAGGATCAGCAATCCAGCACTTTTTAACCACCAGGCCACCACTGGCCCTACACTTGCTTGTAATCTTCAACTGCTCAAATTATTTTAACCAAACTTGCACAGAATCATATTTCCAGCATACCATTGTGTGTCACCGATTTTATTCCATTCAATTGATTTTCTGGAGTTTTATATCCATTTATTGTTTTATTTTAACATGACAATTTTTTTTCAATTCTGCTGGAAATAAGTAGTACAGGTGACGCGTCTTCCTGAAAGCTTCACATCCAAGTTTTTGTCTCTGCAGTGTAGATACAGTATATCAAGCGCTTGATTTTCTGCCTTGTTACTTTTGTGCAGTTTGCTGAGACATACGGTAAATCAGAATCATTCCATACTAAAGTGAACCAGAACATCGGATCATAAGTCTCTAATTATCTCAGAATGAGAAATTGATTCTTGCTGTACTTAATTACTGCAAAGGCTCTTGTTGGGTCTGTCGGGTCTACACTTTGATTAGGTTTGCAGCAGAGTCAGTCCTGTGTGTATCAGCCTCAGACTGCATCGAATGATTGCTTCTCAGAAGGAGTTATTCCCTTATAGACGAACAAAATTAATTTATTGTTGCTGGTGTAACACATTGATCCCCGTGCTGGCAGTAGACTGTACAATGTGTGCTTGCATTCACATTTAAAGGAGGAGCTACTGAAAATGAGCCACCACTTCTGCAAAGTACAGCATACAAGCTAAGTTCTGTAGTGAATGCGTTTGCTTTTTGTGATGGAAACTTTTTCCTTGTTGAAGCGGAGACCGGGAAGTGTGAGAATACCATTTAAAGCCGAAGTGACTCTTTATTAAGAACACACGGTGTAGTCATCAAGACCAACCTTAACCTTAACATTGTAGAATTTATGATTTCCATGGTTTTTGCCCAGGTAGTTTTTGTCCAGGTGGTTTTTGCCCAAATTGTGAGGGTATGTTTTTCACCCAACTTAATTGTTTTTTTTTGTTTGTTTGTTTGTTTTTTTTATTGAATTCACTTGTTAATAGTTATTTACAGGTTTGTGACACTTCCCTTAATGATATAACAACGGAAAGTGTTAAAACACTGTATGCCACCAAAGTCACACATACGTACACCCTAAGCCAGTGCTTCTCAAATAGTGGGGAGCAACGCCCCTTGGTGTGATGCCGGGGGGGGGGGGGGGGGGTGATGCCGGGGGAAGCGCGAATGACCCTGAGGAACATGCTTTTTTGGAATTGTGTACGAGAATTGAGTGTAATTGCACCTCCGCTCCACTAGTTGGAAGTGGCGCGCTCATTGTTGCGCTATGGTGCAGCAGTTTTTCGAACGAGCAAATGATATGAAGTGCAGTAAACAACCCCTCAAGAAACAACACGGAAAAATTGCTACAGGAATGAAGAGAAAGGTGGAGAGAGACGGAGATATGAAGACATAAATAAGTTGAATGAGTTTAAATAAGGATGTATTTTTTTAATTTCAGGCACATTGGTGCACTTTAAATCTTTACTATTACAGATTAAAAAACAATGTTGAAGTTTTTCTTTATTGTAAGTTGAACTATATTTCTTTGTTTTGTTGTTGTTTTAAATGTTTACAAAAAATACAATGTTATGCAGAGGTGTGGGGCAGTGGGGGGGCGTGAAATTTTTTTTTTTTTTTTCTTCCTAGGGCGGGTGCCGCAGAAAATAATTGAGAAGCACTGCCCTAACACCTAACCCTACTTCATATCCTAAATAAACTTTGTATATATATATATATATATATATATATATATATATATATATATATATGTGTGTGTGTGTGTGTGTGTATATGTTTACGTTACTTATACTTTTCCCACCATACAAAAAAAAAATTATTAAAAAAAGTTGGTCGAAAAACATGTCCCTACAATTTGGGTGAATAACATCTGGGCGAAAACCAGCAGCACAAGAATTTATACTTGGCAAGGAGGAAGTATACAGTACATTGAGGTGGAGACACGCTAAACAAAGCATGCAAATGCAGTAAAGGAATCATTTCCCCAATCATTTCCCCAGTCCTGATATCATCAGCATCACAAATACATGATGCTAATCCAATCAGCCGACAGAATCACCCAGACCTTCACATTATCATCCAGACAAGGCCTAGGGATTAGCATTCACATGTAACCTGGGATAGATCACTTGCTCAGGAAATACATAAAGACAAAAGAATATCTCCAACACCTTGGTTGCCAGACTTGATTCTGTTAGAATGTCATCATCTTCACCTCAAAAATGTAAAACCCAGTGTGCATTACTTTTTTCAGTTGGTCTACAATTACCCTGGAACCTAGAATTAACATTTTACAAATTTGTAATTGCACACTTGAAACTTTTCTTTTTTTACTGCAAGTTGAATTTAGCAAACAACCACTCTTCAATAATATTATTTACCACTGAGGTATTACTAGACCAGTCGAGAGACGCAGTCCCTTCAGCATGTTCTGGATCAACACTGAGGTCTTTTAAAGGTTGCACTAGCCTGAAACACTAGACCAGGAAGGCATTCAGGAGGCATTCTAACGTTCTTTTCCTTTCGGCTGTTCCCTTCAGGGGTCGCCACACCGAATCATCTGCCTCCATCTCACCCTATCCTCTGCATCTTCTTCTCTTACACCAACTGCCTTCATGTCCTCATTCACCACATCCATGAATCTCCTCTTTGGTCTTCCTCTAGGCCTTCTGCCTGGTAGTTCCAACCTCGGCATCCTACTACCAATATATTCACTATCCCTCCTTCGTACATGTCCAAACCATCTCAATCTCGCCTCTCTCACTTTGTCTCCAAAACATCTTACATGTAGGCAGGCATCAGGAGGCATTCTAACCAAATGCCCGAATTCATCTCAACACTAAGGAGCAGCGAGCGGTTCCACTCTGAGCTCCTCCTAGATGGCCGACTTTTATCTAGTTTTTTTTAATGCGTCACCCAATACAGATTTGTTCATGGCCAGTTCCTACCTACCACTGATCATATTACAGCCAATATCCAGGAAGGGAAAGGGTTAACGCTCTACCTCTGAGACATGTGAAGCCAATCAGCTGCATCTTTTTCACCTGCTGCTTTTGATGCATCATAGGGCTATCTGCCCATCTCAGAATAATTGGACTTGGAGGTGGCCACAATAGGTCATGATTGGTTGCTGCAACATAGCAGCGGAGGAACGTTTTTTTTTTTTTCTTTCCTGGATGGTTGTGAAATTGTCTGAATTTGAACTTGGGATTTCTGGAAGATGAGGTAAACACACCTACACCTGGGAGCCAGTCAAAGAGCTTCTGCCATTCATTTTGAACAGTCAATTTTTACTTTTTATTGCCCAAAGCTCTAGCACGATTTTAGGTGTTTAAATGTGCCTCATTCTGCAAGATGGGAAGAATTCCTAAATGATCACTAATAATGCAACATCGCAAGGCAATTATAAAATATCCAACATGTATTAATCAGTTTAGTGGAGTATTATGAAGCTGGAAAATAACCTCCAGCTTGAATTAGCTTCAGAAATGCCTGACTGCGTTTCTGATTTATTTTAACCTCTTCTGACAAAGTTTACTCTCCATTTTCTGTGTTCAGAAGATAACATAACGGTATATTCATGCAATTAGAGTACAAGCGTTGTTCCTTTTTAAGAACTGCTTTGTGATCTTTATATATTTTTTTATGCAGTATTTATATATTTCATCTATTTTCTAGTGTATTTTTCATTTCGTTCATGTTTAGCTCTCATTTTTCTGCTTTCCTTTCCTCCTTTTCTTTCATTCATTCATTTTCTGTAACCTCTTAAACCCAAATAGGGTCACAGGGAGGCTGGTGCCCATCCCAGCCGACTCTGGGTGTGGGCAGAGTACACCCTGTACAGCTTGCCAGGCTTCCGCAGAGCAGAAACACACTGACGGCTATGCAGCTACTCTTGTAGAAAGTCAGCAATGATTCTTTTACATGAACCTCACACAATAGACCAGGGGTCACCAACATGGTGCCCACGGGCACCAGGTTGCCCACAAGGACAACACGAGTCGCCCGCAAGCCTGTTCAGGGGTCGGGAACCTATGGCTCGCAAGCCAGACGTGGCTGTTTTGATGACTGCATCTGGGTCTCAGATAAATCAGGTGGCCTTTCTTAACAGAATAACTAATACATAATTTCGCTGTCCTTTCAATAAAAATACAGAAAAAAGCCATCAAATAAAACAAAAACATAAATATATCTCACGCATTTCAATCTATACATCTATTTTCAATGCCACTTACCGCTGTGGCGAGCAGCGGAGAACCAATCCTTTCTGTACTGCAGTGTGTGGGTGGGGCCGATACGTTGAAACTCTAATTTTATTTAATTATATGCAACAGCCTGCGCGAGTTGTTCTTGGGTAAAGAGGTAAATTTCCCTCGTTTTGATCAGCTCATGTGCATGAAGCCAAGCAGAGCTGGCAAGCAAAACACAAATGGACAGAATGAAAAAACTTCAACTTGCAGACCAGCTGATTGCCTTGGGACGAGCTTCCTGTCACATAAACACTGCAGTGTGTGGGTCCTGTCGTACTGACCATGCTCCACATGCGTACGCTAGCGGTCCTTCTCACACCTGAAAAGCATGCAACACGCTTCTCACACCTGAAAAGCATCAAGACCAACCTGCGGTCACGTAATAGATGGAAGTCTAAACGCCTGCATGAAGCTGAGCCTCACCCCGTATCAACCAGACTACAACGCCATCGGCAAAACCATGCAGAAATCGCATAAATAGTAAGAAGTACTTTTCTTATTAATTAATAACTTCATTATAACAATGTTGTTTAAAATAAATTCAGAGTCGTATTATACTCTAAAATTGTTGGTCTCAGTATTTAAAAATATATTTGGCTCTCAGAGGATTAGATTAAAATTTTTTTTTTTTTTTTTGGCTCTCAGTCAAAAAGGTTTCCGACCCCTGACATAGATGAATATCATTAATTATTAATAATAACATATAATTAAAGGTAAATTGAGGAAGTTTGTTATGTCACAAGTGTGTATCGACCTGATAGTCCTTCGCATTAATTGGTACCCAAGAAGTAGCCCGCAGTTTCAAAAAGGTTGGTGACCCCTGCCATAGACAGTGAGAGACATGGCCGGCCTTTGATAACCCAGTTCGCTGCACTGGGAGGGAAAGTGAGAATTCATTGAGAGAGGGGCTTGAACCCCCAACCTTTGGATCAGTGATCCAGCACCTTTACCACCAGGCCACCACTTCCCTGTCCCTTTCTTTCCTTCCCTTCCCCCTTCTACCTCCTTTGTTCTTTTCCTTTCCTGTTTTTTTCCTTTTCATTCCAATCCCTTCATTTATTCATGCATCCATCATTAATTCTTTCATCTTTCGTAAGCTGTTTATCCTGGTAAGGACCACAGCGGGTCCAGAGTTATACCAGGATCAATCATTCATTCCTTTTCACCCCTCCATTCAGTTTTCTGTGCTTCTCAGCTCTAGTGTTTATTTGAGATGGAGGCAGGTGATCTGGGTCACTCCCAGCACAACACACAGTAACACCGGCTCTGATTAATGCCTGTTGGCTGGCTTTTTACTGCATGGCTACACTTGCCGAATGCAAGAGAGGTTTCAGGCACTGTAAATCTGAGACACCCGCTCTCAGCCTCCCTCCACAGGCCGGCCTTAATGTGAAGCAGCCCCTGTCGTGTTATGCCTGGGCCCAGAGCCAGGTCCTGTACTACAGCCCTGCCTCATTTATGTGTGCTACCTGTCCTCCCTTCTCGCTCTGTCGCTCTCACACACACACACACCACCTGTCACTGACTGCGTCCTCCTGGCTCCCCTCTACATCCTCCCACCTCTGGAGTAGAACTACTTTATCCCCTGTCTACCTGCATTACTCGCATCCTAAAATATATTGTTCCGGGCTTCTGCCTGTTCTTTACAGATGGCTCCGTCGATGCCTCTTGTTCGGCGTGAAGTGGAGCCAGCAGTTCCTGTTTAAATTGATATTCAGCATTGTATCTCGGTGCTGTTAGGAACTGGCCAGTGATTTATGGGAGTGAGTGGAAGTCGACATGCCTTAAAAGGCTAACGAGGTGTGCTTGCTGACTGTTAAACAGATTGAATGACATTTAATGCCCTTTCATACAAGTCTCATGGAGTGTGTGACGATAAAATGTTGGAATGTTCATATAAGGAAGTGACACCGTTTACTTAGCGTTATATAATGAACCTGCTGCCAAGTGTATGCAACCACAATATGTTGATAATTCTTTTTTTTTTTTTTTTTTTTGGGGGGGGGGTAGTCAAAACCCACTGAAGAAAGTTAGGGGGTTTTTTTTAGGTTTTTTCTACTCCTGAGATTGAGGTCAGACTGAATTTTTAATTTCTCTCCATTAGAATTATGAGAAAGCATATGACAGGGTGCCGAGAGAAGAACTGTGGTATTGCATGAGGAAGTCTGGAGTGGCAGAGAAGTATGTTAGAGTGGTGCAGGACATGTATGAGAGATGTAAGACAGTGGTGAGGTGTGCTGTCGGTGTGACACAAGAGTTCAAGGTGGAGGTGGGACTGCATCAAGGGTCAGCTCTCAGCCCCTTCTTGTTTGCTATGGTGATGGACAGGCTGACAGATGAGGTTAGACAAGATTCCCCATGGACTATGATGTTTGCAGATGACATTGTGATCTGTAGTGAGAACAGAGAACAAGTGCAGGAAAATCTAGAGAGGTGGAGGTATGCCCTGGAAAGGAGGGGAATGAAGATTAGCCTCAGTAAGACAGAATACATGTGCATGAATGACAAGGACCAAAGAGGAACGGTGAGATTACAGGGAGCAGAGATAAGGAAGGTGGAGGATTTTAAGTACTTAGGCTCAACAATCCAGAGCAATGGAGAGTGTGGAAAAGAGGTCAAGAAGCGTGTGCAGGCAGGTTGGAATGGTTGGAGAAAAGTGTCCGGTGTGATGTGTGATAGGAGGGTATCGGCAAGAATGAAAGGAAAAGTGTACAAGACGGTGTTGAGGCCAACGATGTTGTATGGGTTAGAAACAGTGTCCCTGGGGAAAAGACAGGAGGCAGAGTTGGAGGTAACAGAGATGAAAATGTTGAGGTTCTCTTTGGGAGTAACGAGGATAGATAGGATTAGGAATGAGCACATCAGAGGGACAGCACATGTAAGACGTTTTGGCGACAAAGTCAGAGAGGCTGGATTGAGATGGTTTGGACATGTACAGAGGAGGGATAGTGAGTATATTGGTAATAGGATGCTGAGGCTGGAACTACCAGGCAAAAGGCCTAGAGGAAGACCAAAGAGACGATTCATGGATGTGGTGAAGGAGGACATGAAGGTCGTTGGTGTAAGAGAAGAAGATGCAAAGGATAGGGTGAGATGGAGGCAGATGATTCGCTGTGGCGACCCCTGAAGGGAAAAGCCGAAAGGAAAAGAAGAAGAAGAGAATTATGAGAGCGAATCTGTGCAGTGATATGTTAAATAAGAATAGTGTTGAAGGAGAAAGGACAAATGCTCCTTCTCACTTTGAATTAAATAAACGTGCCTCGTTTAGCATATTCTTCGCCGTGATTTGATATATCATTTCGAAGGCAGTGTGAAATAGAAATCATAAAACATTTTGTTCACAAAATGAAACATTTATGAGACAGGATGTTCAGGTGGGAAATAATATTTGACTGGGATTGATATGTGCCTTTATCCATCAGGATTTTATTTGATTCTGAACCGCAGCCGTTCTCGCAGTGTTTAACTCTGTGTAGTCTGATTTTTGTCTTGTACTTTTTCTTTTCTTTATTGAACAACCGAATTCCAGCGTACAATGGGATTTTTTTTTTTTTTTAATGAATAACTTTTTTGATCGGCATCTTAAACATTATCACGGTGTTGCCTCCTTATCACATGCGACCACCATCAAGAGTGAGCATGGGGCTGAAGCATGCACACGTCCCTTCCATGAAATGCAATGCTGCCACTCATCTCTTTTAAGAAATGCTACGCGTGTGCATTTGCAGGAGGCTCGACACTCTCGGGATGGTAAACACTACCCTCTGTACGAATGAGCTCACAGATATGAATTTGGATGGTGATCGTTGTGAGCGACAAGGGAGGGCTGTGTATGCCGTCACTACCTCCGGTGAGAACTTGGCCAATGAGCTCTTATGGACTCCCAGTCACTGATGGCTGCGGCGTGAACCTGGATTTGAACTTGTGACCTCCAGGTAGATAATCATGCACCTTGTTGGTGCGTCACTAGGGAGCCCACAGCAAGTGTTCAAGTGAGTGTCTTTACAAATGTGCCTGTAATTAAAGGAAATCTTAACCGTAATCTGCACGAGTGCTAAACATATCGAACCACGCCTTAGTCGACTGCAGTACCCACCTACTGAGAGAAGTAGCTATGCAGACACGACCCCCCCACCACCAACCCCCCCCCAAAAAAAACAAAAACAAAAAAAAAAAAACAGGTCCCTCAGGAATCATGCCCTGCATATGCATACTACCCCATGTAACTAAGTCAGGCTTCCTTTCATATATTTTAAAGCAGGGGTCCCCAAACTTTTATCACTGCGGACCGGTCAACGCTTGACAATTTTACTGGAGGGGGGGGTCATAGATTGTTTATATTGTAAATATAATTTATTTATATAAAATATTATTATTATTATTATTATTATTATTATTATTATTATTGTTTTGTTATTATTAATAATAATAAGCACTCCGTGAATGTTATTTTTCAACAGCTGAAATAAAGTTGGTTGGGAAGTAGAGTTTGAACTTTTCAATTAGAAAAGCAAACACCGGTGATGGTGCTCCAGCTGGGAGAATGAAGGTTCAGGCTCAGTCTCACCCAAAATCCCCGCTATTGTTTAAAACATGTCCAATTCGCTTTTGTTCATATGCTGTCCCCTTGTCGGTTACATTTGACGCTCAAATGACTGACATGTAACCGTGAGAATCCGGTCATTTTTCAAAATAAAAGATTTTTCAAAAATAAAGATCGTTCAGACTCAGGTAATAAATAAAACGGAAATGAATTATTTCTTATGCGGACCGGTACCAATTGACCGGTGATTGGGGACCCCTGTTAAAGGACCTTGGTGTGTGTTTTTCAGTTTTTGCTGAGAGGAAAACACATTGTTTATATTTAAAATACAGTAATCCCTCTCTACTTCGTGCTTCAGTTTCTGCGGCTAGTGCATCGCGGGTTTTTCAAAAATATTCATCGAAAAATAAAAAAAAATAAGGAAATTAAGGGAAAAATATGGAAAAGGTTAAGGAAAATGCCACAAAACTAGGCACATTATTCAAAAAAAAAAAAAAAAAAAAAACCCTCAAGCAAACAACACAAAAAACAACCCAATAAAACAACTTATTTTTTTATGTGCACATCTGTATGTGTGTGTTTATATTTTATTTACATCTTGTGCATTATTTTTGAATGTTTAATTGTTATTATAAGCATTTATAGCATTAAATATGTATTTATTGATATTATATACTCATATTGAGGTTCTCTTTGGGAATAACGACGATGGATAGGATCAGGAATGAGCACATCAGATGGGCAGCACATGTAAGATGTTTTGGAGACAAAGTCAGAGAGGCGAGATTGAGATGGTTTGGACATGTACAGAGGAGGGATAGTGAGTATATTGGTAGTAGGACGCTGAGGTTGGAAGTACCAGGCAGAAGGCCTAGAGGAAGACCAAAGAGCAGATTTATGGATGTGGTGAAGGAGGACATGAAGGTAATTGGAGTAAGAGTAGAAGATGCAGAGGATAGGGTGAGATGGAGGCGGATGATTTGCTGTGGTGACCTCTGAAGGGAAAAGCCGAAAGGAAAAGAAGATACATGTACGTATACGTCAGTCAGGGGGCTTGATCCTACTTCACGGAAATCGGCAGTCGTGTGGGGGTCTTGGTCCCCATTAACCGCGGAAAGTGAGGGATCCCTGTACTATCAAAATCTAATGAAAATATCAAATTTACCTTTATTGTGACTCATTATCATTAAGATTTTAGTTTTATTTATCAGTTATTTAGGGATATGAAAAGCTATTAAATGGAATCTAAGTTAGTATCGGCTTTGTGATGAATTAATCTGAATTAATTGAATATATTAATACTTGAGATATTTGAGACGTATTTCAATCTAAATATTTCGCTGCAGATGAATTTTATTGGATATATTAAACGACAGCTTTTATTTCTCATGTACTTTATTTTTATTTTACTGTTCATATACAATTCTGCTACAACCATTAAAAAGACAGATTCGATTAAATTGAGTTTCTGTGCTCCAGACCCAAAATTGGCCTGTGGATTGTAATCTATTAAATTACTGAGGCGGATAATTGTTCATGTGGAATTCTGTAGTCTGGATCTGAACTCCTGTTGGAGTGTGGCCGGACGAGACTTGGTTGCTCCTGATGGTATCAGAGGCTTAACTGGGCCTCGCCTCAGATATCGCTGCTTAGTGTTCAGAGCCAACATTTCAGGCTTGAACTACTCTGATGGCTTAAAACTCTATGCTGCTTAAATTTCACATAATTGATCTAATTTCTGCAGTTACATCTGGATGTTTTGTGAAATGTAAATGTGTTTGTCATCTTTCACCATGTTTTATGATCCAGGCTGCTGTGGTGGGTTGTATTTATGTCGGTTGTGTTGTGTAGAATGTACGTACTGTGTGGGATCAAAAGGCATCACAGAATATAATTAATGTCTGCTTTTTTTTTTTTTTTTTCCTTGACGGACTAATTATAATTTAATTTGTGCTTTTTGAAAACCCTGAAATCATCCACTTCAACCCACCCAGCAAAGTATTATTAGGCTGACATTAGTGTGTGTGTGTGTGGGCGGGCAGTGGTAGCCTGGTGGTAAAAGGTGCTGGATGGCTGATCGTAAGGTTGGGGGTTTGCGTTCCACTCTCCACAAGGTTGTCACAAACACACACACACACCCAGTGCAGCTAACTTGGGTTATCAAAGCTGGCCATGTCTCTCACTGTCTATGGCAGTGGTTCTTAACCTTGTTGGAGGTACTGAACCCCACCAGTTTCACTGTGGCGACTCCCGAGTAAAAGGGGAAAAGCCGAAAGGAAGACAGACAGACATGCACCGAACCCTTCTTTATTGAAAAATAAAATATGACTTTTTTTTCCCAAATTCAAGACATAGGTATATGTTTTTACTGTGACACCAAAATGAACAGTGCATTAACATCACTGTGTTCAAAGAACAAAAACCAATACAACTCCCCCATCACAACTACTACCATTTTTATGTGAGGTGCGTGTGCGTGCGCATATCTGTATGTGTTTGTTTTATTTACATCTTATGCATTATTTTTGAATGTTTAACTGCTATTGTAAGCATTTATAGCGTTGAATATGTACAGTATTATTGATATTATATACACATGTACATGTACGTATACGTCAGTCAGTGTGGGGTTGAGCCTACTTAGGACGCTGACTTGCATCATGTTCCGTTATATACGTGAATCCATGTTGTACATATTCGTCCGACCGCTTTTTTTTTTTTTTTGCGCTCAACATAGCATGGATTAAAACATTAAGAACGAAATCGCACGACGTACCATCACGACAGTCACAAGTCGACTACTGAGCGCACCAAACTTCCTGCAGCACAGATTGGCCAAGCAATGTAGCGTGATCACCTGCAGCCAGTGATGGCGAAGCGGGGCGTGTCGTCATGAATATGAGTCGGGTGTGTGTCTTGACCTCCGCTGAACCCCTGAGATTGACTCACCGAACCCCTATGGGTTCAATCGAACCCAGGTTAAGAACCAATGGTCTATGGTGTGAGGTTCATGTAAAAGAACCATTGCTGACTTTCATCCAGAGTAGCTGTATAGTCGTCGGCGTGTTTCCACCCCTTGCTATACCAAATCGAATATGCGAATCATTAATATGACTTCCATGGAAATGGAGGCAGATGATTCGCTGTGGCGACCCTTGAAAGGGAACAGCCGAAAGGAAAATAAAATTAGTGTGTGTGTTGTTGGTGGGCGGTCATTTGTCAGTCTCTTTGTCAATTGTACAATTTAAAAGATTTAAACCTCACCGTTTAACACAACCTTTTTGGTTTATTCATCAAAAACTATCAATTTTAAATTCCATCCGGTGCCTTGTTATAGCCAGCAGTTTGAGAGGGTTCATATTTCGCTGCAGATGGGCAGACAAAATGCATAAATTTTTAAAAATAGCAACTAAAAAGATATGAAACAAAGACAAAACATTTTGTACCAAACACTTCAACTGCCCTCATTTTTCTTGACTTTGTGCTGATGCTTCATTATGAAATGCTGAAGCAGTGATTGAGCAACGTTTAAATAAGAGGCTTAAATAATTCAGCAGCAGGCCTAGTTGAGCTCATTTAGTGGGATGATGCATGGGTGTGCCCATGCATACACGGTCTCTTATCATCCAGAGGCTGGCGAGCTCTTTAAAATCATCAGGGGCGTGGAGGGAATGCCTACAGTACAGCTAGGAGGAAATTGCAGCGGTACTATCTGAGTTGAGGCTGCTCGCACGGCCACAGACCTGTCTGCAGAAAGAACCTAATTTGATCTGATAAGTGGACAGGCACGGCGCACATAGGCCTTATGGGATCTGTGGGAGACTCAGAACCACTTTAATTTTTGCAAACATGTTGGATTGGTATTGCTGTACTAAAATACTAACCCAGCTTTTTATTTAGGATGTGCTCTGTCCACTGCAGGGTGGTGTTAATCTTTTATACTTTGCCTCTTGTAAAGCAGTGACGACCCTGAGCTTGCGGGGAGGAAAAGGACCCACAGCAGTAGTGATGAAGACGAAGATAATGGGCACTGGGGTACCAGGAGGAAAAAGGTCAAGGAGAACAGCTCAGAAACTGAACCTCTGGACACTGGGCTCTCATTGGCTGAGGATGAGGAGTTGGTGCTGCATTTGCTGGGAGGCCAGAGTTAGTTCACGCCCACCATGCAGTACCATGTGACTGGAACAGCTTCCCCTCACCTGACACTTCTCATATAATGGACTCGGGTTGGGGGGGGTGTTCTGTTGCTCTTATGCATTTCTTGATTGTAAAATTATGTTTTGCATTGTAGATGAAAATAAACGACGATGAACATTTTAGCGGCAAATAACTGAAATTTGCTAGTCCATCACTCCCTATGTGAACCGCGCCGCTGGTGCTGTTTACACTTATTTTAAAATGCATCGTATGGACGTTTCATACGTTCCTCTTGAGGTGTCCAGCTGATTGCTTGTGTTCAAAATTTGTCACGGCCTGCATCATTTCTCCTGATTGGAGACGGATCAGGGGTGTTCGTTTTTAATCTACAGATGATATCTGGATAAACACCGCAGAAAATGGTTTGCCGAAACTTGTCGTGGTTGATGCTTACACTTGTATTTACCGCTGTCCAATCAGCATCTAAGACGGATTTTAAAACCAAGTGTAAACAGGATTGGTCTGTGTTTGTCCATCAGATATGTAATTGAAATTTCATGTGGTCTACCAAGTGCAAAGACAACCTACTGCTGATTCCACCCCCCAAAACCCCAGGCAGAGAAATCCCTGATTGCTTTTTGGGTCAATATTGATCATCAGCTCACAGTCTGCATGAATATTTGCTCATGTTTTTTTTAAGGTCTTTAGACATATTTAACCAAAATGTTTTTATTGGTAAAATATGGGGAGCTGCATGTAAGAGAAACAGTGTCGGGTTACAGATATATTATCAACTGTAAGCTTGACATGAAGTGTGAAGTTTTATTGTGAACACTGCAGTTGGTATTTTGTTAAAAACAAAATCGTGTTTTATGTCGATAGCCCGATAGGGGCGTGGTCATTTTTAATAAATCTTTTATTGTGATAGCACATGGTAATTTCTGTAGCACTTATATTAGAGTCGATGTCCACATTGCTGATTGTGCTTCATATTTTTAACAAAATTGTAGGAAATCGTAATACAGGGATCCCTCGCTACTTCGTGCTTCAGTTCCTGCGGCTTCAGTGCATCGTGGGTTTTTCAAAAATATTCATCAAAAAAATTTAAAAAAAATAAGGCAATTAAGGAAAAATAGGGAAAAGTTAAGGAAAATGCTGCAAAACAAGGCCAGTTATGGGAAAAAAACCCAAACAAACAAACAAACAAAAAAATCCCCCAATAAAACTACTTACATTTTTCTGTGAGGTGCGCACCTGAGTGCCGCGTCCACGTCTGTATGTGTGTGTACTTATACTTTATTTATATCTTATGCATTATTTTTGAATGTTTACTTGTCATTATAAGCATTCATAGCATTGAATATGTATTTATTGATATTATATACACATATACAGGTATGTATACGTCAGTCAAGGGGGTTGATCCTACTTCATGGAAATTGGCGGTCACGGGGGCTCGGTCCCCATTAACCGCAGAACGTGAGGGATCCCTGTATATCTGCCAAAGCATTTCAAAATGTATTACAGGGATCCCTCACTTTCCGAGAGTGTGTGTCACTTACCGAGATCCCAACGCGACCATCGAAATCCGCAAAGTTCAACCCCCCCAAAACGTATACATACATATATATGTGTATATAATATCAATAACTACATATCCAATGCTATAAATGCTTATAACAACAAACATTTAAAAATAACACATAAGATATAAATAAAATATAAATATACACACACAGACGTGCACACGCACGCAGATGTGCGTGAACACACTCAGATACGCACCTCAGAACAACGTAACTAGTTTTGATGGGATGTTTTGGGTTGTTGTTTGTTTTGTGTTGGTTTCGGGTGGGTTTTTTTTTTTTTGTTTTGTTTTTTTTTGCATACAGTACTTGGCCTTGTTTTTGTGGCATTTTCCTTAACTTTCCCCCCTATATTCTTCCTTAATTTCCTTATTTTTTTTAATTCGACGAATTTTTTTTAAAAAGCGTGATGCACTGTAGCTGCATGAATTGAAGCACAAAGTAGCGAGGGATCCCTGTAATAGCAAAATTTAAAGCTTAACACTATTTTATATTGTATGTTGCGTTCCATTTAGACCTTTTTTTTTTTTTTTTTTTTTTTTTTTTTAGAAAATAGCACAGTTTTTTTTATGCTTGGAATGGCAATTTAAGTGACATTATTTTAGAAACGTCATATTTATTAGCATATCAGTTTCGTAATCTGAAGTTTGTGAGTTCGATCCTCACACCAGGCATGGAGCATAAATGCAGGCTGCTTTATTGGGGGCAGCCATAGCCTGGCAGTTAGAGAAGCGGCTTTGGGACAGAGTGGTCGCTGGTTCGATTCCTGAAACTGCAGGAAAATGTTTTATCAGTGCAGGAGTGAGCTGCACCCTCCCCTCCTCCACCCTCATGACTGAAGTGCACTTGAGCAAGGCACTTCTGGGCACCTGTGTGTGCGCATGCTCACTTTTGTTAACTGCAGAGGCAATCATTTGTACAGTATAGCAGAAAAAAACAAGCTTCATTGTTTTCAGAATAATGCAAAAAATAGCATTCTTTAGCTTTAACATCTTTTACTGTCTATATAGGTGCCTGAGGGCTCCCAGTGGGTGCGTGACTATCCGCCTGGAGAATGCAAATCCAAATTCAGGATGCTGTTTCCATCTGTGTAACAACCTAGGAAGCAAGCAAGGCTTTGACTCGTAAGAATTACTGTTATGGTCACAGTGATAATGTTGTGACTTACATTTTCTCCTCGAGATCTGATTTCTAGATTTGTATATTGGGTTTTACATTCCTGATTTTTCTTTTCTGAGTGGTGGTAGCAGGCTGGGAATCTTGGACGGTGGGCTGTCAGCATGTATTTATTTGAATATTAGGCCACACCCAGTAGGAGAGTATTTAGCTTGGTCTGAAAAGTAAACTCGGATTGAATCTTATCAGGGTTGTATTATATATTCAAATTTCGAAAACATCATAAGCTTTTTATGTAAAATGTTTATTATCTGACAATTTGAAAGAAGAAACACATTCAGGTGCCCTCTGTATTTTATTATTATTTTTTTGGTTTGTTTTTTCTCTCATTGTGTTTTTCATGGGCACCGTTGTACATCAGTCTGATCTCTGTAAACTTGGCATGCACAGAGGTTCTTTCCTTGGTTTCCTTGTTGAGTTTGAAACAGAAATGTCTAGAAGGAAAGACTCTGTGAATGGCTTTTTATTCTCCATCAAAACATAAAGGCCATCTGCTGAAGAATGTGTTTATCAGCATTCACTCAGCCCGTCTCTGGAGAGCCTGTGCTTCAGCTCTGTGGGAAGAATTGACTCTCTGCCATGCTGTTGCACTCGCCTGACTTTTGAAGTAGCAGACGCGGCGAGTCGTAGGATTTGTGCCATAGAGGACTTCATTACAATTTGTCCTGGTTGTGTCTTTTTAATTACCGAAACCCTTTAAAATACACCAACAGATTTTTGTTGTTGTTGTGTTTGGGGTGCTAATTTCCGCTTATTATCTGGATGGGCCAAAATCTGAAATTGGACAGATGGGTTGTGTGAAATAACAAAACAAATTGAGTTGCCACATAGTTTTATCTCAACTTCGAAGTGATTACGGAAAGTAAGATGCACACGATCGTGTAAATCAGAGCTGTCGACATGGTCGGCGAATGCGTTGATGAATTGTGTTTATGCGCACAGTGATTGTTGCTTGGAGCTGTAGTGAGTGTTGTGTTTCAGTTTTTTGCAGCTGCACATTCATTACGTTTTGCCTGAAGAGCCATTTCCTTCCCATTTCTCTGCTGTAATAAACCATTTCAGCTCTGAAATGCAAAGGTCCAATTCTGCGCCTGGGCC
Organism: Plotosus lineatus; assembly: GCA_024760905.1. Taxonomy (NCBI): domain Eukaryota; kingdom Metazoa; phylum Chordata; class Actinopteri; order Siluriformes; family Plotosidae; genus Plotosus; species Plotosus lineatus. The sequence goes on along the minus strand of CM045735.1, from coordinate 12,910,043 downwards.
TTTTCAGAATAACAATGGACCATGAGTACAATGGGAAGACGATCATTAGCACTAATGCGCAGATTGCAAACCTCTCTTTTGTAGGTTGAAAATGCAATGCTTGCTGCATGTAAATGCAAACCTTTCAGGCAGTTGTGTCTGTGTGTGTATGAACACATACATGCATGCATATACACTTGTGTTCAAAATAATAGCAGTGTGTTTAAAAAGTGATTAAAGTGCAAAATCCTTATACAGTGGTACCTCACCTTACGAAATTAATCCGTTCGAGAAGTGGTTTCGTAAGTTGATTTTT
>CM045735.1:12894748-12904748 GCA_024760905.1 Plotosus lineatus | reverse complement strand
GTGGTGTAGTGGTTAAGGTGCTGTGCTCGTGATCGGGAGGTTGTGTGTTCAAATCCCAGTTAGACTCTCACTGTCCCCTGGGCAAGGTCTTAACCACAAGTGTGTCTCTGTTCACCCAGCAGTATAAATGGTTACCAGTAAAATATACTGGGAAGGTAACCTGCAATGGACTAGCGTCCCATCCAGGAGGAGTTGAACTCCTGGTCACTTCACGCTACAGAAACCGGGGATAAGCACCGGCCTGATGAGCCGCTAGGCTTGGGTGTAAAAAGCCCAACAGACTCCTCCTCTTTTCCTTTTGGCTGTTCCCATTCAGGGGCCACCACAGTGAATCACTTGCCTCCATCCTCATGGAAATCATACTAATGATTCGCATGTTTGATTTGGTATAGGTTTTTTTACGTCGGATGCCCTTCCTGACACAACCCTTTTCCGTAAGGGGCAGAAACACGCTGACGGCTTTGCAGCTACTCTTGACGAAAATCAGCAATGGTTCTTTTACATGAACCTCTCACCATAGACAGTGAGCGACATGGCCGGCCTTTGATAACCCAGTTAGCTGTACTGGGGCTACAGTGACAACCTTGTGGAGAGTGGGACTTGAACCCCCAACCCTAGGGTCAGTGATCCAGCACCTTTTACCACTAGGCCACCACTGCTCCCAAAAAGCCCAACAGACGACTTCTTCACTTATCTCTTAACATCCAAGGATGACGCTGGGGCGCCTTCATGGCGAGACTTGGGCTGATTTGACCTGGCGGAGCCCATCCCTCTCCAGGTCGTAGAAACACGCTGACGGCTTTGCAGCTACTCTTTACAAAAGTCAGCAATGGTTCTTTTACATGACCCTCTCACCATAGACAGTGAGAGACATGGCCGGCCTTTGATAACCCAGTTAGCTGCATTGAGGGGACAGTGACAACCTTGTGGGGACTCGAACCCCCAACCTTAGGATCAGCGATCCAGCGCCCGAACCACTAGACCACCACTGCCCTCCAATAGACTACCTTTCTTAAATAAGCTGAAAACATTTGAAAGGATATACAGGGATCCCTCGCTACTTCGCGCTTCAATAAATGCGGCTTCGGTGCATCGTGTTTTTTTTGTTGTTGTTGTTGTTGTTTTTAAATATTCATTGAATTAAAAAAAATAAGGAAATTAAGGGAGAATGGGAGGGGGGGGTTTAATGAAAATGCCACAAAAACAAGGCCAATTATTAAAAAAAAAAAAAAAAAAAAAAAAACAACCCAAAACCCCCCATCAAAACTACTAACATTTTTATGTGAGGTGCGCGTCTGTATGTGCGCGTCTGTATGTGTGCGTGTTTATATTTTATTCACATCTTATGTATAATTTTTGAATGTTTAATTGTTATTATAAGCATTTATAGTGTTGAATATGTATTTATTGATATTATATACACATATACATGTACGTATACGTCAGTCAGGAGGGTTGATCCTACTTTGTGGAATTTGGCGGTTGCGGGGGGATTTCGGTCCCAATTAACCACGGCAAGTGAGAGATCCCTGTAATACTGTAGTGGTTAGCATCATCTGTCTCACAGCAAAAAGGTCATAGGTTCAAGTCTCGGGCTCAGCACGGATGTTTTTGTGTGATGTTTGTACTTTCTCCTCATGCCTGGATGGGTTTTCTCTGGATACTCCGGTTTTCTCTCACAGCCCAAAGATATGTACATTAAGCAAACCGGATGTTCCAAAGTGCTGCTGGGTGTAAGTGCAGGGGTCTGTGTAGGCCCTGCAAAGGTGTAAGGAGTTGTCCAGTGTTTCTCCCATCTTTTCCCAGAGCCGGCTGACGGATGGCGGCACCAGCCGGCTCTCAACCCGAGTAGGATTGAGCAGCTCGGCGAATGAATAATACCATGGACTTCATTTTGAGACTGCGTTCTAAAGTTGTATCTTAAATCATACCAACATTTGCTCAAATGAGTCCTGTGTTCTTTCTGCGTTCATGCTTATCGTAGAACTATGGGCTGTTGTTCTTGCTTATTAGCTTGGAATTACAACATGTATTTTCAGAACTGGAGTTACTGAAGTGTGAACGCGGGGCCGCAAGCAAAAAAACAGTGTCATTTTACAAGGTGAGACATCGCACAATTTCACAATGAGCTGTTACCCCTTCTGGCAAAAACACAGCAGTTTGTTTTAACGACAATGAAGTTCCAGGCTTGTTGTTTTCTCAAATCATTTTCCTCCATTGTGTGCTTTCTGTGCTTTGTTCCTTGAGCTCTGTCTTCCTAGCCAGTCAATCTAAATTAAATACCGACTTCTAAAGCCACGGTTCTGCAGAACTGACGCTCACCCCGGATGCTTTCGTGCTTTTTCTCCCTTCTCTCTACACTGACTGACATTAATAGTGTGATAATGGTTTGGAATTAAATGGGGATTGCACACTATTCGATAGTTTTTCTCATTATACTTTGCTTCTAATGAATGCTGTTGTAAATATAGAAGAACTTGTGCCAAGTGGAAAAGCTTGGCTACGCAGCATGCATGGCAGGAATGTGTCCCTAAATGATGATCACTTGGGTCAACACACATGAAAAAACATTTAAACACCGTTTTGAGAGAAAGTAAAAACAAGACGATACGCTGTTCAGAGGCGAGTCGTGAAGATGATTAATTTAAAGAGTGACGCTCACATCTCTGGGAAATTTAGAGCAGCCAATTAATTAGCTCAATGTGCAAGATTCTGGACTGAGGAAACTTGGGAGTACTTGGAGGAAATCCATGCCAGGAGAAGGAGAACGTGCAAAGTCGCGCTTCTGAGTGGCACATCAACAAAGGGCGTGACTATCAAACCGAAGATCGCATGTTTGAATCCAAGTTGATTCTGCAGACATCCATGAATCCGGAGTCTGTGGGAGCTAACTGGCTGAGCTAGAACAGAAAGGAGGGATGGCATATGCTCTTCTGTCACTCACAGCAAACACTAGCCAATCCCTGAGTGTCTGTGAGCTCAATCATAGAGAAGAGGTGAATATCGCTTTGCGTAAGGCCGCCTCCAGTTCTCAATTATTCAGCATCGCATGTAATGGCGTGGTTATAAGCATTCTTCATTCTTATGCTCCGCCCTTCTGGTTGGTGTGATAGGGGGGGAGGCATAACTTGACAGGTGGAAATCGGAAGTGACGACAATAATGAGAAAGAAAAATGAAGAAAAACATGCCCGTAAATAAATACAAACAACTTTGCAAACTCCTCCCACTGGAATCAGACCCACAAACGTCTTGCTGTGAGGCACACATTGCGACCCACAACACCAGCGTGCCGCCGCCGCCGCCCTTGTTTCTTGTAATAGCATATCCCAAGGTGTTTTATTCCACTTATATCTCAGTACAGTGATAGCTCTGCTCACGAACAGAATTGGTTCCCAGAAAGTGTGTGTAAGGTGAAAAGTTCGTCTTCCGAACATTTATTTCCCATAAGAAACCATTAAAATGAGAATAATCCGTTCCCAGGTCCCCATAAAACATAATTTTCTACTAAATAAGCCTTAAAACTACACAAAAATATACCTTATTTTATGTATAATAAATGTGCTATTGTATTGTAATTAAAGAAATAAACTGTACTGTATAATAAAGTCGTTTTATTTACCTTTGTGATGGTAGTTGATGGCTTGATGGAATGGAGTGGGAGGAGGAGGGAGGGAGGGACTTACTGTTTGGAAGGAGAGTTTGGAAACGCCTACTGTTTGGAAACACCCTTAGCCACACACGCACCCTTAATAGCTTCCTTGTTCTTAAGGATGGGAGCAATGGTAGACTTAGCGTACTGGTACTGGGACGTGAAGTCACACAAACGCACACCTCGTTTGTGTTTTTCAATGATCTCCGCCTGTGGTGGGGTCTTTTTCGGTCCCATAATAGCAAAAGTACACTCAATATGGTCCAAAATGTCTATCAAACACAAACCACTTCCGCACTCAAAGAAAGGGGGTGACGAACTGTGACACCGTGAGCGTGCGTCAGCTTCTCGTGGCCGCCACCGTGGCGCTGTTCGACCGCGTGGTTTGGTTCGTCCGCCGAAAACTAGTTCGTCAGCAGAGACTATATGCTCGCGAATTTAATGTTCTTGAGGCGAAAAGTTCGTGAGCTTAAGCGTTCGTCAGCGGAGGTTTTACTGTACTTAGATTACTACGGTGTCTATTTATTTATATATATATATATATATATAAAAAAGTCTGCACACCCAGGCAAAATGGCAGGTTTTTGGATGTATTAAATGAGACAAAGCTCAATATTTTCTGAACTTTTTCCACATTTCGCCTATAATCTATGCAACTCGGTCAAAGAACTAAACTAACCCCAAACCTTTAAACTTCGGCGTAAAAGCTGAAGATGCAGAGAAGTTTATTTCTTCAGCACAACAACCCATTGTGTATCTTCAAATCATCAAAGCAGTGACTTCACCAAGAGGAGATCAAAGTTTTGGAATAGTCCAGCCGGAGCCCAGAGCTGAATCTAATTGAATATCTGCGTGGTGATCTGAAGAGGGTTGTGCACAGCGGATGCCCTTGAAATCTGACAGATTTGGAGTTCTTTTGCAAAGAATCAAGATGTGGCATTCTTATCAGACTCTTTTTTTTTTGGTGGGAGTCTTTTTCCCTTTTTCTCAGGGGTTGCCACAACGAATCATCTGATTCGCGCGTTTGATTTGGCGTAGGATTTTACATCGGATGCCCTTCCTGACACAACCCTTTAGCAAGGGGCGGAAACACCCTGACAGCTATGCAGCAACCTGGAGCGTGGGACTCGAACCGCCAGCCTTAGGATCAGCGATTCAGCACCTTTATACCACCAGGCCGCCACTGCCCCTCCCAAAAACACTGGATGGATGTCATCGAGTCAGAAGATGCTCAAACATAGTATTACTTTAGGGTGTGTATATTTTATGCATCCAGGTTCATCAGTTCAGTTCATTTTCTGTAACCGCTTAATCCTAATTAGGGTCGCGCGGAGGCTGGCGCCCATCCCAGCCAACTAGTACACTCTGGACAGCTCGTCAGGCCATCGCAGGGCGGAAACACGCTGATAGCTATGCAGCGACTCTTTACGAAAAGTCAGCAATGGTTCTTTTGACATGAACCTCTCACCATATACATGTACGGTGAGAGACACGGCCCGCCTTTGAGAACCCAGCAAGCTGGACTGGTGGGGGACACTGACAACCTTGTGGAGAGTGGGGCTTGAACCCCCAACCTTAGGATCAGTGATCCAGTAGCTGCACCACTAGGCCTCCACTGCCCCTGCATCCAGGGTTTGTTTTTTAATGACAAATGGTGATGACAATTTTGGGGGGAAAAAAAAAAAAAAAACGTGTGATGTTTCTGGGAGATGCGAAGCTCAACTTCTGTGTCCTGAATGCTTTTCCGTTTCTCTGGACTTGATATCGCTAAGACACCATGCATGAAAAGGCTTTAACTGACAAAATGCCCCACGTCTGAAATCACTCGAGTGTTACTTCTTTCTCTCAGGCCTTCAGACTCTGATGTTCTAGAATGACAGGACACATCTGGCACAAGACCGTTACAGAGCACAATTAGATGGGTTTCGAGGATAGGAATGTCGCTACATGGCAGTTGGCTCTTTATGTCCTATCTTGATGCCCAGTGACAGCCCTGTTCCAGCCAATTGATTAGTTGGATGGGTGTATTGGAGCAGGGAAGTACAACAAAATATGTAACACAGGGAGACTCCATTTACAGCACTGGTGATGAGCGAGATCGCAATAAAGACATGATGATGTTTAGTCACAGGGGGTTGGTGCTATTTTACTCAGATGGGCGTTTTGGAGAAATCAGAAAGCGTGAGCTACAAACTAGTTCTGAGTGTATCCCGTCCCTTCATCTGTAATTCAAACCCCACTCCTCCACGTGAACAACCACTGGCTGGGTTGAGTGCATGTAAAAGGACATGGGGAGAACAAAGTTGTATTATTGCCATATCCATCTCATACCCCCAAAAAGCAAAAAAAAAAAAAAAAAAAATACTGTGTAGAGTTTTGTACGTTCTCTCTGCACGTGTACGGTTACTCTGGACTCTCTGGTCTCCTCCGACAATATAAAAACATGCACAGTAGGCTAATCAGCTGTTTCAAATTGCCTCTAATTATGAGTGTATGTGCGTGTATGTGTGTTGGCCCTGAGATAGACGAGCAAGCTGTTCATGGCGTACCCCACCTTTGCCCACAGTTGGCTGAGATTAGATTCCCTGCCACCAGCCTCCCTGTGACCCTATTAGCATAAAGCAGTTTGGCGAATGGATGAATTAAAAGAGGCAGCACGGTGCCGCAGTGTTAAGCGCATTCGTTTCACAGCAAGAAGGTTCTGGGTTCTATTTCTGGGCTCGGGTCACTTATGTGTGGAGTTCATATGCTCTCTCTGTACTTCCATCATTTTCATCCTGGTACTTGGGTTTCGTCCCACAAGTCCAAACACATGCACAGTGGGTTAATTGGCGAGGTGGGAGTGTGAATGGTTGTATGTGTGTTGACCCTGCAATAGCCTAGCGAGCTGTTCAGGGTGTATCCTACCTTTGCCAAAAGTCAGCTGAGATATACTCCGCCTCCTTGTGACCCCCTAATTAGGCTTAAGCAGCTTATTAAAGGAATGAATGACTGAATGAATAAAAAACAAAACAAAACAAAACAAAAAAAACAGAATGCACTGTCATGAATCAAGAGCAGGCCCAAAGCCATAGCTCATTTGTTGCAGAAGTGCTATTTTGATTCCGTAATGTTTATGATAAATAGCATTTAATATGCAGATTACTGATTATATTATGTACAGTACATATGCAACAGCGAATAATAATTGTATTTCTAAAATAAACAATGGCACACTATCCTCTGCAGAACAGTCCTCTTCTACAGCACATTGAAAGTCATCATAACTCGCAATCAAAATTATTTCCTCTTGGAATTATGATTTGCGGCGCATTCATATGCAAATTCTCAAACTTGAACTCATATTCACAATAATTCTGATAAAATGTAAAATAAACAAAGAACTCATTTATTAATCGGTTTTTTTTTTTTGTTGTTTTTTTTTGGTAGCCATTTTTCTATTTATTTTCTTACTTTGTTTGGTGGTGCAAGCTTGTTGTAGGACTAACATTGTATGTTGACATTTTGATTTCTCTTTCTTTGCCATTCTTCTGAGACGAACATGTTAGCATTAGCATTGCGCTACCCAGGCCTCGGCAAAGATTTTGGTTATGCAGCTGTATGAGTTCACTTGAGGACTGTACACAGGTGCTGTATGTAATAAGACCCATATACAGTGCTGTGCAAAAGTTTTTGCCCCCTTACTTGTTTTTTTACTTTTTCGCACCTTTGTCACACTTAACTTTTTCAGATCATTAAACAAATGTAAACATCACACAAAGATAACCCAAGGATTCAAAACGTGCAGTTTTCCTGTTGTGATTTTATTTGTTAAGAGAAAAATCCTATCCAAGCCTACGTTAATCTCTGTAAAATGTGATCGCCCCCTTGTTAAAAGGTGAGGTAATTGTGATTAATCCTATTATTTGGCAAAACTGAGTTCAATTTCATGGCCACACCCAGGCCTGATTGCTGCCAGATGTTTCCAATCAGAAGAGCCCGAACATAAAACCTGTCTGATAAGGTGAGGTAGGCCATACCGAACACATGTCATCATGCCGTGATCCAGTGAGTTTCAAGAGCAGACAAGAAAGAATATTATAGAGATGTCCCAGTCTGGGAAAGGATACAAAGTCATTGGTAAATCTTTAGGACTCCAGCAGACCACTGTCAGAGCCATTATCCATAAATTGAGAAGGCATGGCACAGTAGTGACCCTTCACACGAGGGCCCAACCTACCAAAATTACTCCGAGAGCACGGCGCAGACTAACCGGAGAAGTCACAAAGGATCCAAAAATCACTTCTATACAACTACAAGCCTCACTCGCCTCAGTTAATGTCAATGCTCATGACTCCACCATCAGAAAGACACGAGGCAAAAATGGTGTCCATGGAACAGTTCCGAGGTGAAACCCACTGTTGACAAAAAAGAATATCAAGGCGCAACTCACTTTTACCCCCCAGTGCAGCTAACTGGGTTATCAAAGGCCGGCCATGTCTCTCACTGTCTATGGTGTGAGGCATGTAAAAGAACCATTGCTGACTTTCGACAAGAGTAGGCTGCAAAGCCGTCGACGTGTTTCTGCCCTGCGATGGCCTAGCGAGCTGTCCAGGGTGTATTCTGCCCTCGCCCAGAGTCGGCTGGGATGGGCACCAGCCTCCCCGCAACTATAATTAGGATGACGCGGTTACAGAAAATGAACTGAACTCACTTTTACCAAGAATCATCTTGATCATCCCCAAAGATTTTGGGAAAATATCCTCTGAACTGATGAAACTAAAGTTGAACTTTTTGGGAGAAATATATTCCGTTACATCTGGCGCAAAAGGAACACTGCATTGGATAAAAACAACATTGTGCCAACAGTGAAACATGGTGGTGGAAGTGTGATGATCTGAGCCTGCTTTGCTGCTTCAGGACCTGGGCGACTTGTCACAATTGATGGAGCCATGAATTCTGCTCGCGACCAAGAAATCCTGTCAAAGAATGTTCATCCATCAGTTCGAGACCTCAAGCTAAAGCGCACCTGGGTTCTGCAGAAAAAAATGATCTGGAGCACACCAGCAAGTCCACTTCTTCTTCTTCTTCTTCTTCTTATTCTTCCCTTTCAGCTGTTCCCTTCAGGGGCCGCCACAGCAAATCATCCGCCTCCATCTCACCCTGTCCTCTGCATCTTCTTCTCTGACTCCAATGACCTTCATGTCTTCCTTCACCACGTCCATAAATCTCTTCTTTGGTCTTCCTCTAGGCCGCCTTCTGCCTGGTAGTTCCAACCTCAGCATCCTACTGCCAATCTCCTCACTATCCCTCCTCTGTACATGTCCAAACTAAAAAAGATCAAAATAAGGGTTTTGGATTGGCCTAGTCAAAGTCCCGACCTGAACCCTAATGAGATGCTGTGGCATGACCTTCAAAAAGCTGTTCATGCCGAAAACCATCAAGTCTGGTTGATCTTAAACAATTGTGCAGAGAAGACTGGGCCAAAATCCCGTCACAGAGATGTGAAAGACTCATCGCCTCTTATCGCAAACGCGTGACTTCAGTTATTGCTGCAAAAGATGGTTCAACCAGCTATTAGGTTTAGGGGGCAATTACTTATTCACACAGGCCCTTGTTGGTTCAAATATGTGTTCAGTTGTGTTTTATCTTTGTATAATATTTAGATTTGCTTGATCTGAAATGGTTGACGGTGACAAACGTGGAAAAAATGTCAGAAATTGGTCAGGGGGGGCAAAAACTTTTGCACAGCACTGTAAATGAATAAACACCCTTTTTGCAGCCCTGCGATGGCTACAGGTGGCAGGTTTTCTTTCCTTTTATTACCAGAGCATTTGATTTATTTGCCATGAGCTTCAAAGAATTTCAAGAAACAACAAGAAGTGTTACTGAAAAACTTTCCCCGCTATTCTTTTAAGGGTGATGCTTGTAGGTCGACCTGACAGCTGATAAATGCTTGTTTACACTTGTTCACGCAGGCATCAACTTTCAAAGTTTATTTTGACGAATTCTGATGTCAAACTGTGAGTTGCATGGCGGATGGTTTTGAACTGAGGTTGCTTTAAGACACTTCGTGACTGACAGATATGTTGACATCATGATAACTATGTTAGGTCTGGTTCCTCTCCAGACAGAATTTTGTAGATTTTCTTTGGGCTTTTCTTCAGGTTTAAACCCCTACCGTCCCAAAACATGCAAGTGGAGGGAGGAGAATCCACAGCATGTGATCTTGTGTATGTGTTTGTCCTGCCCTGTGGTGAACTTCAGGGTAGTCGTCCTGTACTTGCAACCCTGACCAAGGTAAAGTCCGTTGGGCTTTTTACACCTGAGCCTCGTGGCTCACCAGGCCGGTGCTTATCCCCGGTTTCCGT
>CM045735.1:12879748-12889748 GCA_024760905.1 Plotosus lineatus | reverse complement strand
GCCTTGCAAGAGGTGCTGGGGCTGCCGGTGGTGGTCTTGGTTTGGGGATTGGAATGGGAGGTTTAGGTCTAGGTCTGGGTGCTGGTGCCGGTGCTGGTGCCGGTGCTGGTGGAGCAGGCATGGGTGGAGGTGGACTTGCCTTAGGTTGTGGTGTGGGTCTAGGAACTCTAGGTCGCAGAGCTGCGGGTTTGAATGCTGGTGTGGCTTCTCTAAGAGCTCGTCTGGGTGGTCGCGTCTTCAAAGTCGGGGGTTATGGGTTCAACCCTGCCTTCATGATGATAAACACCACCACAGTAGATTCAGGTGTGAGCCCATTGCCTACCATTGACCCCACACTTCCATCCATGGACACCGTGCAGGTCACACGCCTAAAGGAGAAAGAAGAGCTGCAAGTCCTCAATGATAAGTTTGCATCCTTTATTGATAAGGTAAGGCTATGAAACTAAAAGTACATCTTGTGGTTTGACGAATGATACCATTGTTGCGAAGAAAGTAGCATCAGTAGTACAGTATAGCTATTGTACCTGATAGGAGCACAATTTCACTGGAAACATTTTTTTTCTGAATTAAAAAATATATATATATTTCTAATTTAGATGTATTTCGCGCTGATTTGTTCGTGTCTGGAACAGTCTTCTTTGAAGGACTCGGTTAATCATCTCTCTGTCCTCAATTAAATATAATTGTATCACTGCAGAGAAACTCAACATCTCTTCATTTGAGAGCAAAAACTGTCAAGAGACGGGCTCATAAAATTAATTTACCAGATCTCTTGTTTATAGATTTCTCCTCAAGAGAAGCATCATGTTCTTCCCGGCTCTCACTCAATTATAAAGATGTTTACCGTGACTGTCTGCTGAGATCTAACCCTGAAATCCTGTGTAACTGACATGATTCAGGCTCGCTTGCTGGAGCAACACAATGCTGTACTCAAAGCCAAGATTGCCATGTTCACCAATCCTGACCAAGGTGGTCCTGCCAGCACCTCCATCCTGCTCACGTCTGCTATTGGAAATTATAAATCCCAAATTGATGGTCTTACTACCACTAAAGAGGCGATCATTGCTGAGATTGAACACTATAAAGGTATCATCGCTGACATGCAAACAAGGTAAGGTTCAGATTCTACTCAACAGACGAGACCGATAGATGTGAATTTGTACTTCTGTTTACTGTTGAAGAGATTCAGAAACTCAGTTCAATGTTTCTTTCTCGACTTTCAACCGAAGATATGAAGAGGAAATTGCTCAGGTAAAATCTCTTGAGTTGGAATGGAGCACTTTAAAGGAGGTAGGAATGTTTTCTTGAAAGTTAATATTTTCTTCTAATAAATATGTACTACAGAAACAGTGTTGTGCAAAATTATTCCCCTCCTTTAACTTTTCCACACATTCTAGTTTTAAAATATGGACATGGAATTAGGGCATTGCTTCCCAAATAGTGGGACGCGCCCTCCTTGGGGGACACAGTATGATGCCAGGTGGAGCGCGACCCTGGGGGACATGCTTTTCTGGAATAATGTACAAGAATTAAGTGTAATTGCACCTGCACTCCACTAGTTGGCAGTGGTGGTCTCATTGTCGCGCTGTGGTGTAAAGTTTTTTTTCGCCCGAGCAAACAATATGACAACCCCTCAAGAAACAACACGGAAATATTTCTCACAGGAACGAAGAGAAAGGTCGAGAGAGATCGAGATATTAAGACATAAAATAAGTTGAATGAGTTTAAATAAGGATGTATTGTTTTATTATTTCAGGCACATTGGTGCATTTTAAATCTTTTATGTTGCAGATTAAAAAACAATGTTAACGAAGTTGTTCTTTATTGTAACTTGAACTATCTTTCTTTTTTTGTTTGTAATGTTAATAAAGATACACTGTTATGCAGAGGTGTACTAATAACAATTTTATAGACAAATAATACTATTTATTGTCGCTCGCGGGGCGGTGGAGGGGGGCATGAAATGTTTTTTTTTTGTTTTTGTTTTTTTTCCTGGGGGGGGCGCCACACAAAATAATTGAGAAGCACTGAATTAGGGTGGCATGAAGGCGGAGTGGTTAGCATGTCCACCTCACAGTAGGAATGTCTTGGGTTTGGGCGTTTCTGGGTGGAGTATGCATGCTCTCTCAATGCTTGCGTGGGTTTTCTCTGGGTACTCCAGTTTCCTCCCACAGTCAAAAGACATGCACATTAAGATAATTGGCAGTTTTAAGTAACCCATAAGTGTGAATGGTTGGTTGTGTGTTGGCCCTGTGATGGTGTGGAATATTGTTCAGGGTGTTCCCTGCCTTTGCCTGATTGATGCTTTGAGATTTGCTTCAGACTCGATATAATTCTCATCGTAGGATTGAGTGATTTGCCAAATTATATTTCCAAAAACTATACAAAATAGTCCATAATCTTGTAGGAACCCAGATGCAAAACCTTACTTAATTCTGCTTGATTCATGATATTTTACTTTTAGCTTGTAACACTGCAAAATATGGATTTTGTGTGTGTGTGTGTGTGTGTGTGTGTGTGTGTGTGTTCATTTTCAACAGGATGTGGACAACCTTTACTTCACTATATTTGAATTGCAAACTGGCATCGGTAACTTAGAAGATCAGATTACTCTGTCCAAGCAGGTGTACGACTCTGTGAGTAAAACTGACAATTCTGCTGAAGCTTGATACTGTTCTCTGTGTACTGAAAGCCTTCTCACAGTGTGTGGTGTTTGAACTTTTCAGAAAGTTAAAGAGGTCAGGAACATTGTCAGTGGCACCGTGAAGTCAGCCGTCTCCATCTCCGTGGATAACACGGCACAAGCGCAAGACCTGACCTCTGCCCTTGCAGATGTTAAAACTCACTATGAAACTCTGGCACAACGCAGCAAACAGGATGCCCTTCTCTCCGTGCAGGACAGTGTACGAAACCCAGCTCCAGACCCTCCATATTCAAAATGAAGAAATAGTGTGTTTGGTATAGTCCTAGGAGACATGGGTTATTTAATTGTATGCCTGTGTCTCCCCCTCGTGGACGTTCAGAATAAAAACACGATGATATGATATGATGTAATATACAGTACTGTACTGTATAATACAATATAATCTAATATAATATAAAGGCCTTATTCTAAATTAAGATTTTGGAGTTACAATCTAGAACTGATTTTCTTTCTTTTTTTTTGTGAATGTAGCTCTCCATGGTTTCCATTTCATCTCAGCCAAGCATTCAGTCCCTCACTACAGCCAAAGAGGAGCTGCGTATCTACAAACTACAGCTCGACTCTGTGCAGAGAGAAATCGACCGACTCAAATCGCTGGTGTGTAATCACTTACATTTATTTTGAGGAGCACAATTCACTTTACAAAATAAAATGGATTGATATTGAAAATTACCTGGCAAAAATTATGGAATCACCTAATGGCTATGTGTGTATACACACACACACACACACACACACACACAACTCTCTATCTCGTGTGCGCTCTGCCAAATGCGGGCTCCACCCATACGTAGCACGCAGCCGACGGAGCTATTGAGACTGGGAGTTGTATTTAAAGCGGAATTACTGGACCTGTTTGAAAGATCTGAGGTCCTGATTCAATATTAACTTGCTTCCTTACGAGATCGGAGGTCTTATGGCACCGCCCACTTCTTCTTCTTCTTCTTCCTTTACTTTCGGCTGCTCCCTTCAGGGGCTGCCACAGCAAATCATCCGCCTCCACCTCACCCTGTCCTCCGCATCACTTCCATGCATAAAAATGCTTCGTGGCCAAATGCGGAGGTGTTGAGACGGGATGTGGCTCATCCGGACCTCCTCAAATAAGCTGCAATGAGTACAGTACTCTGAAAACTCTCAAACCTCACGAACCAACAGTACATCTCTCCTTTATATGCGTGACAAACAAGCTTGGGTACAGTACTATGGAGCTTCAGCTCCCTCCTGGCCAATGGGAGGCCAGCGGGGCGGGATGTTGGGAGACAGCCAATGAGAGAGCAACTCACGCATTGTTTGAATTTTTGAAAGGCACGTTTGGGGCTTTTCGTAAGAAGAGGTTATTTCGTATACAGAGGGCGAAAATTTAGGAAAATGTTTTTCATAGCCTGGATTTTTCATATTCAGAGGTTTTCGTAAATAGAGGGCCGACTGTATAAAAAAATATAACTTTGAAAAGAAGGAAATGATCAGATGAGCATGTTATAGATTTTCTCTTCAACCACACAAGTTAACACTTAATAAATATATTAGCATAAGTGTATGCGGTATAATGGAAGTCTACAGCCTCTGGATGATTGCCCCCCCCCGCTCTTTCAGAACATGCAGCTCGAATCTCAGGTGGATGATGCTGAATCCCACTCCACTTCACACACTGAGACCTACCAAGACCAAGTACAAGTGCTCAAGTCCCAGCTGGATGACCTCAGAAAGGTTTTCATTCTCATCTAAAACTCACTACAGCGCCACAGTCTGGTCTGGGTATTGCTGGCTAAATAAAACCACGTCTCTTCTGTTTCACAGCAAATTACACACTATGGACAAGAATACCAGGAACTTCTGGCCAGTAAGATGTCTCTGGAGGTTGAAATCACCGCTTACAAAAAACTCCTGGACAGTGAGGAGAACAGGTATGGGGTTATCCTGGGCTTTTCATACAGACCTGGACAATCATCAGATTAAAAAAATATATATTTTGTCCTTACTTTAAAACTCAAGATACTGATGTTCTTTGTGCACTTCCTCCACTGATCAGCCATAACATTATAAACATTTTGACTACTGTCAAGTGAAGTGATTGACATTGATGATCTCATTACATTATCTGTTCCCATATGGTTGGATTAATTAGCTAGACAGTGAACATTCAGTTCTCAAAGTTGATGTGTTGGAAGCAGGAAAAATGATAAATGGAAGGAACTGAGGGACAAATACAAGGACTACAACATAAACACTGCATGTATAAGAACCATTGTTGACTTTTGACAAAAGTAGCTGCAAAGCTATCAGCGTGTTTCCACCCTGTGATAGCCCGGTGAGCCATCCAGGGTGTACTCTGCCCTTGCCCACATTCGGCTGGGATGGGCACCAGCCTCCCGTGACCCTAATTAGGATTAAGCGGATACTGAAGATGATATATACATACATATATACTGTATGTAGTGGTAATTTCCAGCCCATAGTGATCCAACGAAGGGGAACCAATGAAGTAAGTTGTCATTGAGAATACAGTATTGAATGTAGCTCAGTATTTTAGAAAAAACAAATCATTAGTAAATTTTTGTGAGTCAAAAACAATAAGACGGTAATAATTTTATTGGGAAATAATTGATATGAATGTGTTTACTTTAGTCATCATCATCATCTTCTTCTTCTTTCGGCTTTTCCCCTTTTTCCAGGGGTCACCACAGCGAATCATCTGATTTGCATATTCAATTTGTCGTAGGTTTTTAAGTGCGATGCCCTTCCGTACACAATCCTTTAGCAAGGGACAGAAACACGCTGACGGCTTTGCGGTTCCTCTTTACGAAAGTCAGCAATGGTTCTTTTACATGAACCTCTCACCATAGACAGTGAGAGACATGGCCGGCCTTTGATCACCCAGTTAGCTGCACTGGGGGGACACACTGACAAACCTGTGGCGAGTGGGACTCGAACCCCCAACCCTAGGATCAGCGATCCAGGGAACTATACCACCAGGCCACCACTGCCCACCGAAGTGTGTACTTTAGCCATAGACCAATAAAATAGTTTCGATGGCAATTAAATGCAGAGGATCTTGGCTGATAACCCTGGGTTTACACTGGAGCCATGATGTCCATGATCTCCACGATTTGATAGAATTGTGAAGAGTGTACGAGGTTATGGGATCGAATCGCGATGATCTTGTGGGAACTTGGTGGATTTGTAATGATCCTGAGGAAACTTGGTGGAAACATGATAATTGTGACAACATTTTTGACGATCAAAATTTTGGTCATGGTTATTTTGATTGATAATAATTTATCCCCAATCATGAAGAATGTGGGAATCGTCGTAGTGTGCACCATTTTAAGGGATTTTGATCTTTTGGATGCACCCTGCCTCCTTTATATACCTCCTTTATATACTCTAATCATGCTCCATCGAGATTATAAATCATGAAGCTCCAACACCATACGTTTTTGAGTCGTGAAGCTTGTGGACATCATGGCCTCAGTGTAAACCCAAAGCTACTTTCTGACCCTGTTCAGACTCGAAGTAAATACCTCATTAATGATCGTATGAACAATAAATCTGTGATGTCTCTAAATAAAAGCAACCAATACAAGTTTTACACACTGCCAATTAGCCTAATCAAGATATTTGTAATTTGATTACACAAGCCAGTCCATTAATTTAAAACCTCCCTACTATAAAGTGGGTTCCCCTATGCTGTCCATAAAGTTCTGAATCATTGGGAGATGCGCTGCACAAGACTTCCGGAGGTGTGCTTTGGTATCTGGCACCACAATATTAGTATCAAAATTTTTAAGATGTTTAAAGTTCAAGTCCTATAAGTTGTGAGGCGTCCACAGTTTGGACTTGTTTGTCCATCACATCACACAGATGTTCAATTGGATTGAGATCTGGAACATTGGGAGGCCAAATCAACACCATTTTAATCCGACCATTCTTGAATTATTTTTTCGGTCGAGCAGGACATAGTAATCCGCCATTAAGCAATACACCTGCCATTGAACTGGTGTGGCTTGGTGGTACATGTCAAAAAAGTTCCTGTAGGACATTGCAATTTTCAATAGAATAACACTTACTTTCTTCCAGTAGTGCATCCTGGTGCCATAATTTCCACACGACAGCAAAACACACGCATCTGGCCATCCACATGTAAATAAAAATAAATAAATAATGTGATTTATCGACCACTTTCTTACCCAGATCTGTTGCTAACATTCCCACTGTAGCCATTTTCAACAGTAGACAGGGTGATTATGGGCACTCTGAGTAGTCTGTAATTACGCAGACTCCTACGCTAGTACACTCTGCACTCTGTGTTCTTGCACCTGTCTATTGGACCGGTTATTAACTCTTTGCATTACAGTCACTTTCTGTGGGGTCGGACCAAACGGAACAACTTTTGTTCCATACGGTGAGGTTGTCTTTCGAGTAAAATGTTTAGTTGGAATTCCATCATCTTCTTCTTCTTCTTCTTGTTCTTCTTTTCCTTTCAGCTGTTCCCTTCAAGGGTCGCAACAGCGAATCATCTCCCTCCATCTCACCCTATCCTCTGCATCTTCTTCTCTTTGGTCTTCTCCATAAATCTTCCCTTTGGTCTTCCTCTAGGCCTCCGTCTGGTCGTTCCAACCTCAGCATCCGACCACCAATATACTCACTATCCCTCCTCTGTACATGTCCAAACCATCTCAATCTAGCCTCTATGACTTTGTCTACAAAACATGTGCTGTCCCTCTGATGGACTCATTCCTGATCCTATCCATCCTCGTTACTCCCAAAGAGAACCTCAACATTTTCATCTCCACTACCTCCATCTCTGCCTCCTGTCTTTTCCCCAGGGCCACTGTTTCTAAACCATACAACATCGCTGGCCTCATCACCGTCTTGTACACTTTTCCTTTCATTCTTGCCGATACCCTCCTATCACACATCACACCGGACACTTTTCTCCAACCATTCCAACCTGCCTGCACGTGCTTCTTCACCTCTTTTCCACACTCTCCATTGCTCTGGATTGTTATTCCATCTGTTTTGGAAATTTTTGACCCAGTTCTTAAGCCATCACAATTTAGACCTTCTCAAAGTCATGCAGATCCTGCTTTCCCATTTACATCTGACTGTTAGAGATCCACCATTGTATAAGTCTGATTTATTTTACCTGTCAGTGGTTTTCATGGTAGAGCTCAGTGTAGACTGATAATGCTCCAATAAAATACAGTGTCCTGTTCCTATTGTTAAATTCACTAAATATTTAATAGTACACATTTCATGATGTACTTTCTTGTTATATCTGCTTATTGATATAGTTTGTATATGTGTTCCTTTTTTAGATTATATTTTATATTTTAAGCCATTTAAATAAGTATTTAAAAGGATTTAAGTAAGGCTGTTGAAAAAAAAAAATCATGCTAAAAGCTAACACTCTAATGCAGTACGTACTTCTCAATTCTTTTCTGTGGCGCCCCCCCCAGGAAGGAAAAAAACATTTCAGCCCCATCCACCACCCTGCGAGCAACTATAAATAGTATAATTTGTCTATAAAATTATTAGTACACCTCTGCATAGCATTATATCCTTATTAAAATTAAAAACAAAGAAAGAAAGAAATATAGTTCAACTTACAATAAAGAAAAACTTCATTAACATTGTTTTTTAATCTGTAACAGAAAAGACTTAAAAGTGCACCAATGTGCCTGAAATTAAGAAAAAATATATCCTTGTTTAAACTCATTCAACTTATTTATGTCTTAATATCTCCGTCTCTCTCCACCTTTCTCTTCGTTCCTGTGAGAAATTTTTCCGTGTTGTTTCTTGAGGGGTTGTTTACTGCACTTCATTCGTTTGCTCGTGCAAAAAACCGCTACACCATAGCGCGACATTGAGAGCACCATTGCCAACTACTGGAGTGGAGGTGCAAGTACATCTAATTCTCGTACACTATTCCAGAAAAGCATGTTCCACAGGGTCATACCCCCCCCCCCCCCCGCATCATACTGTACCCCCCCCAAAGAGGTGTGCGCACACTATTTGAGAAGCATTGCTTTAATGTAACAGTCTGCCTTTCACAAAATAAATTTATCATATAAGAAGCATTTCTCATTTCACCAATGTCTGTTTGTCAGTTTGTGTTCATGCAATCTCTCTCTCTCTCTCTCTCTCTCTCTGTGTGTGTGTGTGTGTGTGTGTGTGTGTGTGTGTTGTGACCTAGGTTAAAATCTGGGGGTGGTATCATAGTACACATGTCAAGGACATCAGTAGGAGGGGGAGGAGGGAGTGCAGGTGCTGGAAGCGCTCTGGCTCTTGCTTCAGGAGTAGGTGGAGGTGGAGGAGGAGTGGGAGGAGGCGTTAATCTCATTGGAAGTGGACTTGGTTATGGTCTAGGCCTGAATATAGGAAGTCTCGGTGGTGGTACTGGAAGTGCTATTGCAACTGGTCTTGGAAGTGCTCATGGATTGGGATATGGAAGAGTTGGTGGAAGCAGCTACATGTCCACCAGCTTGAACAGCAGTTCCCGTAAGTATTCATCTCAGTCCTCCCACACCTTGATTTCCATTTGCATTATTACTTATAGTCATCTATGACATTGATGTTGATACAGTATACAAGTGGTTTTGTGGTGTAATCTTTCTAATATATAAAAATAATCAGGCAGTTTTATTGTGCATTAAGAAACTATTTGGTTTTTAACATTGAATATATAATTAATGAAATGTTCTTTTTCCTTTCTCAGTTTCTAACAGCATTTACTGAGGAATCCAAATGATCCAACAACTTTAAAACACAAAACGGCAGGAAGAACCTCATTGGCCCATATCTTGGTTCCTGTAATTCATTCCAACACTGTTTACTTCTTAACTGTCTTCCACATAAACACTTTACATGATTCCAGATTTCAACAAATCGATGATATCGGCTTGTTTTGTACTTTCCTATTCAATAAATAAATATTCCTACCTTTTAAAATTGATACTGTGGTGAGACTCAATAAAACAGTGTTCAGTTCATGAAGCAGTGTTTGTTGATCTTGCAAAAAAATTGGCTTAGAAATGAGAATAATCTAATACAAGCCCTGTGGTTTCGGTGGAAAATACATCCCAAAGCTTTAAAGGTTCTTTAGTTTGAAGTGGAAGCCATTCGTAAATTACAAAATTTTTATAATGAGGATTTTTCAAATAAGTGTAGTGCTGGGGAGCTGGAGGTTTAGACGTCATTATGAACCAAAATCAATTTACTACATAATACAGGCATCCCTCGCTACTTCGTGCTTCAATTCATGTGGCTTCAGTGCATCGAGGTTTTTTTTTTTAA
>CM045735.1:12772248-12874748 GCA_024760905.1 Plotosus lineatus | reverse complement strand
ATCGATAGACTGTTGGATGTCCCCAGTGCAGCTAATTGTAACTGGGTTATCAAAGGCCGGCCAAGTCTCTCACGGTCTATGGTGTGTCAGGCTGTAAAAGAACCATTGCTGACTTCCGTCAAAAGTTAGGCCGCATAGCCGTTAGCGTATTTCTGCCTTGGTGATCTGTCCAGAATGTACTCTTCCCTCACTCCCAGTCGGCTGAGATGGGCTCCAGCCTTCACTCGACCCTAATTAGGAATAAGCGGTTCAGAAAATGTAAGTTGGATGGATGGATAGATAAGTCCCAGCCGACTCCGGGCCAGGGCAGAGTACACCCTGGACAGCTCGCCAGGCCATCGCAGTGCGGAAACACGCTGACGGCTTTACAGCTACTCTTGCCGAAAATCAGCAATGGTTCTTTTACATCAACCCCACACCATAGACAGTGAGAGACATTGCCGGTCTTTGATAACCCAGTTATCTGCACTGGGGGGGGAGTGACAAGTCTGTGGAGAGTGGGACTCGAACCCTCAAGCTTAGGATCAGCAATCCAGCACCCTATACCACCAGCCCACCACTGCCCTCCAAAAAGCCGAACAGACAACCTACCTTAAATAAACCACCACTGCCAGTAAAATGATAGATAGATAGATAGGTGGGAACATGTTTTCAAGGATAGATGGACAAATGGATAGATTGATAGAAGGGTAGAAGAATAGGTAGGTAGATGGGATATATTTATAGATCGAGAGCCAGCCAGCCAGCCAGCCAGACAGACAGACAGACAGACAGACGGATGGCTGGATGGATAAAATCCTTTAGATTCAGTCTTTTATCCGTCTCTGCTTTATTTTATTATGTATAGAAGTACAGAAAGACACGAGTCTCTGGCTGAACGATGGTTTTTAAACTTATATAATTAACTCCCGTGTCTGCTTTTTTCCCCCCAAATTGCACTTTAAGCACACAAGGCCGAGTATCTTGTGATCAATGACGCTGTATGTGTACATCTGGTATAGTTCACTACATCTGAACCGAAAACTGATGAAGCAGGAACTGAAATAATGAATCAAAAATAAGAAGATCAACACGGGTACGAGTGCAGCTACAGTGGAAATCATTCGGTTGCTGATGGCACGCCTGGTGTCATTACCACACATGGAAATACGTCGTCAAGACAAGTTATTAATTTCCTTTAAACATACACACCAGTGTTATTCACCTTCTTTATGAGGCTTCACTTTCCGTATTTTTTTTTTTTTTTTTTTTTTTAACGTTTATTCGCAAGAAGCTCTGAGCAGCATGCAATATTTGACGCTAAATTTCCTTTCATAAAAATATGTGATGAACCCAAATGAAGTCAAACTGTGAAGTGCATTGATTGTACATTTAACATCCATTTTAAACAGTGTGGCTTTTTTTTCCCTTTATAGTGACAAGAGCCAATCAGATCAACACATATGCATATGAGAGCTCGGGGTAATGCACAACAAACTCCTAATCTTTATATTAATAATACCGTCGTCTGATCTGACGTATTCGCTCAGAAGTAGCAGTTAAATTGCTCCAATAATATCATCTTGATCTATTTAAAGGAATTCACCAAGATCACCTCAGAGACGGAATTCATGTAAGTACTATAAAGAAAAGTGTAATAATAAAAAGTAAGATGTGATCAGGAATAACACTATATTTCTGGACTTCGTTTCCAGCATCCAGCCGGGACCGAGAGGGCAGTTACCAGAACATTCCAAAGTGTAGGGTGATATCCAGCCACCAGCTTCCGTCAGATTTTTACTGATATTACTGTACACGTAACAGCACGCTAACACAATCTTTCCTTTATTTAAACCCCCAACCCCCAACCCACCAAAACCCCCAACAGCAACTTCTGGCTCGCTGGAACCCACCTACGTGTAAGTCATTACCTTTCTTTGTAGTAGGTCATTGGGGCGCTTGTAGGTCAATGGTTAAGGCATGAGCAAGGTTACGTAGCCGTCATGTGCCATATTTAGGAAAAAGGGTTTTATTTTGGAAAAAGGACATGCAGTGGTTAAAGTGTATTTAACTGGGCTTCCAGCATTCAAATGTAAAAACAGTTCAGAAAATAACTGTAAATATTAATTCATTAATTGATTTATTGAATTAAATAAAAAAATGGAAAATAATCTTGAATAAAGGCAAATTATTTTAGCATTTTTAAGTATGTGATTTAAAATAAAGATAAAAAAATTAAATGCGAGTTTATTTCCTGGGAAAAAGTCAGTAGATAAGTATGATGTTTTATAGTTTATATTTTATTTAAATATTAAAGATTTTCACTGTATATTGTTCTGAAGTCAGCGATAAATGTTTATTCTTTTCTGGAAAAAAACAAAACAAAACAAAAAAACAATTAATTCTCTAATAATCTTGGATGCACGATTTTAGCCTGTATGAACCAAATTCTGGAATCTTTTTTTTTTTTTTTTTTTTTTTTTTTTTTTAATAGAAACACCAAAAAACAGGATACATATCAAGTCCATTAGGAATAATATGATATTATAATATTAAATGTTTTAGAATTTAATAAAAAATATATTTTTAAAAATCACACCTTAATGCATGATACACACAAAGAAATTAATTGTCTGTCTGTCTGTCTTCCTTTCGGCTTTTTCCCTTTTACTCGGGAGTCGCCACAGCGAATCCTCTTGATTCGCACGTTTGATTTGGCAGAGGTTTTTACGTCGGATGCCCTTCCTGTCGCAACCCTTTTAGCAAGGGACAGAAACACGCTGACGACGGCTTTGCAGCTACTCTTTACGAAAGTCAGCAATGGTTCTTTTACATGCCTCTCACCATAGACAGTGACAGACATGGCCCGCCTTCGATAACCCAGTTAGCCGCACTGGGGGGGGGGCATGACAACCTTGTGGAGAGTGGGACCCGAACCTCCAACCTTTGGATCAGCGATCCAGCGCCCTATACCACTAGACCACCACTGTCCACACACACAAAGAAATTAATTGTTGATGCTAATTATCAAATACCTGTATTTGCTAAACAAACAAATAAAACGGGTTACTTTATTCTTTTTGTTTTCTTTTTAATTTTTCTATATTCTATATAATTTTATCCTCCCAGTTGCTTCAATCGAAATGTGAAATTAAGTTTTTAGGGGTAGTCAGTTAAAGTGAAACCATGGGTACAGTGTTATTTCGGAAGGATTTGTAACTATGCAGTATTCCTAACAGTTGTCACATTGGTGTTTATTCTCAAAAAGGTCGTCATGTTGAGATATAAACGTTGACGTAACGTGCCTTTGCTGTTACCGGAGACAATCCGTGGAACAAACGGCCCTACACCACCCTACACTACTTCTCAGTTACAGACTATAAGTGATAACCATTAGCCTCATAGTGCTAATTAAACACAAAGTGGCTTTACAGATCAAACCTGATTGCTTTTTTTTTCTGATAACTCATAAAATTATACGTATTATCTGGCTAAATTTAAACTCTGATTTGCTTTTAGAGACCCGATCTCAACACCGCCAAACGGCAACAATTCTCTGCATGATGGTGAGTTAAAAAAAAAAATCAATGATAAGTCCTTTAGTCTCTGTTCACTCCTCTTGTATGATGATTGTATTCAAATGAGGTGAAAGGAAGTGTTAAAGTTTGCCTCTGCGCTGTCGACTGAAATGTCACGAGAAACCACGGCATCTGAAATCTAGATGAAGATTAGCATGTGTTTTGTTGTCACTGCAGCACTGTGACTTTCGGCTCGAGTCTGTCTATAAAACTGTTTCATGTGACAGTGAATGAGAAGATGGTTCTTAATTTATAATTCTAATTTCCTTTGCTGAACAATTTTTCTGTAGTTGGCTGTGACTAACATTGTATATCTTACGTAGAAAACAATCAATATGCAAATGTGTTGCAAACGGAAAACATCGAACATGACTCTGGTGAGTGGTATAAACACCACAACACAAAGTTGATTCATAATTTTACAAATGGTATGTATGTATGTATATATATATACATTACATACAGAGAGTGGGCCGGGCCCAATTATAAGGCACAGGGTAAGTGGATCAGTAATAAATGAAACAAACATAAAGCTGGTGATATTTGCTTTGCAGAGTGGGCTCAGGCTGGATGTGGGCAGATAAATAGGAAATCAACTGTAACCGTTAATCAACACCTGCAGAATCCGCATCGGTTATTCTGCAAGATTTTATTGTCACCTCTTCCCATATATTTTTCAACCAAACCCAGCAACCTTTGTTTTCAATCTGAGAGGTGTTGTTTTGTGTATTATAGGCTTTCTTTACTGACATACAAATATTCATCAATCAATTGCATAGTGTGCGTATGGTACCTCATCTAATGAGTGTCCCTTATAACAAGTTTTCCATGATACGAGCTTCAAATCCAACAAAAATCTGCTCCATCCAACGAGAAAAAATTCACTTTCCGAACTCTCCTCAAAATGGCTTTTCTGGGCCGATTAGCCTTGTATTCTTCTGCGTATATTCCTCTGCGCTCTGAGAACACCTTGTGCAGTGCTTCTCAATTACTTTCTGTGATGCCCCCTTGAGGAAGAAGAAAAAAAATTCACCCCCCCCAGCATGACTTTAAATAGTATTTACTGCACTTTATATCGTTTGCTCTGTACTTTTTCCCTAAACCATAGGGAGCACAGTCAGAGCGCCACTGCCAACTACTGTAGTGGATACGCAATTACACTTAATTCTAGTACAGTATGGCAAAAAAAGCATGTTCCCCAGGGTCATACACACACCCCTGGCATCACACCATGCCCCCCCAAGGGGTGTGCGCCACTCTATTTGAGAAGTACTGGTCTTGTGGGAGTTCACCACGAGCCTTTTCTGACTGGCATTCGTATCATGCATACGCACAAAATTCTCCTCCTCCTCTGTTACGCACCACCTCATGCCTGCCCACATGACAGCTTCACCACAGTCGATGATCGGAAGGGTTAGTTGACTTATTGTTTATTGTTGTTTTATTATTATTTATTGTTAATTATTTTTTTAAAGAAATATTTATTGTTTTTACATGGTTATCTTTAATATATTAGGTCAAATATACATATTTGTGTCAGGTTATATGAGTTTGGGAGGAGCTTGGAACGGATCAACTGATTTTCTGTTATTTCCTATGGGAATTATTGTTTTACCTCAACAACTTTTCGGCTTATGAGCTTGCCCTCGGAACAGATTAAATTTATTAGCAGAGGTGTGTGTGTATATACTGTATGTATATATATATATATATATATATATATATATATATATATATATATATATATATATATATGGATATATAATATGGATATGTATGTATATATATATATATATATATATATATATATATATAATATATGTGTGTACATATATGTGTACATATATATATATATATATATATATATATATGTATATATATATATATATATGTGTATATATATATATATATATATATATATATATATATATATATAACATACACACACACACACGCACTGCGAGAACTACTGACTGAGCAAAATATTTTAAAATTATAAAATTATAGATAGATGGGTAGATGGCCCCAGTGCAGCTAACTGGGTTATCAAAGGCCAGCCATGTCTCTCACTGTCCATGGTGTGAGGTTCATGTAAAAGAACCATTGCTGACTTTCGACAAGAGTAGCTGCAAAGCCGTCAGCATGTTTCTGCCCTATGATGACCTGGCGAGCTGTCCAGGGTGTACTCTCCCCTCGCCTGGAGTTGGCTGGGATGGGCGCCAGCCATCCCTCGACCCTCATTAGGATTAAGCGGTTCAGAAAATGAACGAACAGAAACGCATACAGTTGCACATACTATGCAATTTATCTCAAACATAAGGATAATTTATATATGCATACTGTGTGTATATATAAAATGTATATATAAAAAACACACACACACACATTTACACATATGCATATATGTTGTTATTAATATTAGTAAATGTTAAATTATTTATGATGATGATGAATTAGGTTTATCTGAAACCAATGAAAACATCTTTTTCTTCCCCATGTGGTAACAGACAGTTACGATTATGAAAACACAGATTTCCTGCAGAACCTCAACGAAGAAGATGATGGTAATGAGCGCCACTGCACTGGCTTATATTTTGGTTGCTGATGTTGATGGATAATGATACAGCCATGCTTACAATTTACCCTTCATCTTTCTGACAGATGAGCCGGATTACGTCAATGCATAAGGAACAGACTCATGAACTAAGTTACTATTTATTGAAAAAAGAGAGATTGGAATATTTAACAGCACAAAATAAATACACTGTATGTTTTATGCTTTGGATGTGGTTCCTTTAACTAATTGTACATTTTTCCATGTAATAAGTATCACTGTGAAGCGTAAGCAAAATTTCTTTGTATGAAATAAAACATTGTATAATTAATGCTTTCAGTGTCACTCCATTGAAAACAATGCATTTTTTCCCCATGTACACGGTTTGGTGTACATAATTACTGGCATAACCATAGTAACCAAAATTAAGTCACAATGGGCCCTGACTCAGTGACATGCAATGCTAGCCGGATGCCTCTTTTCGAACTGCAGTGCCATTCGTATTTGGGGGCGGGGTAACGCACTCCGAGGGAAACCGCTATCCACTCCCTTAGTAAAAACAAGCTTACAGACGCCCATGATTGGCTGCTGATCACTGTGAGTGACAGGGAAGTGGGTGTATGCCGTGGCCTCCTGGCAACGGATGGCTGTGGCATTAACTCGGATTCAAATTTGCGATCTCTGGGTTAATAGTTGTTGTTTTGATGTGAAACCCGGGAGCCCAAAAACTTATGATATTTAAAACAAGCTTCATATTCAGCTTCAAGTACCAGGTTGTAGACTGGTGTTGTTTATGTGACGTATAACATTCAGCAAAGAATCTAACTTCTCTATATAGATCTTTTGAGATCTACATAAAAAAAAAAAAAAAAAGTCTCCAGATCGCAACCAACATCTAATGATGTCTCACTTGGGTCGTTCTCCATCCCTCAAAAAAAAAAAAAAAATCATCCTCTGGGTTAATAATCACAGCATACCTTGTCGGAAGCCATCGTAATGGAATTCTCGAATATACAAACAATCAAACACCACTTTGAAAAGTCGCTCCAAACTCCACAAAGTTGTCACTGTCCCCCCCAGTGCGGCTAACTGGGTTATCAAAGGCGGGCCATGTCTCTCACTGTCTATGGTGAGAGGTTCATGTAAAAGAACCATTGCTGACTTTCGTAAAGAGTAGCTGCAAAGTCGTCAGCGTGTTTCTGTCCCTTGCTAAAAGGGTTGTGACAGGAAGGGCATCCGATGTAAAAACCTCTGCCAAATCAAAAAAAACGTGCGAATCAGATGATTCGCTGTGGCGACTCTCGAGTAAAAGGGAAAAAGCCAAAAGGAAGACAACCTTTAATATATTAGGTCAAATATACGTGTTTGTGGCAAGTTATATATTGGGAGGGGGTTGAAACGGATTAAATGGTTATCTGTTATTTCTTATGGGAATAATTGCTTCATCTAACAAACATTTCAACTTATGAGCTTGCCCTCGAAATGGATTAAATTCGTTAGCTGAGGTATCACTGTATATATAATATACAAAAACACACATACAGTTGTATCCTCCATTTAGTAGCTGCGAACAGGCCAGTCTGATGTTGGTCGCCAGGCAGATTATGTGCTGTGAGTGCTGTCACACATACAATATACTGTATATTTAATATCCTTTCCAGATTTATTAGTTAATTGTTGGCGTATTTCCGTACAGTTAATACCATCAACGTGCTCTGACTGAAAATTCCAATCAAAATCATAACGCTTGGATTTATCAGTTACATTTTGTTATTTTTAACTGTGATGTATAAAAGCTCTTTGCTGAGTTCAGCATCATTTATTTACAAAGCAACTACACAGTGAGGTCAAATGTGGGAGAAAAGATATGAATTGCAATGAATGCCTTTAAGAACGTATTAAAATAAGCTCAAATAAATAAAGTGGGGCCGATAGCATAGTGGTTAAGGTGCTAGGTTCATGGTCAGGAGATTGTGGGTTCGAATCACAGTTCAGACTTGTGGTACTTGCCCAGGGCTCTAACCACAAGTATGTCTGTGTTCATCCAACAGTATAAATGGAACGTAGTCTATTGGGATTTTACACCCGAGCCGAGTGGCTCATCAGGCCGGTTCTTATCCCTGGTTTCTATAGTGTGAAGCTACCAGAAGTTCAACTCCTCCTCGGTGGGATGCTTATCCATCGCAGGTTACCTTCCCAGTATATTTTTTATTTTTAATTGAGAGACAGTCTACAGAAACAGCTGGATTTTTAATGGAATATCTACACAGGTGTTCAGATGGCCATTTTCTGCAACTATCACTATTGCATTCCAATGGCATGCTGTTATTTAATCCAAATTATAAAAAAAAAAAAAAACCTTATATCTGAACCTTAACCGATAACTGTTGTACTGATTAAAGAACCAATAAAATTGCCCTTCTTCCGGCTGGGTGAATATCCACAGCAGTGTTTTTCAATGTTTTTTATGTCAAGGCACATTCTTTTCATTGAAAAATCATGAGACACATCACCAGAAAGAAAAGTATATAAATGAAACTCCATATGCTATTATTAACAATCATCATGCATTTCCATTCTTTTTAAAGACACCTGCTTTAATATTAATATTCAGACATTTGGTTTTAATAATAAAAATGACATTGTTTTCAGTTCAGTTCATTTTCTGTAACCGCTTCATCCTAATTAGGGGCGCGGGGAGGCTGGTGCCCATCCCAGCCAACTCAGGGCGAGGGCAGAGTACACCCTGGACAGCTCGTCAGGCCATCGCAGGGCGGAAACACGCTGACGGCTTTGCAGCTACTCTTGTCGAAAGTCAGCAATGGTTCTTTTACACCTCACACCATAGACAGTGAGAGACATGGCCGGCCTTTGATCCTTTGATAACCCAGTTAGCTGCACTGGGGGGGAGACAGTGACAACCTTGTGGAGAGTGGGACTCGAACCCCCAACCTTTGGATCAGCGATCCGGCGCCTTATACCACTAGACCACCACTGCCCCTTTGACATTGTTTTTAATAATATTATTTTTTTATATTAAAATATCATTCAAAATGTCTGCATTTTTTTTATTGATCAATGGCTTTTTTTTTGGAGGGGGTGCGTGCACATCTCGGTTGACCGGAGCCTAAGCTTTAAAGGGGAAATGAAACGCCGACTAAATAAGTTGTCGGTAGTTTAAGTATAGTTTATTGAAACGATTGTGGCTTAAATATCATAAATAAACCATTGCACACACAGCGGTTTTGTTTTATGTGCTTGTTGTATAAGTTATCGACCCGAAAGCCGCCATTGCTAAGTGCCCGCCTACACAAAGTTACCGTGACGTCACTGAGTTCATACAAAGTACCACATGAAATATAGTGCATGCATGTCACAGCATATGATATAAACAACTCGGAATCTCACGCCAACAACACGCACAGTTTTTCAGCAGAAGACGATTCATCTATTACTCTCAGAA
Source organism: Plotosus lineatus (assembly GCA_024760905.1). NCBI lineage: Eukaryota > Metazoa > Chordata > Actinopteri > Siluriformes > Plotosidae > Plotosus > Plotosus lineatus. The sequence continues at coordinate 12,865,174 of CM045735.1, read as the reverse complement.
GACGAATCAAATATGAAAGTTCAACCAAAAACATTCTCAAATACATTTCAAACTACATCTGCAAGTACATGTGCGAAATACATTTACAAATTGAGCTAAAGTTATTTATCTATTCCAAAGCACAAACAAATATTAATACATATTTACAGCACAAAACCATAATATTAATTTTATAAAAGTACTGAGCATTAGGCTGCAGATCCAGGCTGGATTGCTGATGATTATTTTATCCATTCATTCTCTGTGCGTCTATGATTGTGTTCTGACTCATGTGCAGGAGCCGGAGGCGGGACTAACAAACTGTTCTTTATTCTCACACTCACACTTTGTTTGATTGACAGTGTTCAGCTATTATTGCTTACTGATAATATTATGTTTGTTGATTGGTCAGCTCGGGCGTGCACATGCGCAGTGCCCGTTACACGTTAACTTCCGGTTTAATTCCTGACTCTGGTCATGTGGAACTTATCTGTGACTTTCTCTTCAATAACAGTCATTAAGTTTATTTATAAGATTGTGAATACACAATTTCTTGTCCAGCGGAACTCAACTCCTGCTGTGTGTGTGTGTGTGTGTGTGTGTGTGTGTGTGGGGGGGGGGGGGGGTGCATCTCCCCCCTCAGCCTACGCCCTTGATTAGCTGCCTTCTGATGTTTCAGCAGCTGATACCGGGTTGGGTAGTACTGTACTGTATTCATTGCAGACTTTGCAGATATGCAACACTGCAGGTGGTTGGCGAATCGCGCATTGAGTTTCAAACGTACACACACACACACACACACACACAAAAAAAAAAAAACAATTCACGAGCGCATGTATTATTGTTGATCGACATTTTCATAATATTAAAAAGCATACACAGACATCTTACCCCCTCCACCCAGCGTACGTTTGGAAAATGTTGAAAATGTTGAATGACCCCTACCCTGCAGTGAATAATTGGTTATTATTTTTTTTTTGTTTTGTTCGATGCAAAGACAACATTGTTTGTATCATCTGTCAAGAGGCGGTGGCGGTATTCAAAGAATACAATCTGCACCGACACTCTGAATCCCGTCACAAAGACGAGTATGATCGCTTGCAAGGCCAAATGCGAGTCGACAAACTCTCAAAGCTAAAAAGTGGACCGTTAGCTCAGGACAATACGTTTGTACGCCAGGCTCGGCTGAACCGGTCGTCTGTTCGGGCAGCTTTCGGGTCGCTCAACTGATATCTACCAGCGTATTTTTATTTATTTTTTTTTAATTTCCTGATTTTTTTCTGTGAAGGTCCCAGAAAGGGATACTAATACTTACTGGAAAACAATAAATGTTTATGTTTAGGAAGCCCTGCGATCATAACTTTTTCTGTTACAAACTGACCTCGGACCCCCATCAGAGAAGGGAAAAGTTATCTGGCCCTCACAGAAAAATGTTTGGGGACCCCTGATTTACAGCATTAAATATGTATTTATTGACATTATATACACATATACATGTTCGTACACGTCAGTCAGGGGAAGAGGGGGGGGGGTGTGTGTACTTCGCGGATTTCAATGGTTGCGTGGGGCTCTCGGTCCCAATTAACCGCGGAAAGTGAGGGATCCCTGGACATCTACAAAAATTCTACAATTCTGATTCTACAAAAGAACACTGACCCAAGACTTACACAATTATGCAAAAATGATTGAAAGGAGTCAGCTGGCATTTGGTCAACAATGTTGTGACCAGCGCTGTCGTGATTTTTTTAACCTGACTGATCGGTTGTGTGAGCAGCTTAACCATATGGTACACAAAAAGTGCCTGTCAACTAGTCCAACATCTGGAAAGTGCTTCAGGAGGCATTTTCGAAACATCATTCATCTCACCCCACAAACTGACAGCTAGAATGACAAAATGTCAAAGGCTGTGACAGTTGAAAATGGAGGATTTTAGTTTGAAGGACAAAATTATTTCAAATAAGGATTTTTAAAAATTTGTCAGTCGTGACTATATTTCAAATTTACTTTTCAACTGACTTGACGGATACAGGTGTTTTCATCAAAAGAATTTTTGGGTGACCCCAATCTTCTGAAAGGTAGTGTGTGTGTATATAATTTATTCATAATTATTAACTACATATCAGATACCATATGTTTGTAATGCTTGAAGTTTCGATTCAAGCATTTACTAGGCAAGATGTGTGAACAAAGGGGAATTTCAAAACCACATTAAAAAAAAAAAAAAGACCAGGTCTATGTGCAAAAGCAATAGATGAATAAGTGAGAGGCTTAAAAAAAAAACCTTTTATTGGTGAGTTCAACTATTTACATTTAAATGTTCCCATACTATTGTTACTGACAGGTTTCAATAGTAGCGCAAGTGTTGAGTATGAAGCTTGAGGCTTAATTGGCCTCGGGTGTTGCGGTCTTACTGCACAGACGTCCTAACAATCCTGCAAGCTGGAGGAGAGAGTTTACTCCTTCTACTATCTTCATGTGGGTGTATCCAATCTCCTGAAAAAGACAAAAATTAAATAAGCTAGCAATTTAACCAAGCAAATATTCCAAATCTGTATTTTTATAGTCGACGACAAATGGGAAATAATCATGAATTCATTCCAACGTAAACTAGAACTGTGAGTGAACTCACTGTAGTAATTCCCCCACCTGCAACATAATCCAACTGCCTTGTGTGACTATGGGTGGATTTCAAAATCATGAATATAAATTCTCGCCTTCAGAACATCTGACCTGGATTATATTACTTCCTGTTACGTGCAGGTGGTACACTACAACTGTGAAGTTTCATCATAATTGACCCAACAGTCCAGGAGGAGTCGCGCTTATAAAACTTTCATGGACAAGCAAGGTGATCCGTATACTCCCTGCAAGCTTTGTTTATAAACTGTATAAAAATAGACCACACATGTCCAGATGCTTCCACCAGCAGAAAAATTACAGAATATTTGTCAAAAATAGAAAGACTTCCATAAGGCAACCTGTGCAATAAATTTGGTGATCCTGTGTGCTTTACTTTCAAGGTTATCACATGAACAAGCCTTGATAAGTCAAATGTAAAAAAATTCAACTTCTTTACAGATGTGACCTTAACCCCATAAAGCCTAGTCATAGAAGGCAACATGGGAAAAATTCTAATTAGAATTTGTTATACATATGCAACATGGGGTGCTACAGGGTTATCACAATAAAAAAAAATACCTTTACAAACCATGTATACATATATATAAAAAAATTAACTTGAAACAAGGTCAACGTGACCCATATACAGTCGTTCCCCGACTTACGTTTTCCCCAACTTACGTTTTTGTTCAGTTCCGTACGGCCGAACGCAAATTGAAAAAAAACAAAACAAAAAAAAAAAACGTAAGTTGTTACTGTATGGGCCAGCTCTGTCCTCGGCTGCCCACTGGACTCTGTGGAGGAGGTGAGTGAGAGGAGGATGGTAGCAAAGCTCACATCCATCCTGTTCAACAGCTCTCACCCACTGCACCAGACTGTCGAGGAGCTAAGCAGCTCCTTCAGTGGACGACTGAGGCATCCTCAGTGCAGGAAGGAGCGCTACCGCAGGTCGTTCATTCCCACCGCTATCAGACTGTACAACGCCACTTTGTAACTGTCTGTGAAAATACCGGTTATGTGCAATAAAAACCCCCGCGCACTTTAATCAACCACATCTACCCCACTGACTGTCAACCATATCAACCCATCTACTCTGCACTCAGATACATTACACTTTAATATAGGCCAATCTATAAAGTTGCTCCATTCTTTTCTTTTATTGTTTAGTAATTTATACTATTTATGTATCTATTTATTTATTTACTTATATATGTATGTGTGTATGTTCGTACTTGTATCTATTTTTGCACCCCCTACTGATAGTACCTCAAGAGCCTGTAACAGTGAATTTCTCCATTGTGAGATTAATAAAGCTGTATCTTATCTTATCTTATCTTATGTTCCAGTGACGTATGATGTTCATACTGTACTATACAACCATAAATACCATTACCGTATCTCATAAAACACCCCTAAATCAATTATTATAAACATAACATTGTAAAATAATCTCAAATATATAATATATATCAAATAATATCAACATTAATTTCAAATAAATTAAATTCAAGCAAAATAATTTCAAATAGATACGTTTTAATCATATTCACTCATCAAATATCAAATACAGTATCAAATATAACCTTTAACATGCTCTATGATGCGATCTTTCTGCTTGTAAATGGTTCCGATGGTCGATGGCTGGTCACTTTACACGAAGCTGAGCCGAGTCACTTTACATTAAACTTAAAACAGCCAATCAACATTTACAATATGTGAGGCACTACACCGAAAGTAGTTCACCTGCTTGTGCTTGAGACAAAGAGCGGGTTATCTGGACTTCCGGTTTTTCAAGTAAGAAAGGGCACCGTTGAATACTCGTTTAGTACTCAGCCTGCACTGATGTGAATCACCAGCAGAGCGGAGAGTTCTCTTTCTTTTCTGGATTCGGGTTTTCATTCATTTTACAACTCTCTTTGCTTAACTGAATATGCATGGTAGATTGTGCCGATCCGAGCAAACAGTTAATTCAGTCTTGGGAAAAACGGAAATTCCGGCATATGCCGGAAAACTTGCACCCATGCTAGTAGGCTTACGCTTTTGAACAACCATATTTCCTTCGGGTTACAAAAGTCCGCAAAACAGTGTAAACACAACGATCACAGAGACGACGTCTTAACACAAGGGTAACACGCAGTAAACTGGGAAGAAGCAGGGGAATGTTCAGTCTGTTGCTTGTAAACAATGGACGCAGTGTTATTGTGTCATTACGTCAGCGTACTACGTAGGTACGTCTCGTAGTACAGAGAGCACGCTAAACTCAAACTTTTACATAATTAAAAAAAAACCCAAACAAAATACCCCCCCATAAAAACAAAAAAACTTAAAATGAATGAACGTACGTTGGGGAGCGTTTGTAGAATCCCAGCCCATCCAGCCCTGAGGGGGACCCATACACAAAATTTGGTGATCTTATGCCATTTCCTTCCAAAGTTATTGCAGTCACAAACTTCACAGACAGACAGAACCCATTACTATAACTCCACAAACACATCTTAAATGAGACATTTATGGCGAAGACCCCTCCCAGATATTTATATATATTCATTCCCCATTTTCACCCTAATTTAGTTGTATCCAATTTCCACATATCAGGTAACCACCACCTGGGAGAGGCAAAACATGCACACGCCCCCTCCGTGACATACGATGCTAGCCAGCCAGCTGTTTTAAAACTGCAGCGCCATGTGCATTTGGGGGCGGTCAAATACACTCGGAGGGAAAGTGCTATCTACCCCTCGTCTGAATGAGTTCACAGACGTCCATGATTGGCTGGTGTTCGCCGTGAGTGACAGGGAAGCGAGTGTACGCCGTCCATCCCTTCTGTCGAGAGATCAGCCAATCAGCTCCTACGGACTCCTGGCCACAGATGGCTGTGGCATTAATCCGGATTCAAACTCTCGATCCTGGGTTAACAGTTACGGAAATTGTCGATGTGCCACCCAGAAGCCCAAAAATCTGACAATATTTAAAACAAGCTTCATGAAGTAACAAGTTGCAGACTTGTGTTGTGTATGTGAAGTATAACATTCAGCAAAGAATCTAGTTTCTCTTTATATATCTTTGAAATCTACATAAAAAAATTCCCAGATCACCACCAAAATCTAATCTTCTTCTCCAACCATCCAAAAAAAAAAATTCATCAAAATCCATTCATTTTTTATGTGCAGTCGCAACAAACAATAATTTGAAGAAAACAAACAAACATTTGATTTACCTTGATGAACTCCAGTTTCAAGTACTCTGGCATTTGGAACGTCTTACACACTCTGAAGATGTTTCCTATTATATCTTCGGGAGAGTAGCCAAGTGACCAAAGCTGTGAAATGATCTGATAAATAGGAATATAGAAGTAATCAATGTCTGGTTTGACAGTATTTCATCCTATCGCCTGCTCCTAATATTCACCAAAACACATCAGTACCTTGTAAGCCTCATCGATGTTGGCGCTGATACAGTGTTCAAGCATGTTTTTCACCAGCAGGGGGTGTGGCTCATCACATACCTATTGGGAGGAGGAAAAAATGCTTTGTTGGTGAGGTTGCATGTTTTAGTCAATTATTTACTGCAGTTTGGGTAATCAGTTTACCTTGAACACATTTTCACTGTTGATATAACCAAATCCAGAATGGGTGGACTGCAGGTTGTTTAATGCCTGGACATACGATGAAAGTTTAAAGTCAAGAAATTAGCCAAAGACATGAATTCATTTATTTTCTAAACCGCATAATCCTAATCAGGGTCGTGAGTCTGCTGGCGCCCATCTAGCTCTTGGTACCATAGAGAGTGAGAGACATGGATGGACTTGGATAACACAGTTAGCAGCACTTGTGAGGGTAACAGTAATAACCCGGTGACACCGGGGCTTGAACTCCCAACCTTTGGATCAGTTCGTCAGCACCCTAACCCTCCACCCCACCCCAGGACACCACTGCCCCAGCCAAAGAGATGTTAGTTGCTAATGCAGTTGACCTGCATAAACCCCTTTCAGTAAATTCTTAACCTCATCCAGTTCTTCCTCCATGTTACAAGGAATATCATCAACCAAATAATAACCCGCCCCAACCAAAAATCGAATTAACACTGAGGCGCAGTCATCTAGGTCAACAGCTGATACACCCCCACCACCCCAGGAATTATAGGGATAATATTAAATCCTCATTTCGACTTATATTTTCTTTAGTTTTCTAGCACTAGTGTTGTTCAGGTGATTTCTGTTGCTGTGGAAATGTTGCCGTCAATCATCCTTCAGTATGACACACCCAAAGAGTTGTAATCACATAAAAAGCATGAGTTTTGATCTTTTAGGAACTTGTATGGTAAATATCTATTGATTATTTTCATTAAGTGATTAGTACAAGAAACAGTTTTATTAAATATTTTGACCATATTGCTGAGGCACTGTTGTACAGTGATTAGCATACCCTCCTCACTACAACCTGGTTTTGATTCCTGGGCTTGTGAGGGGGTTGTGTGTGTAGTTTGCATGTTCTCCCTGTGCTTGCATGGGTTTCGTCCGGATACTCTGGTTTCTTTCCACAGTTAAAAACATGTGCAGTCGGCTAGTTGGCTGTTCTAAATCGCTGCTGGTTGACAGTGTGAATGGCTGTGTATGTGTGCTGAACCTACAATGATTTTGCAAGCTGTTCTTGGTGTAAAAGAGTTGGCTGAGATGGGCGCCAGCCACCCCCACGACCCTAATTAGGATTAAACGGCTTAGAAAATGAATGAATGACTGTTGCTGAGGACTTCCAGCCAAACAATGTCCACTAAATTAAACAAATCTGGAATTTTCCCTATTAAAACCATTCAAAACTTTTTGTGCTCAGCAACCTGTCTCATATCTCCTTGGGCAGTGAAGATAATGGCCTCCAGTCCATCGTTACTGACGTGCAGGCTTTCTTTCTCCACCACCTCCATCAGCCGCATCATAATCTGTTCATCCCTCAGTTTACTGTAACGCAGAACTGCACAGCGTGACTGGATTGGCTCTATAGGAACACACCAGAGTCACACGGGCAAACATGGGGTTACAGATACGAGACTTAATGAAGCTCAATAACCTTTGACTTGGACAAATGAAAAAAAATCACTCACCTATTATTTTATCTGAAGCATTGCAGGCTAAAGCAAATCTGGTGGTCTTTGAATAGATCTCCATTGTTCTCCTCAGAGCTTGCTGTGCTCCATCAGTCATACTTTAAGAAACAGCAAATGGAAGCAGCGTCCTCTTATACATAATTCAACATCCATAAGGTGGGTGATCACACCAGGAATGTGATAGAAAAGAGACTGATGCGAAAGGCAATTTGCAGCTGTTGCTTTTCATTCTCACAATTCGTCACGTCATTCCCTGCATTGCATTTTGGTCGCCTGCTTCGTGAAATTATCGCAAAAAATGATTAACATGCTTGAACATATTTATCAACATATTCACTTGTACGTGGAGCTGCAAACATCCTGACACAAATTAAAAAATTCACAAAAAAAATCTTTTAAAAAAGAGCCTCCAAGGAATTTGATTCCTTGATGGATCGGAATTCCAGATGAGCTCAAATGCGCCCACATTTATTAAACATTTACTGAATTAAATCAACTTAAAAAACTAAACTAAAAACTAAAGAGTTAAGCTTCCTTCTGTCTCTATCTGGGAGGTCAGTGGGGCGAGATGTTGAGAGACAGCCAATGAGAGAGCAACTCGTGCGTCGTGTGAAATTTTGATTATCGCATTTGAATTTCTTTTCATAAGAGGGGGTTGTTTTCGTATCCCGGGGACGGAAACTTAGGAAAATGATTTCGTACCCAGGGGAATCTGGAATTCCGATTCGTCAAGGAATCAAATTAAAGTTGAGTTTGTCAAGCAGGGAATTCACGTCTTGTGGGCATGGCCCACAGCGCGCGGCGAGAGAGAGAGAGAGACAGAGAGAGCGAGAGAGAGAGAGAGAGAGAGAGAGAGAGAGAGAGAGAGAGAGAAGGAATAACGCTTTAGTTTTTTGTTTAGTTTTTTAAGTTGTTTTAATTCAGTAAATGGTCAAGCAGGGAATGCGCTTTGAATTCACGTCTTGTGGGCGTGGCCCACAGCGCGCGCACCAGAGCTAGCTAGAGAGAGAGAGAGAGAGAGAGAAGGAATAACGCTTTAGTTTTTAAAGTTGTTTAATTCAGTAAATGTTTAATAAATGTGGGCGCATTTGAGCTCATCTGGAATTCCGATCCCTCAAGGAATCAAATTAAAGTTGAGTTTGTCAAGTAGGGAATGCATTTTTCACGTCACGATTCCATGTCTTGTGGGCGTGGCCAGCAGCGCGCGCGCCCGCGAGAGAGAGCTAGAGAGATAGAGACAGAGAAAAAAAGAGAGATACAAAAAGAGAGAGCGAGGGAGGCATGTGTGTGTGTGTGTGTGTGTGTGTGTGTGTTAATAAAAATGTTTAATAATGGTTTAATTAATAAATATGTTAATAATATGGTTTAATATGTTAATAAAATGTTTAAATGGTTTAATAAATAATTTTCTTTTACTTTTAACACATATTTCATACAAAATTGGTGTACTTTTATCACTTTAAAAGGGTTTATGGGGTTTATCCAGTCCAAAGACTGGAGCCTTGGAATGAATTAGGAGTTTAACATGTAAGATGCGACCCCTACTTCCGAAATCCCCTTTATACGAAAAGGGCTCTGGGATGGATTAATTTCGTAAATTGGGGGCTGTATATATATATATATATATATATATATATATATATATATATATACACACACACACACACACACACACACACACAAATGAATAATATCAAGAGAAAAAATTTTGAACTAATTGCTTTTCTATCGCACCTCAATTGTCATCACCACCTCAGTAAACATATACAATAGAGGTTTGTGGTTGCCAGATGTTTTTACCTGTCAGCTTCATCCAGAATGATGATTTTGTGACGTCCTTTGGGAAGAGTAACTTTTTGCTGGGCAAACATCTTGATCTTGTTTCGGACAACGTCAATACCTCTAAAACGACAAAAACAACAACTTTCCCATTCAAGTCAGTTTCACAAACAGAACAACTTTATAAAGGAAAACACACGCATAAGAACAGGTGGAAGAAAAAAAAGAGGGATCCCTGAAGGGGCTCCGCCACGGCAAGGGGTAATAGTGGCCGCATAGAAGTTAGAACATTTGCAGCATTTAAGGAGTCATTCTGAAAGGTAGGAGCTATAGAATTTGTGGCATTTACAAGTTTACTCTCAACAATTTGTTCAAAGAAAATAAAGTAATAGTATTTGAATTTACTTTAAAAAGTAACTTCATATATGCTTCCTTTATTAAGAGCAAATATAGCAGGGGTTGAGAACCTTTTTGACTAAGAGAGACAAAAAAAAAGACATTTTAAAATCTAATCCTCTGAGAACCAGATTAGAGATTCTCCGAGACTTACGTTCATTCGCTTACGTATTTTTCGATTTTACGTAAAAAAAAAAAAAAAAGTCAAATTTTGAGTTTAGCGTGCTCTTTGTAGTACGAGACATACCTACGTTGTACGCTGACGTAATACGTTACTTCCGCATGACACTGCATCCATTGTTTACAAACAACTGACTGACCGTGCCCCTCCTTCTTCCCAGTTCACTGCGTGTTACCCTTGTGTTAAGACTCTGTGATCTTTGTGTTTACACTGTTTTGCAGACTTTTGCAACCCTAAGCAAATATGGTTGGTCAGAAGGGTAAGCCTACTAGCATGGGTGCAAGTTTTCCGCCATATGCCAGAATTTGCGGTTTTCCCAAGACTGAATTAACTATCTGCTCGGATTGGCGCAATCTACCATGCATACTCAGTTAAGCAAAAAGAGTTGTAAAATGAATGAAAACTCAGATCCAGAAAAGAAAGAGAACTCTCCGCTCAGCTGGTGATTCACATCAGTGCGGGCTGAGTACTAAACAAGTATTCAACGGCGCCCTGGCTCACTTGAAAGACCGGAAGTCGGGATAACCCGCGCTTTGTCTCAAGCACAAGCAAGTGAACTACTTTCGGTGGAGCGCTTCCCATATTGTAAGCATTGATTGGCTGTTTTAAGCTTCATGTAAAGTGACTCGGCTCAGCTTCATGTAAAGTGACTCGGCTCAATGCAAATTTGCAGTGTGTTGTTTTGAAAATAGTGCGAACTTTAATGAAAAAAGAGGAATCCCCCATGTCAGAACTAGATAAGGATGTTAAGAATAAGTTTAAGTGGGAATGGCTAGAAAAGATTGTGAAATTTGAGGTGAAAATCGGCAGACAGACTCAGAACGTATCGGAACCTTTGGCGAGTTTCATAAAGAAATCTGACATCGCCGGCAAGGTCTCTCATGTACGAGTGATAGTGGTAATCAGAAAAAGCGGCAAGCCATCTCATTAGAAACGAAGATGGCAATTATCAAGAAAATTGATGCTGGTGAAAAACATGTGAATGTTTCACGTTTCTTCCAAATGGCTCTGTCGACCATTGGAACCATTTACAAGCAGAAAGATCGCATCACAGAGCATGTTAAAGGTTATATTTGATACTGTATTTGATATTTGATGAGTGAATTTGATTAAAATTTATCTATTTGAAATTACTTTGCTTGAACTGTATGTACGCCATACGTCACTGGAACATACAGTAACAACATACGTTTTGTTTCACCATACGTTCGGTCGTCCGGAACCTAACTAAAACGTAAGTTGAGGAGCGACTGTATATACAGTCAGTCCTCTACTTACGAAAACCTCTGAACACGAAAAATTCAGGTTATGAAAAACACTTTCCTAAATTTTCGTCTTCTGTATACGAAACAACTTCTTACGACAAGCGCCAAACGCGCCATTCAAAAATTCAAACACGCCATTCAAACATTAAAACGCGCCATTCAAACAATGCGCAAGTTGCTCTTTCATTGGCTGTTTCCCAACATCCCGCCCCGCTGGCCTCCCATTGGCCTGGAGGGAGCTGAATCTCCATAGTACTGCACCCATAAAGCTTGCTTGTCACACACATAAAGGAGAGCTGTACTGTTGGTTCGTGAGTTTCGAGAGTGCTCATTGCAGCTTATTTTTCGTTTTTTTAAGTTGTTTAATTTAGTAAATGTTTATTAAATGTGGCACGCTCCACCAAATGTGAGCAAAACGTGGCTCATCCAGACCTCTGAACCCTCAGGGAAACAAGTTAATGTTGAGCCCAGACCTCCGATCTGTCAAGCAGGTAAGTGCGCTTTGAATACCCCATCTCAAAAGTTCCTGTGTCGGCTGCGCACTGCGTGTGGGCGGAAGTCCGCATTCGGTGGAGCGCGGCACAAATGTTTGTTGTTTGTGTGTTTGTGTGTGTGTGTGTGTGAGAGAGAGAGAGAGAGAGAGAGAGTGTTTTTGTTTGTATGTGTGTGTGTGAGAGAGAGATAGAGACAGAGACAGTGTGTGTGTATGTGCGTTAATAAAAAATATTTAATAATGGATTAATTAATAAATATGTGAATAAAATGGTTTAATATTTTAATAAAATGTTTAAATGGATTAATAACACGTAACCACAGGTTGGTTTTGATGTTCATCAGGTGTGAGAAGGACTGCTCACATGCATATGTTTGAGCCAAACATGGTCAATATGACAGGACTCACACTGCAGTGTTTGGTATGTCACAGGAAGCATGTTCCAAGTTTTGGCAATCAGCTGGTCTGCGGGTTGAAGTTTTCCCATGCCTATCCATTTGTGTTTGCTTGTCAGTTGTGCTTGGCTTCATGCTGATTAGCTGATCAAAAACGAGGAAAATTTACCTCTTTACTCAAAAACACACGCAGTCTGTGGCTGTTGTTATAATCCAATAAAATTAGAATTTCAAGGTATTGGACCCGCCCACAAAATGGCGTACAGAAAGGATTGGCCACCTGCCCGCTCCTATGCATATCTACTGTCAGAGGAAACATCACAGTGACGTGGCATTGAAAATAGATGTATAGATTTAAATGTGTGAGATTTATTCATCTGTTTTTGTTTTATTTGATGGCTTTTTTGTATTTTTATTTAAATGACAGCAAAATTATGTATTCGTTATTCTGTTAAGAAAGGCCACCTGATTTATCTGAGAGCCAGATACAGTGATCAAAAGAGCCACATCTGGCTCGGGAGTCATAGGTTCTGAAATATAGTAACTTGTCTGCGATGTGTCCGCTGGCTATGTACCTGCATCACAGAGTTGCCAGAGTTTTAATGTTGTAATACCAGTATTATACACAACACACACACACATGGATACTACAGGGATCCCTCACTTTCCGCGATTAATTGGGACCAAGATCCCCCCACGACTGCCGAATTCCGCGAAGTAGGATCGATCCCCCCTGACTGACGTATACGTGCATGTATGTGTATATAATTTCAATAAATACATATTCAACACTATAAATGCTTACAATAACAATTAAACATTCAAAAATAATACATAAGATGTAAATAAAATATAAATACACACACATACAGACTCACACGCACACACAGATGTGCACCTCACAGAAAAATGTAAGTAGGTTTGTTGGGGGTTTTTGTGTTGTTTTTTGTTTGTTTGGGTTTTATTTATTTTTTTATAATTGGCCTTGTTTTACAGCATTTTCCTAAACTTTCCCCCTATTCTTCCTTAATTTCCTTACTTTTTTAATTCGATTAAAAACCGGAGCGACGTATAGCCCGGAAAATACGTTATACGCAGATGTATATGTATATATGCTAGGACCTGTACAGTGATCGATCTGCCTACTTGTGATCCAGGCTGCACACTTCATGCACTGCTTCGAGGCAATGTGACCCCCCTCTTCCATATTAAAATGTTTTCTTCTTGGATTTACTCGATTCATGAAACTGATATTTGGGCTTAGACAAAAAAAAACTCAGGAAACCGCGTAACTGCGGCGAATTCTCCTGCCTGAAAACAAATCTCAATGGAAAAATAAAAGGGATAAATTGCCATGTCTGTACTCAGAGAGAATTTCCCGACAATCTTTAATCTTTCTTATTTATTTAATTTTGTTTTCATAGCCAACGGGTGGTTACAAGAACCAGTAGGAATATGCTGAGCGAATATGTTGAACTGAGGATGTCAGCATAATACAGCAGCTGAGAAAATAGGTCAAGCACAAAAAGGTGAAGATGAAAGCACACAGTGTATAAACAAACCCCACTCAACTAATTGTATGGATGTAACTAATTAAGAATGACAGCATTCTTACACGACTGATATTCTAATATACTCTCTTGAATAAATGTATGCAATAGTCACCGATATTTCCAGCACTCCCAGAATGTCCATCACTAATCATTGACATTACCAGGTCTTCATAAACAATTTGCACAAAAGACAAAGAATTCAGACTTAAGTCTCAAGGCAGTTACCGATCATTTGAGGCATTCAGTTCGAGTACAGCATCCTTCATTGCCGGGCCCAGAAGAGCTCTGGCCAAACACAAAATGCTTGTGGTTTTCCCAGTGCCAGGAGGTCCCTACCAGCACAACATTCAGTCATTAAAAAACATTCTGCTGTGATGCAATTAACTCAGTGAAGTGTAAAATAAATTATTACTTACAGCAATTATGATGTTCGGGACATTTCCCTCTCTTGCAAACACCTGTTTAAAACATCAGGGAGATTGAAGAGTCCCGGCTCGGAGCTTACAAATTTTGTAAAAGTTGACATATGCACCAAATAATAGTTTAAACATGGCCCAAGCGATTATTTTATAACGACAGAAATCCCTCGCTACTTCGCGCTTTAATTCATGCAGCTTCAGTGCATAGGTTTTTTTTTAAATATTAATTGAATTATGCAAAAAAAACCCACAAAAATACCCAAAACCTCCCATCAAAACTACTTACATTTTTGTGAGGTGTGCATCTGAGTGCATGCATGCACATCTGCTGTGTGCACGCGCCTGTATGTGTGTGTATTTTATTTACATCTTATGCATTATTTTTTAATATTTAATTGTTATTATAAGCATTTATAGCATTTAATATGTATTTATTGATATTATAAACACATATACATGTACATATACGTCAGTCAAGAGGGGGTGTTGATCCTACTTTGTAGAATTCGGTGGTAGCGGGGGCGGGATCTCGGTCCCAATTAACCGCGGAAAGTGAGGGATCCCTGTACCACCAAAAAGAAACCCACAAAAGCAGTTTTTCTTTTCAGAATCCAACAGAGAGCACCAAACAGAAGTGCAGAATAAAATTTTGCTCTCATTTTATTTCTTTACAAGCTACCATGTTTTTCTGCCATTCGAAGACACCGATAAGTTAATGGTCATTCATTGATTTATGGAAGTGATAGAAAATTCTATCAGTGATTTGCAAAGGATTAATTAATGACCAAAAATATGACACATGTCACAGTGGTGGCTTGTCATTAAGGCTCTGGGTTACTTATTCAAATTTGGGATTCAAGCCCCAGTACGTAATGCAGTTGCCACTGTTAAGGTCTGAATCAAAGTCCTCAACTCTCAATTGCTCAGGAATAAGATAAATGAGCTAAAAAGGTAAGTTGCTCTGGCCAAGAGTGTCTTCCAAATTCTGTAAATGTACATAAAATTATATACCTTGATATGTTTACGTATAGTTTTCTTCAAGACTAACAACTCCATAATTATCTTTCAGGTAAAGACTATACAGTGTTCATTCTATGCAACAGTATTTTCAGTCTTCGGAAATACTTGAGGGACGAGGACTTAAATGTTTTAAGACTTTATGTCTGACTTTAAGAAAAAAGGGGATAAAAAAGACTGACGATGGAACGACTGTTTAGAATTACAATACTCTAACATCATTTATGAATATGCAAGTTCAAGAAGACTACTTCTTTTCCTTTCGGCCGTTCCCTTTTTCCAGCGGTCGCCACAGCGAATCATCTGCCTCCATCTTCATGGAAGTCATATTAATGATTCCTATACAGCATTTGATTTGGAATAGGTTTTTACGTTGGATGCCATTCCTGACACAACCCTTTAGCAAGGGGCAGAAACATGCTGACAGCTATACAGCTACTCTTGACAAAAATCAGCAATGGTTCTTTTACATGAACCTCACACCATAGACAGTGAGAGACATGGTTGGCCTTTGATAACCCAATGAGCTGCACTGGAGGGGGGCAGTGACAATCTTGTGAAGAGTGGGACTTGAACCTCCAACCTTAGGCTCAGTGATCCAGCACCTTTTACTACCAGGCCACCACTGCCCCACATGTAAGTTCAAGTAGACAAAAAGCATAATATTAATGCAACAGAGGGAAAAGAGAAAGAAAAAACTTGAATGATGGGATCTCACTTAAAAAAAACCCACTCAGGTGATACACTTTACACCAGGTAACATTACACAACCTAGTGATTATTTTCGAAGATCAACATGCCTGCAAATGTTTAATTCCTTATTAAGCAGCTCTCTCCTGTAGTACACAAACAGAAAAATGATGCTATCGTGTTAGCTACATTAGCTTTCGGACTCACCTCCAATCTACTGACAGTTTCTTCATTTCCAACTATTTCATTCAGCTTCAGTGGTCTATATTTTTCAACCCTAAACAGGCAGGAAGGAAAAGTCCAGTTAGCAGAGAGCAGTGTTGTTTATATTATGTTTATAAAAGTAGTCTACCATGCTAGTGAACTACAAGCTTTACAGTTAGATACTAAAGCTAACTGCTACAAGCTAATAGCATTAACTGCATTTGTTTACATCAATATAATTACAAAACCAGACGCTATCATTACCAGGGAAGCTCGTAAGTATTATCGGAACACTTTGGGGTATCTTCTTTTTTGTGTTTCTTTGAGTCTGTTGGATTTTGTTCGCCATCAGCTTCTTTCATTTCCACATCCATGTTGATAGCTGAAACAAGGATCTGAGCTTCCCGCGCCCCAGCAACACAGCGTTAAACAACGTCACTTCCTCCTTAACGTCAGCGACGTTTCAACTTGACGCCATCTTGGAAAGTGTTACTCTAGCATTAACAGCATGGAAGGAGACAGCACAAGTAAGAGTTTATGGTCAGAATGCTTTGGGATAAACTATCTATCTATCTATCTATCTATGTAGTGCCTGAGTCATAGGACCACCATTGGCAACCCGTCATGAAGGACAACACCCTGGTTATCATCTTCATGGAGGTTTTCTTGGCAGGATTAGTGCAGGGGTTTGCCATTGCCTTCTGCACGATGCAAACCTACAGGCAATTTAGAACAGCCAATTAACCTACTGTGCATGTCTTTGGATTGTGGGAGGAAACTTGAGCACCCGGAGGAAACCCACACAAGCACAGGGAGAACATGCAAACTCCACACAGAAACACCCAGGCCAGGAATCAAACCCAGGCCTTCTTGCAGTGAGGCGGACGTGCTCACCACTACGCCACCGTGCTGCCAGGGATAAGCTATAAAAATACAATAACTAACACAGCAGCTCAGCAGGGTTATAACATTTCACAAGTAAGAAGCAGTGACATGCATAGAAAACTATATACAAGTAAATCCTGTTGGAAGACTGTGTATGCACTTATTGAATGAGAATCTATTGTAGTGAGTCAGTATGTACATGTATTCAGTAAATGTAAACTATTTTTTTAATACATGGGCCTCTGATTGAGAACATGATCTTATGAGTATGAAAAGTACTCCTGTAACAATGCCGAGTACATTTAATACGTATTACATCTTGGGACTGTAGATACTCATTTGTGTGTATAGATGTATGGTATTATGTCCTAAATATCCAAGAAATGTGTGTTATTTCAAGAATGGCGGTATATTAGGTGATCGGTCATTTAAATAACTGTTTATTTTGCTTGTATGTATTGTGAGAATCATTAAAACGAGCATTTTAACTCACAAATGTACAAATATAAGGTGACATGTCAGTTGGGAGTAGTGGAGGCCCGGTGGTAAAAGGTGTTGAATTGCTGATCCTAAGGTTGGGGGTTCGAGTCCCACTCTTAACAAGGTTGTCACTGTCCCCCCCTAGTGCATCTAATTGGGTTATCAAAGTCCAGCCATGTCTCTCACTGTCTATGGTGAGAGGTTCATGTAAAAGAACCATTGCTAACTTTCATCGAGTAGCTGCATAGCTGTCAGCAAGTTTCTTGCCTTTGCTAAAGAGTTGTGTCAGGAACGGCATCCGACAAAAAAACCTATGCCAAATCGACTATGCAAATCATTAATATGACTTTCATGAAGATGGAGGCAGATGATTCGCTGTAGCGACCCCTGAAAGGGAACAGCTGAAAGCAAAAGAAGAAGGTGACATGTCAGTTCAATATTACGATAAGTAAATGTACTTGTATTGCAAACAATTCTTGATATTGTGACATATTTTTTGCTGTACAACAAACAACTGAGCATTCATGTGATGTGTCGAATCTCATTATATTGTTGTTCTGTGTTGTTGTTGTTGTTGCACATTGGTTTTGAACTCTATGGCACTTTAACCAGTTTTCATATGGCAGACCAGCATAATGTTTAATTCATTAAGTTTTCCTTATTTTTTGTTTTATACTTGTATTATGTCAGTTCTTTCAACATTATGTTAAATGTTGGTATATTTTGTTCCACATTTTGCTGCTAAAATGAATTGGGATTGTATGGCGTGAGAGAAAAAAATGAGCCAAATAAACGGAAAAGACATCTAAAAAATCTTCTAAAAAATTATTTTATTTATTTTATTTTAATTTTTGATAATATCAAAATATCCAGTATCAGCTTTGAAAGGAATGAAAACATGAATGAATGTTCTGTTTCTGTTATAAATATTCAAGGTCAGGGCAGTATGATGTAATAATGGCACAAGGCAAAATGTTTTATTCATCTTATTCACAAGTCTGGGTAATACTGTATTAAAATTTTTTTTTTAATATTTTCATGGTAATCTTTATATATTTTTAATTAGGGGCAGTGGTGGTCTAGTGGTATAAGGTGCTGGATTGTTGATCCAAAGGTTTGGGGTTCGAGTCCCACTCTCCACAAGGTTGTCACTGTCCCCCCCAGTGCAGCTAACTGAGTTATCAAAGGCGGGCCATGTCTCTCACTGTCTATGGTGAGAGGCATGTAAAAGAACCATTGCTGACTTTCGTAAAGAGTAGCTGCAAAGTCGTCAGCGTGTTTCTGTCCCTTGCTAAAAGGGTTGTGACAGGAAGGGCATCCGACGTAAAAACCTCTGCCAAATCAAATGTGCAAATCAGATGATTCGCTGTGGCGACTCCTCAGTGAAAGGGAAAAAGCCGAAAGGAAGACAGACTTTATATATTTTTAATTAATAACGAATTATTTAATTATCATTACTTCATATATAACACAAACAGCTGCCACCTCCAGAAGTTCTCGGACGACTCCGCCATCGTGGGCCGTGTGTCAGAGGGGAACGAGCTGGAGTACCGGTCGGTCATCGTCGACTTCGTGGACTGGTGTGAGCGCAACCACCTGTGCTTGAACACTAGGAAGACGAAGGAGATGGTGGGCGACTTCAGAGAAGCACTCAAACACACACACACACATTTACTAGTGAACATCCAGGGACAGGACATTGAGACAGTGGACAGTTTCAAGTACCTGGGTGTTCACCTTAACAATAAACTGGACTGGTCCCACAACACCAACGCCCTGTACAAGAAGGGCCAGAGTCGCCTCCACCTTCTGAGGAGACTCAGGTCCTTCGGCATATGCAGACCTCTGCTCAGGACATTTTATGACTCTGTGGTAGCCTCTGCAATCCTCTCACGCTGCCATCTGCTGGGCCCCGGGCAGCACAGAGCGGGACAGAAAGAGACTGAACAAGCTGGTCAGGAGGGCCAGCTCTGTCCTCGGCTGCCCACTGGACTCTGTGGAGGAGGTGAGTGAGAGAGGAGGATGGTAGCAAAGCTCACATCCATCCTGTCCAACAGCTCTCACCCACTGCACCAGACTGTCGAGGAGCTAAGCAGCTCCTTCAGTGTACGACTGAGGCATCCTCAGAGCAGGAAGGAGCGCTACCGCAGGTCGTTCATTCCACCGCTATCAGACTGTACAACGCCACTTTGTAACTGTCTGTGAAAATACCGGTTATGTGCAATAAAAACCCCCGTGTACTTTAATCAGCCACATCTACCCCACTGACTGTGAACCATATCAACCCATCTACTCTGCACTCAGATACATTACACTTTAATATAGGCCAATCTATAAAGTTGCTCCATTCTTTTCTTTTCTTTTATTGTTTAGTAATTTATACTATTTATGTATCTATTTATTTATTTACTTATATAATATATATGTATGTGTGTATGTTCGTACTTGTACCTATTTTTGCACCCCCTACTGATAGTACCTCAAGAGCCTGTAACAGTGAATTTCTCCATTGTGAGATTAATAAAGCTGTATCTTATCTTATCAACTAGAATTTTGAAAAAGATTTGTGATAGTAGAGAATTTCTCTACTATAATAACTGTTATGTGGTTAAAAAGTGCAGCCCGAAATGCAGCTAAGCTATAAAATGCATTGTTAGTGTTAATTAAAGGCATTAATTAAATCAGTCATTCATCTGTCAGTTAACATAACCTTAGTAGGATTAAGTAAGACGTAACCAGACTACGAGGATGAAACCCACACATGCACAGATGTTTGCAACTTGCAGATGCCATTGGGACTCAAATCCATATTAAGGGTTAACGAGAGTCATTTCAATCAGGCCAAATTTAAAATCATCTCATTTTGTGTATGGAATTGTAAAATTTCTCATTTTAAACATTTATGTCATGCATACAGTATTCTATTGTGAATAAAATTGTGACTCGTGCAATTTGAAAGTGTTCATTTTATTCAAATGTAAAGTATGGCCCAACTTTTCTGGAATTTAGGTTGTACATCCATTGCTGCATTTCATCTCAAAATACCTGTGTAATGGTAGGATGGCTCTGAAAAGCAAAATTAAGGTAAGAAAGTAAATATGAAAAAGCGTAAAGGTTCATAAACAATATGTTGAAATTCCCACGAATATCCTCCATCCCATCTGTTGATATTCACACACTGACCAGTTATGAGTGACAGCTCTGTGTATAAAAGCCTGGATTAAAGCACTCATAGCTCGAAAACACACAAAAGCCATGAAGTCTGCTTTTGCTCTGCTTCTCTGCGCTCTGTGTTTCCTGGACCTGGATGCTCAGTGTCCAGAACCGAGCTCCCTGAAAGATGCTGAAGGCAAAAAGATCTGCGCTCGCATGTTTGAAGACAGTCACCACTACTATGAACAAAGCTGTGGGGGCGAGTACATCGATGCCTATCCCAATGATGATGTCCCAATCATTCCATGGCGCTGGGACAACCGCATATCTTCCCTAGTGGTGAACAGGCTGTGCTCTCTGACCGTGTGGTCTCGTACCAAGAAGAATGGAAAAAAGAGGAAGTTTTCTTCCGGCATCGTGTACCGCCTCAAAGATGTTCAGCAGGGCTTGTTCGGAAGCTGGGAGAATGACATCTCTGCATATTATTGCGTGTGCTAAATGTTGCTGAAGCGGGACGGGGAGGAGAGACTGAGAATCAAGCAAAGACTGAAAAAACCCCCCCCAAATAAATCACTGGTAAAATTAAATTGTGCAGACTTAAATGTTTTTAAATTGACTTAAACATAAATGTTTTTCATTTGAAATCTGAAATGATGCCTGGCCCTAGTTGATATTAGATTCAAAAGAAACACCAACTCAAAGTCCTGCTTGATTACAGACATCAAAAATGATTTATTCCAGAATATAAATAATAAAAATTGTCAGTTATTAAAGGTCCATAGACATTTTATTAATCAAAGAACAAAACAATATTAATAATGCTAATGATAATATTAATTCTTACTACGTATTATTATTACTTACTACGTACACTGTGAAAAGGAAACATCTTAAATAAAGGAATACTGTACACATCTAATAATTTTAAGTATTACATTTTTATATGTTAATTATAAGACCTGTAAACTGTTTCTAGTCATACTAGTTTCAATAGTGGGCAAAGGTGGGGTACACCCTGAACAACATGATACCAGACCATTGCGGTGCCAACATACACACAGTCATTCACACTGACATCCACACAGAGAGCGATTTGGAACAGCCAGTTAGCCTAATTAGCATGGCGTTAGAGTTTGGATGGATTTGGGGGTGGGGGGTGTCCTTCTGCAGGATACCTGTAGGGTACCCACACAAACACAGGGAGAACATTCAAGATCTACACAGAAAATGCCTGAGCCTGGAACTCAAACCCACGACCCTCTTGTTGTAAGGCAGACATGCTAAACGCTACGCCACCATGCTATACTGGCAAATAAATGTAATTTCTATCCCCCAGAAATAAATATGAGAAATCAACACAATCATCTGCCAGAGTAACTAGACACATTTAAGCTGGAAAACACTGAAATGTAGAAATATACTTGAGAATCATGTTTAAAGATTCAAAAAGATTCAAGCTAGATTTGACTTGGTATGATCAGTTTTTGTCAACAGCAGCAGCAGCAGCAATTACAACAACAACAATGATAATGTTATGGGGGCATTCAAATGGCGGCCTTACTTTGCTCCTCAACTAATTTTTAGTTGTGGCTGAAGCATAGTCAAACCATTATCGAACAAAAATATCATCAAACTAGCGTTGAAACAAGGTAATAATATTAGTAATACTAATAGAGTTGCATTGTTGCTCAATGCTCAGCACTGCCATCTCCTCATACGAAGGCTCTGGGTTTGAATCTCTTGGCCGACACAAGCCTTTCGATGTGGGGTTGGCAGGTTTTCCTCTTGCTTGCATGAGTTTCCTTCCACAGTCCAAAGAAGCATGTGATTTCAATTCAATACTCTAACTTGCCCAAAGGTGTGTGTGTGTGTGTGTGTGTGTGTGTGTGTGTGTGTGTGTGTGTGGATGAGTGTGATTGACTGTTTGAAGGCCTTAGAGAGAGCTATTAAGATCTTGGCATGATGACACGACACACTTCAGTATTACAGAGAACACCAGACCCTAGACATGAACTTTAATAGAAACAGGTTCCACCTGGAGCAGTCGTGCCAATCCCAAGGTTGGGGGGGTTCAAGCCTAAGTGTCAACGGTTGTCACTACTGTGCCCCCAATACAGCTAACTGTGCTATCAAAGGCCGACCATGTCTCTCACTGTCTGTCGTGTGAGGTTCATGCAAAAGAACCATTGCTGACTTTCGACAAGAGTAGCTGCATTAGTAGCCGTCAGCATGTTTCTGCCCTGCGATGGCCTGGCGAGCTCTCTAGGCTGTTCTCTGCCCTCACCAGCCTGCCTGTGACCCTAATTAGGTTTAATCGGTTCAGAAAGTGAATGAATGAAAGATTCCACCTGCAGGTGGTTCTAATCAATCGCACCCAGTCTGGAAAACTTGATTATAATTTTATGGAATGATGGTGTGATAAATGTAAAGGTGTATACAATGCACACTTCCATGATTTTATTATTATGTTTATTTGTGCCTTTCTGGCATTTGGCAGACATGCTTGCAGAGAATGATTTAGCTTTGTTTTTAAATATCACTTACATGATAGTGGAATTGAGGGTTATGAGTCTTGCTCAAGGGTCCAGAAGTGAAAGGTTGGTGGGAACTTGGGCTTGAACTGCTGGCCTACTGATCAGTAACCCAGAGCCTTTATCCAGTGAGCCATTGTCCCTCAACGACCATGACCTCTCTTTTTTCAATTATAAAAATAACAAATATTTAATATGTTATTTATTGGAATATATCACCATAATGTTCTTTTTTTTTTTTCATACCTCTAAAACTCAACAATTTCCATAGAATGTACTTAATTTTCATAGAAGTGTATGTGCATATTTTAAGCACTTCATGCGCCATAAACAATATGTTGAAATTCCCATGAATATTCTCCATCCCATCTGTTGATATTCACACACTGACCAGTTATGTGTGACAATATTGTGTATAAAAGCCTGGATTAAACCACTTATAGCTCTAACACACAAAAACCATGAAGTTTGCTTTTGCTCTGCTTCTGAGTGCTCTGTGTTTCCTGGGTCTGGATGCTCAGTGTCCAGAACCGAGCTCCCTGAAAGATGCTGAGGGCAACAAGATCTGCGCTCGTATGTTTGAAGACAGTCACTACTATTATGAACAAAGCTGTGGGGGCGAGTACATCGACGCCTATCCCAATGACGATGTCCCAATCATGTCATGGCGCTTTGATGACCGCACATCTTCTTTGGTGGTGAACAGGCTGTGTTCTCTGACTGTATGGTCTCGGACCAGGAAGGATGGAAAGAAGAAGAAGTTTACGTCAGGCATCGTGTACCAGCTTAAAGATGTACAGCAGGGCTTGTTTGGAAACTGGGACAACGACATATCTGCATATTACTGCGTGTGCTAGATGCCGCTGAAGCAGGTAGAAGAGGACACATTGAAAATCAAGCAATGACTGAAAATAAATAAATAAATAAATGAATAACTGACTTGTGCAGCCTATTGAAACTAAATTGTGCAAATTAATTTTTTTCATGGAATTAAACATTTAATCCTTTCAATTTGCAATCAAAAATATTTTCTGGAAATTTCTTTGGTTGATATCTTCAAAAGAATTGGCAAGTAGAAATCCTGCATAATTATACACATCAAAGTTCTTAATCTAGTTTGTGAGTTATAAAAATATACACTAGTTTTTTAAAGTCCATAGATGTCTTATCACTCACTCTCTTGCCAAACCATATAATCCTGCCAGGGTCACAGGGAGGCTGGAGCTTATCTCAGCCCTTACTTGGCGAAAGCTGTGTACACCCTGTATGGCTTGCCAGACCACCACAAGGTCATCAATAACAACAACAATAATAATAATAATAATAATTATCACAATAATCATAATAATCATAGCATGGCTGTTTTAGTAGCTGCTCTAAATTTCCCACAAAGTGTGGATGACTGTGAATGGTTTTGTGTGTGTGTGTGTGTGTGTGTGTGTGTGTGTGTGTGTGCGTGTGTGTATGTGTGTGTTAGTCCTTCAGTAGAGTCGCATCCTGTTCACTCTGTCCCCATCTCTTCCCCAAAGCCAGATGGAATTGGCTCCAGCTTTCCCTGTGACTCTAATGGATAACTGGTGTAGATAATTGATGGCTAGCATTATTTCCCAGAATAATTCCACAATTGTTTTAAAATAAAATGCCTAACTGTGTATCTGTAGACAATTTATTAAAATAAATTGCCTGAAAAGAAAAATTTGAGTCAGAAAGCATTTATAGAATAATTTAAATAAATATAATCTTGATAGTACATTTACACTCAAGTGAATAATAAGTAAATTTCACAGAAATTGTTGTTTTTATTCAACATATTTGAGCCAATAAATGTTCCACCATCTTTAATACAATGCCTGTGGAAAAAGGTGAAATACAGACGCTCCCCGACTTACGTTCATCCGTTTTACGTTTTTTCAATTTTACAATTAAAAAAAAAAGGCAAATTTTGAGTTGAGATGTACCTACGTAGTATGCTGACGTAATGACACAATGACGTAATGACGCTGTGTCCATTGTTTACAAACGACAGACTGAACATGCCCCTCCTTCTTCCCACTTCAGTTATATATATATATATATATATATATATCGTTTTATATATATATATATATATATATATCAGTTATATAGCATGTTACCCTTGTGTTAAGACGTCGTCTCTGTGATCTTTGTGTTTACACTGTTTTGCGGACTTTTGTAACCATAAGCAAATACGGTTGGTCAGAAGTGTAAGCCTACTAGCATGGGTGCAAGTCTCGATGAATTAACTATCTGCGTGGATTGGCGCCATATACTATGCATACTCAGTTAAGCAAAGAGAGGTGTAAAATGAATGAAAACCTGATTCCAGAAAAGAAAGAGAACTCCCTGCTGTGCTGGTGATTCACATCAGTGCAGGCTGAGTACTAAACCAGTATTCAATGGCGCCCTTGCTCACTTGAAAGACCGGAAGTCCGTATTACCCGCGCTTTGTCTCAAGCACAAAACAAGTAAACTACTTTCGGTGTTGAGCGCCTCACATATTGTAAGCATTGATTGGCTGTTTTAAACTTAATGTAAAGTGACTCGGCTCATCTTCATGTAAAGTGACCATCCGTCGACCATCAGAACCATTTACAAGCAGAAAGATCGCATCATAGAGAATATTAAAGGTTATATTTGATACTGTATTTGATATTTCATGAGTGAATTTGATTAAAATTTATCTATTTGAAATTATTTTGCTTGAATTTAATTTATGTGAAATTAATGTCGATATTATTTGATATATCTGATATTATTTTACAATGTTATGTTTATAATAATTGATTTAGGGGTGTTTTATGAGATATGGTAATGGTATTTATGGATGTATAGTGCAGTATGAGCGTCATACGTCACTGTAACAACTTACGTTTACTTTCAACTTATGTTTGGCCATCCGGAACCAATTAAAAATGTAAGTCGGGGAGCGTCTGTACAGGGTGGCCCAAGAAATCTCCAAAGGTACAGAGTAAATAGAAGGTTAAAGATAATCAAATTATTATTTACACGCATGAAACTTCATCTGTACTGTTTTTTTTTCATCAGTATTTGCATGCATGAACCTTAATAAGGCAGGAGAGGCGGGGCTAAGGTTTGTTAGTTGCCCAACTCCTACTTAAACACCTTGAGCTTATAGAACATGACAAGTAGTTTCAGTAAGGATGGAGCTACGACACAAACACAGCTCGAAGCTCATTGGAAGTACTGAGGGAAATGTTTCCTGATCAGGTGATCTCGCTGTGTGGGTGTGTGTTGGGTGGACGGCCCGTTCCCCTGACCTCACTCCTTGTGATTGTTTTTTTATGAGGGTCTATCTTGCAGCATGTGTGTCAAAAACTCTTAAAGCATTTAAGGTTTCTATTCAACAGGAGATCGCCACTGTGTCACCCACATGACCTATCAAGCCATGGCAGCCTTCAGAAATCACTTCCAAGCGTGCATCGACAACAACGGCCACCATTTTGTGGATCATGTCTGAAATATGATGAATAAAATCTGTATCGAATGAAGTGTCATGAGTGGAAATAATAAACTGATTGTCTTGAAATTTTTTCCCATGTATCATTGAAATGTTGGAGGTTCTATTAGGTCAGCCTCTTTTTCCAAAATACTAAAAAAAAATCAAGCCTTTCATTATTTAATTACCAAAAATAACATGGTACATTATATTCTTCTGATCCGAAAGTAGGTACATCCTTAGACTCAAGGCAGTACAGTATTTTCTCCTTTAGTAGAAATAACTCTTTATAAGAAAGTGTAAGACAGTGGTGAGGTGTGCTGTCGGTGTGACAGAAGAGTTCAAGGTGGAGGTGGAACTGCATCAAGGGTCAGTTCTGAGCCCCTTCTTGTTTGCTATGGTGATGGACAGGCTGACAGAGGAGGTTAGACAAGATTCCCCATGGACTATGATGTTTGCAGATGACATTGTGATCTGTAGTGAGAGCAGAGAACAAGTGAAGGAAAATCTAGAGAGGTGGAGGTATGCCCTGGAAAGGAGGGGGATGAAGGTTAGCCTCAGTGAGACCGAATACATGTGCATGAATGACAAGGACCCAAGAGGAATGATGAGGTTACAGGGAGCAGAGATAAAGAAGGTGGAGGATTTTAAATACTTAGGCTCAACAATCCAAAGCAATGGAGAGTGTGGAAAAGAGGTGAAGAAGCGTGTGCAGGCAGGTTGGAATAGTTGGAGAAAAGTGTCCGGTGTGATGTGTGATAGGAAGGTATCGGCAAGAATGAAAGGAAAGGTGTACAAGATGGTGATGAGGCAAGCAATGTTGTATGGTTTAGAAACAGTGGCCCTGGGGAAAAGACAGGAGGCACAGCTGGAGGTAGCAGAGATAGGATCAGGAATGAGTCCATCAGAGGGACAGCACATGTAAGATGTTTTGGAGCCAAAGTCAGAGAGGCTAGATTGAGATGGTTTGGACATGTACAGAGGAGGGATAGTGAATATATTGGTAGTAGGATTCTGAGGTTGGAACTACCAGGCAGAAGGAGGAGAGGAAGACCAAAGAGGAGATTTATGGATGTGGTGAAGGAGAACATGAAGGTAGTTGGTGTAAGAGAAGAAGATGCAGAGGTCAGGGTGAGATGGAGGCAGATGATTCGCTGTGGAGACCCCTGAAGGAACAGCCGAAAGGAAAAGAAGAAGAAGAGATACACATGTACATGTATGTATACGTCATTCAGTGGGGTCGACCCTACTTTTTGGATTCCGATGGTCGTGTGGGGATCTCAGTCCCAATTAACCGTTGAAAGTCAGGGATATTATATGTTCTACAGTATTTCTTGGAGATGTCTATATGCATCAAAATATTTATTTTTTTGGTTAAACTGTTTATTTGTTTGAAATAATTTAAAGATCTTTATAGGTCAGGCTTAAGCTTCCACAAGCAGAGAGCTTTTAAGATTTTGGCGTGATGACACCACACGTTTCAGCTGCAAAACGAACACCAGACCCGAGATGTAGGGTACAAATAAAACAGGTTCCACCTCCAGGTGTTTCGAATGACCCCAGTCTGGAAAACCTGATTCTAATTTTATAGAACTGAAGGTGTGATAAATGTAAAAGTGTTTACAGTACGCTATTATTATGACTGATCTTTTTTTTTTTTGTATGTTTGACTTTCAGTTATGATAAAGATGAAAAAATACTATAAAATAAATACTATTCATTCATTTTCTGAATCGCTTAATCCCTTAATCCTAATTAGGATTGCGGGGAGGCTGGCACCCATCTCAGCTGACTCTGGGCGAGGGCAGAGTACACCCTGGACAGCTCGCCAGGCCATCACAGGGCAGAAACACACTGACAGCTATGCAGCGTACTCTTCTCTTTTCCATGAACCTCACACCATAAACAGTGAGAGATATGGCCGGCCTTTGATAACCCATTTGGCTGCACTGGAGGGACAGCAGTGACAAGCCATTGAGAGTGGGGCTTGAACCGCCAACCTCAGGATCAGTAATCCAACATCTTGCCACCAGGCCACCACTGGCTGGGTTAATACGTACTATATATTAATTTATTTATCTATTTATTTATTGGAGTGTATCAATATCTGGACGCATCATATTAAGAAGAAAGAACGTTTTCTTTTTCAAAAACTTTCTATGCAATGTATTTCATTTTCATAGATGTGTATGTACTTAATGCGCCATAAACAATATGTTGAAATTCCCACGAATATCCTCCATCCCATCTGTTGATATTCACACACTGACCCGTTATGAGTGACAGCTCTGTGTATAAAAGCCTAGATTAAAGCACTCATAGCTCGAACACACACAAAAGCCATGAAGTCTGCTTTTGCTCTGCTTCTCTGCGCTCTGTGTTTCCTGGGCCTGGATGCTCAGTGTCCAGAACCGAGCTCCCTGAAAGATGCTGAAGGCAAAAAGATCTGCGCTCGCATGTTTGAAGACAGTCACTACTACTACGAACAAAGCTGTGGGGGCGAGTACATCGATGCCTATCCCAATGATGATGTCCCAATCATTCCATGGCGCTGGGACAACCGCATATCTTCTCTCGTGGTGAACAGGCTGTGCTCTCTGACCGTGTGGTCTCGCACCAAGAAGGGAGGAAACAAGAGGAAGTTTTCTTCCGGCATCGTGTACCGCCTCAAAGATGTTCAGCAGGGCTTGTTCGGAAGCTGGGAGAATGACATCTCTGCATATTACTGCGTGTGCTAAATGCTGCTGAAGCGGGACGGGGAGGAGAGACTGAGAATCACTGGGAAAGTCCATGAAATTAATTGTGGAGATTGATGAATTAAATTGTGCAGACTTCAATCATGTTTTTACATTGAAGTGAACATTAAATCTGTTTAATTAGCAATCTGAAATAATTTCTGCATGCTTCTTTAGGTGTTATTTCCAAAAGGAACACAAAGTAAATTTGTCAAGATCCCATAGATGTTTAGGGTTGTCTAAGGAATCAAGCTGAGTTGTGTAACCTCACCGTCGCTCTCTTGCACTCCTTGCTGCGCGTAGCCCGATAGATAAACGAAAACAGCGGCTAATGAGGCAGCTGACATTAAAATCCGGAGGTGGAATCCAGACCCCTGTGGTGAGATCTCCAACTACTGCTGAAAAGCTGTGAGACAAGTGTCAAAAAGATATGCGGTTTCTCTCAATTTCTTGAGGGTCACAAACAAACAGCTCTCCGACAGGTTCCGTTTAAATTACGAGATCCAGTTTGATACGAGTTGTTTATTTTAATTTTCTTTCCCAAGTCTACTTCGAAAGAAAAACTTTAGGGTATCATAGTGGTTGGCATGTCCACCTCACAGCATGAAAGTCCTGGGTTTGTGTTCTGCGCGTGGGTATTTCAGTGTGGAGTTGGCATGTTCTGTTTGTGCGGGCTTCATTCTAGTACTCTGGTTTCCTCCTATAGTTCAAAGATGTTTACATTTTATATTCACAGCGTTTGGCAGACGCTGTTATCCAGAGCAACTTACAATTACGTAATTATCTTTAATTGAAGGTTAAGGGACTTTCTCAAGGGCCCAACAGTAGTGACAGTCAGGATTGACCTGCTGACCTTCAGATTAATAACACATTGCCTTAACCACTAAGCCACCTCTACCCCTGATATGCAAATTAGAATACAGGGATCCCTCGCTATTTCACGCTTCAGTTCATAAGGCTTCAGTGCATCAAGGTTTTTTTTTTTTTTTTTTTTTTTAAATATTCATCGAATTAAAAAATAAGGAAATTAAGGAAGAATAGGGGAAAAAGTTAAGGAAAATGTCACAAAACAAGGCCAATTATGCAAAAAAAAAAAAAAAAAAAAAAACCCCTAAACAAACACAAAACAAAAAATAACCCAAAACCTCCCATCAAAACTACTTACATTTTTGTGAGATGTGCATCTGAGTGTGTGTGTGTGTGTGTGTGTATGTGTGTGTGTATTTTATATACATCTTATGCATTTTTTTGAATTTTGTTATTATAAGCATTTATAGCATTGAATATGTATTTATCGATAGTATATAAACATAACATTTACATATATGCCAGTCGGGGGTAGGAGGGGGTTTATCCTTCTTCGCAGAGTTCGGTGGTCGCGTGGGGATCTCAGTCCCAATTAACCGCGGAAAGTGAGGGATCCCTGTACTTGTTTGCTCGAAATCGTACTTAGAGTCGATGTGAGTGTAAATGGTATTTGTTGACCCTTCAGTAATCTGGTCAGCTGTTCAGGGTGTATTATTCTTTCTCCCAATGCTGGCTGAGATAGGGTCCAACCTCTTTCCCTAATAGGATTAAGTGAGTGAGTGAAAAACACTTCATGCATATTAGGCAGGTAGTGAATTCATGCTTAGGTTCCTGAGCCTTTAGTACTGTAACAGGTAAATATTTGGCGGTGGAGAGCAGAAAAACAGATTATCTCTGGTGGCTCTGATGAGCCGCAGGCTGTTCGTAACACTCATTAAAGTGTTTACCAACAGACTGCATATCAAACAATGAGCTGATATTAAACTGAAAAACATTTTATATTTATAATTTCAGATCTTTCTCTCTTTATGATACATTAACCTAATAGTATTAGTCCATAATATCCATGTGTATATAAAATAATAGGACTGTATTTTTGCCACACCATCAATGCTAGACTCAATAGAAGGTCGCACCACATGAAGCCTGGGACTCACCTATGCAGCCCAATATGGGGGAGGAATAAACACTAATTATGAGAGGAGGCAACCTTTCCCATCCCTCCTACCAACCTAAGTCCTCTGTGTACCCGCATTTGCTTCTGTAACACTGCTAATGTGAGCTTCGTATAATCAACAATAAAACTCAATTTCTGCAGTTTGAATCTTGGACAATCTTGGGCATTCTTTGTAGTAAGTCTATTACTATACCACTATATATTTTTGTGTTATTATTATTATTATTATTATTATTATTATTATTATTATTATTATACAGAATTTTGAAGACCCAAGTGTGTGTATAAATTATAACTGTTATTTTTTTTCATGTTTTAACCAGGATAGGCAGGAAGGACAACAATAATGATGTAATGTGAAAAACTAATTACAGTACATATGTATATTATTGCAATTTCAATTATAATAATAATTTTTAAATGATTAAATGTATAGCTATGAAAAATATATATATGCTACATTTATATCAATAATATAGGAAACTAAGAATATGCTGTGCTTTTATGCTGCGCTTATAAACTTCTAACATAAAATTTAATTTGTAGTTCCATTTCATTTTATTTATTTCACCACATTAAGTCAATACAATAGCACAAGTCGTTATACGGAAATCTCAAGCAGCAATACTATGTTAATAATTCATCTCCGCTTAAGCTACTGTTAATATAAAAGGTTACTGAAGGGAAACCGAAAGACGTGGGACACTGAGCAGCTTATTGGAAGCCTTATGAGGATACCTGTACTTGTGCTTTCTTTTCCCACTGAGCCTCATGCTGTATATGACCAGCTGAGACCCAGATGAACTCAACAAAACAATTACTGCTGCTCCACCTCACCCAGCCTCTAATGAGAGGAGGGGAAAAAGAAGAGTTAGAAATTAGAACGTGAACACGAAATACACATTATTATATATTAAGATCTGAATGCATTGTGTTTAATAAATGTGCTTATGATTGCACACTTAGAATACAGTCTGGAACACATCACAAGAATAATAATAATTAGAAAAGAACTCATAGAATGAAATTGACCTCCTCCAGGCACAAATGGGTTATTTTAACTTTGCATAGTTATAATGAAATGTCTCCCCCTAGCGGGCATGTCCTTTTGACCTATATTAAAAGATAGGCATTTTTTTGGGAGCAATGATTTTTTTTTTTTTTTCAAATATGATCTCATGCGTGCACAGATCACCTCCAAAATGTTACAGGTTTCTGTTTTTTTTTCCCCCAGGAGAAAGCTGAACCACCTGCTTGGGATTGATCGAGGATAAAAAAAGTGTGTAAAGCAGAATGTCCAACAACATGGCCAAGATTGCAGATGCGCGGAAGACAGTGGAACAGTTAAAACTGGAGGTTAACATTGACAGAATGATGGTGAGTGACCAATTATATACTGTCAACGTCACCAAGACACCTCTTACTCCTATATTTAACATAAGCCCATGTACGGATCAAAGTGTTTTGTATCCCAACGCTGAAAATGATCTTACAAATCCAATTGTCTGAGTGTTTCCTCTCTTTTAACCAGTAAGAGCTGCTGGTTACTCTTAAAGGACTGTTCATTTTCTGTAACCACTTAATCCTAATTAGGGTCGCGGGGAGGTTGGCACCCATCTCAGCTGACTCCGGGCGAGGGCAGAGTATACCATGGACAGCTCACCAGGCCATCGCAGGGCGGGAACACACCGACGGCTTTGCAGCTACTCTTATCGAAAGTCAGCAATGGTTCTTTTGCATGAACCTCACACCATAGACAGTGAGAGACATGGCCAGCCTTGTGGAGAGGAGGACAACCTGTGGTGAGTGGGGTGTGAACCACCAACTACCAACGATCAGTGATCCAGCACCTATACCACGAGGCCACCACTGCCCTTAAAGGACTGCAGGTTCAGAAAATAATAGCTTGTTCCACAATGTCATATTTTTAAGAAAAACAAAAAGAAACAGTAAGGCTGCATGCCCACCTTATAGCAAGAAGGTTCTGGGTTCGAGTGGCGTTTACATGTCCTCCCTGTGCTAACGGGGGTTTCCTCCAGGTACCCCAGTCTCTCCCCACAGTCCAAAAACATGCACATTAGAATGTTCAAAATTACAACAAGGTGTGAGTGTAATTGGTTGTATGTGTGTTGGTTCTCTGATGGTCTGGTGAGCTGTTCAGGGTGACCTTCACCTGGTGTCAGCTGAGACAGGTTCTAGCCTCCCCGCTACTTTAGTAGGATTAAATGATTTGGCACGATAGTCCTTCCAAAAACCACTGAGCCTTTTGTACATATTTCTACTCAAAAGTTTCAGCGGAAAGAAGTTTGTAATCATGCTAGCTTTCTACTTTGGAACTTTTTTTTTTTTTTTTTTTAGGTGTAAGTCACAAGATTTTAAAAAGTTCACAGAATTCCATTATTATAGGATCAAATGTGGCAACACGAATGAGGAAACGTCGGTGACTGATTGCTTGCGATTCCAGTCAAATTCTTTCTTTGAAAGTAAGTTATGGCATTGCTATGAGTCTGTGCATTGCTAAAACTTAGGTCTTGTGGGGGGGTGTTCTTGTTTTGTGGTTGTTCGTACCAAAAAAAAGTGCAGGAAGGAAATGCAAACAGTGAAACAGCAGCACATATGGGGGACGGAATCTCATGTGGTCTGAAGCTACAGAAAAGTACAAATTGCTAAGAAAGCTCATGCTGGCTATGACAGATAAGGAGTTAGAAGAACACAGTGCATTGCTAATTGCGTGTATAAGGCGGCATAACGATGGACCAGTCAAAGGTCACATGCTTGACCCCTGTCAAACACTAAGAGCCTATAGTGGGCACAATGAACATCAAACCTGGACCATGGAACAATTGAAGAAGGTAGACTGGTCTGATAATTCACATTTTCCTTTTACATCACATGAAGAGCTGGGCGCAATTACGCCAAATTTTTGTCGAAGAGATGGCAACAGCATGGACTATGCATAGAAAGCAAGCCAACAAATGCAGTGTGATGTTCAGGGCAGTGTTCTGCTGGGAAAACCGGGGTCCTCAAAGTCATGTGGCTTTTACTTTTACACATATTGAGCTACTATAACACTTCAGCACACTAAGTACACAGCGTTATATGAGTGGATTCCCTAATGACAGCAATCTATGAGCTATGAGGACTTTCTGAAACCATTTGCTTGCTCCTGCACATAAGTGTCAATGACCCTGGCGCCAGGATAGCATTAGTTATCGTTACCATCTTGAGGCAAGGGAGAGCACAGAACACTTGATCTTGCGCCCACTCACTTTCTACAAATCTTGGTAGCACTGTAAGGCTATTGCACATGCATAAGATTCATGGGGTCTTGTTATTCTTTCATTTATTTTCTGAACCGCTTAATCCTGTCTCAGCTGACCATGGGTGAGGGCAGAGTACATCCTGGACAGCCCTCCAGGTAATCGCCGGGCAAAAACATGTGAACAGCAATGCAGCCAACTCTTACAGAAGTCAGCAATGGTTCTTTTACACCATAGACAGTGAGAGACACGGCCAGCCTTTGATAACCAAGAGCGGCATTGCGGGGACAGCAGTGACAACCCGGTAATAGAACCCCCCCGACCTTGGAATCAGGAATCACCCAGCACCATACCACCGGGCCACCACTGCCCTAGACTTGTTGTTGTTATTTTCAACAGACACAGAACCAAAACAAGATGAAAAACACGTGAATATAAGATACCAATTCTGATACATAGTGGTTTGCCAGGAAATCTTTGTAATGGAAGACAACGCACAGAGGAAATTCAGTACTGAATAGGGACTTTTAAAGGATGTGCCGAGAAACACTTAGTGATACCACAGCACACCCTTAGCGTTCTTGTGCAGCCCGTAATATGTGTGAATATAAGTGTTGGACATTTATGAGTATAACAGTCCCAGACAAGAGTAATCCATTCCTGGGGGATTTGTATAATATTGATATAGCAACAGGTGGACTTAACAATATGATCTTGTTTATTCACATCCTGCCAAATGGTGGACAAACCCTCCCATACAATTGTAGTATATACATCCACCTGTTGCTATGGAAATATTTTTCATACTTCTGTACTCTGGTAAAGGACCACTGTAGAATCATCACGTATTATTCTCATGGTAGCTCCTTCACAACAATAGCATTGACATTGCCGGAGATTGTTTATGTGTATAATTGTGTTGGGGGGGCGTGACATGATGCTGCTGCAGATTTGCTGGGGTTCAAAAATCTGTTTTTTCATTTTTCAGTGCCTTATAGGTAATTTTTAGATTCTCCTCCATGCTGTCTCTCACTCAGTCATTTGCCAAACTGCAGGAGGTTACAGCTTGTCTCTGTCAACATTGGGTGATTGGGTGAGAGGCCCAAATGAAACACCCAGTGAGCCTAATGTGCATGTCTTTGGACTGTGGGAGAAAACCAGTGTATCTGGAGAAAACCCAGGGAGAACATGCGAACTTCACACAGAAACACCTGAGCCCTGAATTCGATCCCTGGACCTCCTTGCTGTGAGGAGAACATGCCAATGTCTATGCTAGTGTTCCACCAGCATTTGAAACAGTAACAGCATAGGGCAGTGGTGGCGTAGTGCTTGAGGTCATGGGTTACTGATCCAAAGGTCAGTGGTTCAAGCCCCACTATCACCACTTTAACCCTCAATTGCTCCATTATATAAAAATGATAACTGTAAAGTTGTTCTGAATAAGATTGTCTGCCAAATGCCGTAAATATAAATAATCTTTCATTCATTCCCACATACTGTACATTCAATCAATGCAAACACAACCACAATACTTTCTCTGCCATTCTGAGAATGCTAAATAGTTTCCACCATGAGATGGACCCACCCATGGTGGCCCATTTCCACAAGAGGATCCAGGAGGTGGGGCATCTAATACCCCTATTTCCTCAACTGAATTTACTTCTTCTTTTTTTCAGGTGTCTAAAGCAGCCACTGAACTGATGTCGTACTGTGAGTCTCATGCTAAAGAAGATCCTCTCGTCTCTCCAATGCCCAACTCGGAAAACCCTTTTAGAGAGAAAAAGATTTTTTGTGCAATTTTGTAGCTTCCCATCCACTTGACCGATCATATTCATCTATTTATTTTTAAAAGGGAATTACTGTATTCTCCATGAACACATCTACGTCACCTACATTTTGTCGTGGTTATATTTTTAACATTTCTTCATTACAGCGCTAATCAGCTTCTTAAATTGTTTTAATAGGGACTTTGCACTGAACTATGCTTTCACTATACAGCGATCCCTCATTTCCTGCGGTTAATGGGGACCGAGACCCCCCCGTGACCGCTGATTTCCGCGAAGTAGGATCGACCACCCTGACTGACGTATACGTACATGTATATGTGTATATAATATCAATAAATACATATTGAACACTATAAATGCTTATCATAACAATTAAATATTCAAAAATAATGCATAAGATGTAAATAAAATATAAATACACACACACTCAGATGCGCACCTCACATAAAAATATAAGTTGTTTTGTTGGGGGGTTTGGGGTTTTTTGTTTTTTTTGCATAATTGGCCTTGTTTTGCAGTATTTTCCTTAACTGTTTCCGCTATTTTTCCTTAATTAATTTATTTTTTTATTTTTCGATGAATATTTTTGAAAAACCTGCAATGCACTGAAGCTGCAGAAACTGAAGCATTAAGTAGCGATCACTGTAATTGTTTATTTTATGAATCATTTTTTTACACATACCTTGTTTGGTGTACCTCTTTGTCTCTTTCTCTTTCTCGCTGTGTCCACACCACATTATCCTGCTAAGGCCTTGGGGCAGCTGGAGCCTCTCTCAGCCTATACTGAACACCCTGAACGGCTTGCCAAACCACATACCACACTCTGACCTAGGGGCAATTTGGAACAGCCAAAAGGAACAATGTGCATGTCCTTTGGACTGTGTGTGTGTGTGTGTGTGGGGGGGGGGGGGTATGCAGAGATAACCAACAAAAGTACAGTAGAGCGTTAACATGTAACCTTCCACAGCTAAATGCCCGAGTCCGGGGCGTGATCCCAGGCTAACTACAACACCACCATCCCCTCAGTGTATACTGTATCTCCTTACAGTTCTTAGAACCAAATCATAACTTGAGCATTATAAAGTTCTAACGAACCATCAGTTTCAATGCAGATACTGTCTGACCTTATAATGCTAAGGTCACGATATTGTCTGTATTTCACACATATCATACGATGTTTGTGTATTCATTTTGTGTTTGATAATTTTAATATCATATATGACTTCAAAATTATTCAACATTCTTTTAAAATACTTCACAGTGCACCGAAGATAACCTCAAGCTCTGTCTGTCAAAACCTCATTCACAGGAAATAGATATAAACCCCCCACCAATCCTGTACGTTGTTGACGGTGTGCTGCTGGTGCCTATGGCGGCGGTGATGCTAGACCTGTGCACTGAGCTGTTGATTGAATAGAAGCTAATGGATGAGTCATCAGATTAAAGGGACACTGTGATTCTCATTTGTGTGGCTCAATTAAAAATGCATTTTGAGTTTGCGAGCAAAGGTCCTTTTGTCTCTGTTCATTCAGGCACGTTGTCTCGGTTAACTTCCATCAAGAAGGTTTAATCATTAACCCGAAATCCAACAGCCTCACCCATTTAGTAATCATACTCTGAAGAGATACACACAAAAATATATATCATGAACTCAGCAGACGTGGTCGTGTGTCTCACTGTACTCAATTTAAACATATTCATTTTAATACACAGTAATTTAAACTTAAATTTGCAGTCTGGGTTAATTTTAATCTCGGGTTATAAAACATGCTTAACATTTAATGGCATTCCCGTCAATACTGACAAATGAGAGATTTCCTTTGGCCTTTCTCCCTTTCTCAGGGGCCGCCACAGCCAATTATTCGCACATTTGATTTGGCATAGGTTTTTTTTTAATGTCGGATGCCCTTCCTGACACAACCCTTTAACAAGGGTCAGAAACACGCTGACGGCTTTGCAGCTACTCTTTACGAAAGTCAGCAATGGTTCTTTTACATGAACCTCCCACCATAGACAGTGAGAGACATAGCCGGCCTTTGATAACCCAGTCAGCTGCACTTGGGGGGGGGGGGGGGGGGCAGTGACAACCTTGTGGAGAGTGGGACTCAAACCCCCAACCTTAGGATCAGCAATCCAGCACCTTTACAACCAGGCCACCACTGCCTTATTATTATTATTATTATTATTATTATTATTATTCAGTTCATCGTTCAGTTCATTTTCTGTATCCGCTTAATCCTAATTTGGGTCGCGGGGAGGCTGGTGCCCATCCCAGCCAACTTCGGGCAAGGTCAGAGTACACCCTGGACAGCTCGCCAGGCCATCGCAGGGCGGAAACACGCCGACGGCTTTGCAGCCTACTCTTTACGAAAGTAATCAATGGTTCTTTAACACGCCTCACACCATAGACAGTGGAAGACATGGCTGGCCTTTGATAACCCATTTAGCAGCTAGTGGGGGGTGGGGCTGTGACAACCTTGTGGAGAGTGGGACTCGAACCCCTAACCTTAGGATCAGCAATCCAGCGCCCTATACCACCAGGCCATCACTGCCTTATTATTATTATTATTATTATTATTATTATTATTATTATTTGGAGAGCAAGAAGCACAAGATGTCCCATCTGCACTCATGATCAGGAGGTTGTGTGTTCAAATCCCAGTTGGACCCCCACTGTGCTGGAACCCCTGGTCAAGCTCTTAACCACAGGTGTGCCTCTGTTCACCCAGCAGTATAAATGGGAACCAGTAAAAATATACTGGGAAGGTAACCTGCGATGGACTAGCGTCCCATCCAGGAGGAGTTGAACTCCTGGTAGCTTCACGCTACAAAAACTCGGGATAAGCACCGGCCTGATGAGCCACTATGGCTCAGGTGTAAAAAGCCCAAAGGACTTTACCTTTTTTTTTTAATCCTAATTAAGGTTGCGGGGAGTCTGGCGCCCATCCCAGCTGACTCCAGGCGAGGGCAGAGTACACCCTGGACAGCTCTCCAGGCCATTGCAGGGTGGAAACATGCTGACAGCTATGCAGCTACTTTTGTAGAAAGCCAGCAATGGTTCACCATAGACAGTGAGAGACATTGCCGGCCTTTGATATCCCAGTTAACTATACTGG
Source organism: Plotosus lineatus (assembly GCA_024760905.1). Classification (NCBI taxonomy): domain Eukaryota; kingdom Metazoa; phylum Chordata; class Actinopteri; order Siluriformes; family Plotosidae; genus Plotosus; species Plotosus lineatus. Next base: position 12,825,675 of record CM045735.1, on the reverse strand, counting down.
GGGGACAGTGACAACTCATGGAGAGTGGGACTTCAACTCCCAACCTTAGGATCAGCGATCCAACACCTTTTACCACCAGGTACCATCACTGCCCCATTCTACAACATAAAAATATCAAATGCGTATTGTTCCTTTTGAAAAAAAAATATATAAAAGGCCCTGCGATGCCCTGGCGAACTGTCCAGAATGTACCATTCACTTGCACAGAGTTGGCTGAGATGGGCGGCAGCCTTCCTGCGGCCCCAATTAGGATTAAGTGGTTCATAAAATAAAATAAAATAAATGAATAAATAAAATGGGCAGTAGTGGCCTGGTGGTAAAGGTGCTGGATCACTGATCCTGAGGTTGGGGGTTCAAGCCCCACTCACCACAAGGTTGTCACTGCCCCCCCCCCCCCCCCAGTACAGCTAGCTGGGTTATCAAAGGCCGGCCATGTCTCTCACTGTCTATGGTGAGAGGTTCATATAAAAGAACCATTGCTGACTTTCAACAAGAGTAGCTGCAAATCCGTCAGCGTGTTTCCGCCCTGCGATGGCCTGGTGAGCTGTCCCGGGTGTACTCTGCCCTCGCCTGGAGTTGGCTGGGATGGGCACCAGCCTCCCCGCGACCCTAATTAGGATTAAGCTCATTCATTTCATTTTCTGTAACCGCTTCATCACATGGATCACATGGGTCAGGGTTAGGGTCTAGCACCTACTGTAACATCTGACTCCTCTTCCTGGTTCCTTCTTCCCAGCCAGCACTTTATGGGATATCTGTTCCATTTGGATTATGCCTGGGCCGCATAAGAACCAAGTAGGCATGGGTTCCAAATAGGCGTCCTAATGGAGGCCACTTGGGTAAATTATGTACGTGCATCTTCGGCAAGCTCAAATGGACTATGTGGGTCTTAATTTGAATTCTAAGAGTAAATGAATTAATGTGGGTAGTTGACCTGGTTCTTCTCTGGAACCTGTGTATAATCCCATATGGGACCAAATTTTCAGATCAGTTTATACTCACGTGGGTCCCACATACAAGCGCTGGCTGGGTCGCCCCCCCCCCCCCACCACCACCACCACCACTGTTGTAAAGAATGAGTGTCAAAACTCACTTCTGAACTTCTTCTGCGCTCATCCATGACCCAGGCAGTTTCCAGCCACAGAAGTGCCACTCAAGGGATGTTTATTCATTGAGCACCATTCTGTGTATGCTCTAGAGAGCACTGTGTTTAAATATCCACGGGGAGAGGTCATTTCCAGTCATCCTTTCATTCATTTTCTCAACCCATTCATCCTAATTTGGGTCGCAGGGCGGCTGGTGCCCATCTCAGATGACTTCAAGTGAGGGCAGAGTACACCCTGAACAGCTTGCCAGGGCATCGCAGAATCAACCAAGGGCGATTTGGAACAGCCAATTAACCTACAGTGCATGTTTTTAAACTATGGGAAGAAACTAGAGTACCCGGAGGAAACCCATTCAAGCACGAGGAGAACAGGCAAATTCCACACAGAAATGCCCAGGCTGGGAATCAAACCCATGACCTTCTTGCTGTGAGGCAGACATGTTCTAACCACTATGCTATCGAGCCGCCAGGTCATTTCCAAAATACTCAAACCGGTCAGACTGGGATCAACAATTACTAATCACTGCATTCTGATGTTTAATATGACAGTTGAGTAATCAAAGCTGGCTTTTTGTCCTGTGATGATGATGAAGTCATGTAGATACAGAAATATGGAATTCTTCAGATCGAATGCATTTTGTTTTGTTTTTCACATAATTCAGGATATTATTCATGTTCACTTGATCTCACACCTGTAAAGGTCAGGATATGATCGTTCATTGTTAATTTTCTGTAATCACTTAATCCTAATTAGGGTCACGGGGAGGCTGGCGCCCATTCCAGCCGACTCCAGGTGAGGGCAAAGTACAGCCTGGACAGCTCGCCAGACCATCACTGGGCGGAAACACGCTGACAGCTTTGCAGATACTCTTGTCAGAAGTCAGCAATGGGTTCTTTTACGGCCTCACACCATCGACAGTGAAAGACATGGGCGGCCTTTGATAACCCAGCTAGCTGCGCTGGGGGGAACAATGACAACCCGTCGAGGGCGGGGCTTGAACCCCCAACCTTAGGATCAGTGATCCAGCACCTTTACCACCAGGCCACGACTGCCTGGGTCAGGGCATGATGTAAATTATAATAATAATAATAATAATAATAATAATAATAATAATAAAAAAATAATAATAATAAAAAAATAATAATAATAATTATTATTATTATTTGGAGAGCAAGAAGCACAAGATGTCACAAGTGTGCATGTTGTGTGACGTGAGTCAGGCCGGAGAGGGCGGTGTCAGTGAACAGGTAATTCGTTGTGTATCCTTCTCAACACATACACACACACACACACGCACAGACACGCGCAGGCGCAGGCGCGCGTGCACTCACAGGAGCAAGATCCACCGGTTACTCCAGAGTTTCCACGGACCAAAGTACAGGTAGGAACAATTCAAAGAAATAAATATTACAACTCTTAATTTCTAGTTGAGATAATTAAAATCTAATCCAATTAGAATTTATTTTAACTTGTTCCCAGGGGGCAATTGGGTCAGGGGAAGTGTTTCGGTAGTGATGAATTACTAGGACGGGACTGTGAACGCGCGCATCGTGGACGCGCATTAGTAATACTTAAGTTTCGGGTAACCTGTCGGGTCGGGTCGGGTCGGGTTGGGTTGGGAACTGGAGAGTAACTCGTTTTCTTTGTGATCCTGTTCAAAGTACAGTACAGGAAGCATTCAGAAGATCAGCACGTGATCAATGTTCTTCATGTGATGTTGGTGATGCTGGAGAGCTGCTGTGGATGCAGAGCACAAGTGGAGTGATAAACAATTAAGATCAGAATTTTTTATTATTATTATTATTATTTATTTATTTTTTTTTTTTAGAAATTATGCAAATTATAGTGGGAGAGGTCCACTTTCTGTCTGAAGTCAACCGTGCAATTTCTAAAAAAAAAAAACCTTCTTGTTGTGAGACGGTTGTGGGTTTGAATCCCAGGCTCGGTGAGGGTGTTTCCGTGTGGAAACTGAACGTTACCCCTGGTCTTGAGTGGGTTTCTTGCGGGTACTCTGGTTTCCTCCCACGGTGCACAGTACCTATATGCATAGTAGGCTAATTATCTGTTCCAAGTTGCCCCTAGTTGTGGCATTGAATGTACAAGGTTTTGTTTGTGTTGCCCTGTGATGGTCTGGCAAATTATGTGTGTGCCCTGCCTTCGTCCAGTGTTGTCTGTGATAGGCTCCAGCCTCCCCATGACCCTCTTCATTTCCTTTCGGCTATTTCCCTTTTTCCAGGGGTCAGGATTAAATGGTTCAGCAAATGAATAAGGAAGCAATAATCATGGCACATCATAAATAAACAACTAATGTACAGCTAATGTTCATTTTCTCTAACCACTTAATCCGAATTAGGGTCACAGGGAGGCTGGCGCCCATCCCAGCCTACTCCGGCAAAGGGCAGAGTACACCCTGGACAGCTCACCAGGCCATCGCAGGGCGGAAACAGCCTACTCTTTTTGAAAGTCAGCAATGGTTCTTTTACATGAACCTCACACCACAGACAGTGAGAGACATGGCCGGCCTTTGATAACCCAGTTAGCTGCACTGGGAGGGACAGTGACAACCTTGTGGAGAGTGGGACTCGAACCCCCAACCTTTGGTTCAGTGATCCAGCACCCTATAGCACTAGGCCACCACTGCCCATGTACAGCTAATGTAGCTATTAAAAAAAATGTTTATCATGGTAGTGTAGTGGTTAGCATATCCGCCCCCCAGCAAGAAGGTTCTGGGTTTGAGTCCTGGGCTCTTACAGCATGTTTCTGTGCGGCGTTTGCATGTTCTCTCCTCCCACATTCAAAAAGACATACAAACTAGGCTAACTGCCTGTTCCAAATTGCTCCAAGTGTGAGTGTGATGAGTCTGTGTTGGCTCTGAAGTGGACTGACGAGCTCTTCAGGGTGTACTCTATCTTCATCCATAGTCGGCTGAGATAGGCTCCCTGCAACCTTAGTTAGATGAAGCAGTTTGTTAACTGAAGAATGACAAATAATTAGCATCATGGGTCAATTAAAATGTAAAAATGATATATGTTTATATAAATTTATATTATTATTTAATTATATAAGTTTTATGAATTAAAACTTTTAAAAAAAAATCACGTTGACTTCAGGTCATATAAGAATTCCACATAACTACATTCTTTATTCCTGATGTAGAAATGTTCAGTTCAGTTCATTTTCTGTAACCGCTTAATCCTAATTAGGGTCGTGGGGAGGCTGGCGCCCATCCCAGCCAACTCCGGGCGAGGGCAGAGTACACCCTGGACAGCTTGCCAGGCCATCGCAGGGTGGAAACACGCTGATGGCTTTGCAGCTACTCTTGTTGAAAGCCAACAATGGTTCTTTTACATGAACCTCACACCATAGACAGTGAGAGACATGTCTGGCCATTGATAACCCAGTTCGCTATACTGTGTGGGGGGGGGGGGACAGTGACAATCTTGTGTTGAGTGGGACTCAAACCCCCAACCTTTGGATGAGCAATCCAGCACCCTATACCACTAGGCCACCACTGACCTCATGTTGAAATGTATTCATAGAATAATCAAGTTCATAAATGAATAATTTGTGATTTCTCACAATAAAATATCCCAAATCTTCTCATTTAATACTGTAAGGTTATCAGGTAAGTAATCAGTCCCAGAACCGGTGTGTCCGGCTCTTCACATTTGCATAAGAGTCTGCTAAAATGTCCGAGTATATTGTTGACACAACAGACTCGGTACATGCAGACGAATGTATTAGTGTCGTTATAATGGATATGGAAATCCACGGAGTGTAAACAAGACACCCTGCGTACTATATTTAATTACAGGACTGATACATTCATTTCAGGATATCATTGCAAAGAAAGTTGTCATGTGACAAATCATTTGAGAATATGGTGGAATTAAAAAGAAAATAAAAGAAAATAGCTTTAATAGTATTTTAGCTGGTGGCATGGTGGTGTAGTGGTTAGCATGTCTGTCAGAGCAAGAAGAGCCTGGGTTCGATTCCTGGCTGGAGTGTTTCTGGGTGGAGTTTGAATGTGTCCTCTGTGTTTGCATGGGTTTATACTGGTCCTCTGGTTTCCTCCTACACTCCAAATACATGCACAGTAGGTTAATTGGCTGTTTCAAATCGAGTGTGAGTATGGATGGTTGTGTTAGGGTTGGCCCTGTGATGGCCTAGCAAGCTGTTCAGAGTGTGCCCTTGCCTAGAGTGTGCTGAGATGGGCGCCAGCCTTCCCGCAACCCTAATTAGAATTAAGTGGTCCAGAAAATGAATGAATTAATATTTTAGGTTAAAAGTTAGCATTTTTAGTTTCGCCTAGGTTGGACAGTTTATGAATCAGTTTTTAAAGAATAATATTAATTCATTCATTCATCATCAGTCATCCATTTTTTAAGACACTTAAACCTAATTTGGGCCGTGGAATGTGATGCCTATCTTAGCCGACTCTAGGCATGTGTGTGTGTGTGTGTGTGTGGGGTGGGGGGGTAACTCACATACCACCATTCACAGATACACCCACACCTAGGGGTGATTAGCAGCCAATTAGCCTACGGTGCATGTTCCAAGTACATGTTGTGCAAGTACCTGGATGCACGCATGGGGAGAACATGCAAACTCCACACAGAAACTCCTGAGCCCGGGAATCGAACCCAGGCCTTCATACTGTGAGATGGACTTGCTAACCGTCTCAAAACAGTGCAGCCGGGATCATTTTAATATTAGATAATTATTTCACAAATGAATGTGCATCCTTCTCTGTCTCTATCCGCTCTTTGTTATGGATTTGGTGGAATTTAATCAAATTATTCGCCTCATTATGAGCTCCCGCCCACAAAGAGAAATGGGTGCTATAGAAAGGCATTCTGTCTGTCCATCACACTTTAGTTTCCGGACAGTTACTTGCCGCATGCTGAAGCTAGTGCTTTCAAACTTGTTATGCTTGTTCACTGCTATGAGTGCTAGGCCGAGTTTGTGTATGAGGGACCTTGACATACTTTTCAAGGTCACAGAAGTAAAATTGTATACAGGGCTCCCTCACTTTCCACTGTTAATTGGAACCGAGATCCCCCTGCGACCGCTGAATTCCACGAAGTAGGATCAACCCCCCCCGACTGACGTATACGTACATGTATATAATATCAATAAATACATATTCAACGCTCTAAATGCTTATAATAACAAACATTAAAAAATAATGCATAAGATGTAAATAAAATATAAATACACACATACAGATGTGCGCACGCACACATACAGATATACAACTCATAAAAATGTAAGTAGTTTTGTTGGCGGGTTTTGGGTTGTTTTTTTTGTTGTTTTTGTTTGGGTTTTTTTTGCACAATTGGCCTTGTTTTGTGGCATTTTCCTTAACTTTTTCCTTAATTTCCTTATATTTTAATTATATTAAAATTAACAAAAAAAAATCATGATGCACTGAAGCCACATGAATTGAAGCGCAAAGTAGCGAAGAATCCCTGTATTAGGTTTGTGGACATTTACTTGCCGTGTGCTGAAGCTGGGGCTTTCAAACTTGCCATGCTTATTCAATATTAGCAAAAAAAAAAAAAAAAAAAAGAAGAAACCACTTCTATAATTATGGTATGTGTTTGAATGGGATTGTTGAAGATTGGCTTATTTTGTAGTATGTACGTAATAAAATAGCCTTTTAAAGAGTTGCCTTGTGCACATCATAAAAATAAATGTACACGGTTCACATTATAGCAGTGGCGAAATGGAAACCTTTGCAGATGTTTATCAATGCTGTATCACCATGCTGAGAACTTTGGACTGATTTCAACTCATAAACAGCTGTCTGAATTTTCAAAAGGATGTGCAGTAATGTGGGTCAACAACTAGGCCATGCCACAGAGGTTTATGAGGTCTGTGTGACTCAACTCTACTACTTTTAATTCTCTTTTGTCCTCATTATCTTCTTCGTTTTTAGTGTTGAATGTATTGTTGTCCCCACCAGTGCAGCTAACTGGGTCGTCAATGGCCGGCCAGGTCTCTCACTGTCTATGGTGTGAGGTTCAATTAAAAGATCCATTGCTGACTTTCATAAAGAATAGCTGCATAACTATCAGTATGTTTCCACCCTGCGATGGCCTGGTGAGATATCCAGGGTGCACTCTGCCCTCGCCCAGAGTCGGCTGGGATGGGCGCCAGCCTCCTCGCGACCCTAGGATTAAGCAGTTACAGACAATGAACGATGATGAATGATGTATTGTTGTGTTGAAGACAGATCATACAAGATGGCCAACTTCAAAGGACATGCGCTGCCTGGCACGTTCTTCTTACTGTTTGGTTTCTGGTGGTCTGTGAAATTTCCATGGCGACACAGCTGGAAGAAGAGACAACACGGCACAAGGCAAGGTCTTCCCCTGTTCTTTAACAGGATAGATCTCATTGAGGGGAGCCTGAAGGTCTTTTTCGCTTTTGTTGGTGAGTGATACACTTATATTCATGGCCATTTTTTGTGCATGTTCTGAAGAAATTGGATCATGTTTCGACATTTGCTTTTGTTTCAGGCATCATGGCGGAGCAGTTTGTACCTGACGGGCCTCATGCTCACCTTTATAATGGCGGCTGGGTGAAACTTATGAACTGGCAACACAGCACCATGTATCTCTTCTATGGCATCTCTGGAATTGCAGACATTCTCTGCACGTTGTCACTTCCTATTCCAGGCGGCTTAGATCGACTTGGACTCTCACTCGCTCTCTTTGTAGAAGGTAAAACCTGTCAAAGTGTGTAGGAGATAGAATTGAATGATAAGGACTTGCTGGACAGTCATAAAGATGTAGAATTAAAAAAATAAAATATAGGCTAGTGGTGGCCTGCTGGTAAAAGGTGCTGGATCACTGGTCCCAAGGTTGGGGGTTCAAGCCCTACTATCAATGGGTTGTCACGGTCTCCCCAGTGCAGCTAACCGGGTTATCAAAGGCCGGTCATGTCTCTCACTGTCTACGGTGTGAGGTTCATGTAAAAGAACCATTGCTGACTTTCGTAATGAGTAGCTGCATAGCCGTCAGTGTGTTTACGCCGTGTGATGGCCCGGCGAGCTGTCCAGTGTGTACTCTGCCCTCGCCTGGAGTCGACTGGGATGGGCGCCAGCCTCCTCGCGACCCTAGTTAGGATTAAGTGGTGAAAAAACAAGTTGGGTACTTTCTGTGGAAATGTATGAGTGCAGTGATTAGTGGTATAATTTGTTGTTATGTACGAGGCATCAGCTATAATTTTGTTTTGGGAACCAAATCGGGCGGGGTCTGAACAGATGGAATGATTCATGATGGTATTAGCAAATCAGGATGGTCAAAAAAAAAAGACCACCATGATCATAAATTAAGGAAATGTATTAGGAATCTAAACTTGTTACTGGTAGTGTATATACTTTGTGCAGTGACTCTGAATATTGTTTATCTCTCATAAATGAACACTGTAAAAATGTACCTCCCCCTTACCCCGCCCCCAGGGTTCCTTTTCTATTTTCATATAGACCACAGGCCTGCTCTAGACAAACACATCCATGCACTGCTGCTAGTGGCTGTATTCGGTGGGGCAGCCAGCACGACGCTTGAAGCGTTTCTGCGGGATAACGCTCTGCTTGAGATATTTAGGTGCAGTGTGGCTATTCTGCAAGGCACCTGGTTCTATCAGGTATGCTCAGCGTCAAAGCACAATTACCGTATTCGACGTGATAAGCGCCCAGAGTGCTTGAAAAAATTGGAATGGGTCGGCACTTATTAAAATGTTTACCAGCAGAGTGGAACGGTAAATGCTTATTACCATAGATGTGGAAAACATGAATAATAACAGAACAATAAAAGAGTTTTACTGGTATTTGTGTTATTCATTTTGTGATATCAACCAAATTACTTACATGAAAGCTGAAAATAAACAGAAAACAGCATAAATAAAAAAAAAAAGACACTTTAATTTCCCCTTCCAGTGCTGTTCCTTTAAATATTTTCCCCCATGTACAATTGAGCCAATCAACATGAATGTCAACTTTAGCACATGGCACAAAGCAGATGGCCAGGAATCTTTAAATGTATGACTTTTGTGGAAAATACTCGTCATTACTTTCTGATAGGTCCATATCTGGCTCATCGCTCCAATCATTCAGAGCATCCCATAGTTTTGCTGTAGCAGTTTCTAATGGTTCATCTTGTTGGACATTTATCAAGAGAACACAGCAAATTATTTTCCTGTTTTTTAAAGCACGGCGAAAAGATCAAATGTGTTGTTACTGATGAACATTATCAACATTCTCCAGTGGCAGGTGGTCTTGAAATACCGTGTAAACTCACTTTTACAGGCAGTGAACGCCTCATTTTACCGTTACAGAGACTGATCGAATAAAATTGGTAAGTTTGATCTACCATTTTGCTCCCAGTACACATGGGCGGTTATAAGACATAAGATAATAAACGGGGGGTGGGGGTGTATGGTTTGCTTATTGGAGCAGGGCGCTTATTACGTTGCATACGGTAATTTACTTTCCCTTGTCCCTCGTGGTCCATAAAATACATAAAATACCCATAAAATATCTAAACTAACCGATGTTTCCTCCATCAGATCGGTTTTGTGTTGTATCCTCTAAATGGAAACGAGTGGAAACTGGAAGACCATGGCAACATCATGTTTATTACAATGTGCTACTGTTGGCATTATGCAGTCTCTTTGCTAATCGTGGCCCTGATTTACAGCACAGTGTGGTGGTGAGTACAAATTATTTTCAAACCAAGCTCAAGTCATCACATTAAGTAATCCAAGAGCAGAAATAAAATGTCTGACTGGAATATTAATGGTCCTGGGTGTTCCCTGCCCTGCATAATTTTCTCTGTTCACACTGACACCCACTCAGGTTCACCAGGTTATTGAGTTGATTGCTGAGGTGTGTTCGAGGCAGAACACCACACCACAGTGTGTCAAACAAAGAAAGTTGAGAATCACAACTGTAAAGTATTAACCGAATAAATTTAAGCAATAAATACTTCCCCTCCTCATCTTACAGGATTACAAAGAGAAACGAAGGGAGACAGCGGACAGATTTAGAAATCGGCCTCAGGAAAACCAATCACTTGAACTCTGGTTCCCAGAAGGCTTTGCTGGAGGATTCAGATGAAGAATAGACTTCTGCAAACTAGCATGTGAACATTTCAGCTCATATCAATAAGAAACTAGAGATGTAAGGAATGTGATTTGGTTTTTTTTTTTTTTGTTTTTTTTGTACCAGCCGGAGATGTTTTTTACGAAGTTGTGATACTCACGTACGCTAAAAGAATATTGTATGTGTATATTTTTGAATATGTGAACATCCTGCTGCTGGTTATATGCTTCCATGTTAATCCTCATGGCCTGTCCTTCTTGTATGTTCTTCACATTTCAAAATCAGCTCCTGCCAGTGTGTGAGAAAATGTTATCAATGGGTTTTTTTGTTCAGTACTATGAGATTTCAGTCCCAATTTGCATCACTAACCCAATCAGCACAAATGTTTTATAAAAATAACCCAAGTATCCAAATATGAGAATTATTATAGATATGCATCCTATAATGGAGCTTTCCATTGCTGAACCTTTCATCCAAACACATTTTAGGTGATGTCATTTCATTGGTGGTGTCTTTGGTATCATTGGTAGATTTATTTAGTTCTTGAGGATTGTACCTTTTCAGTTCAAGGTATCAGCCAAATGAGCCAATTTGGGCATTTGGGTTTGGATTTAAACCCGGTAATGGATATCAATGGGTGTCCCCACCTCACACATTATAATCTATACCCAGCACATGAATAATTAAAATCGACGTTTTTTTTTTTAATACACCTGGGCCTAGTGGCTCATCAGGCTGGTACTTATGCTCAGTTTCTATAGCATGAAGTAACCAGGAGTTCAACTCCTCCTGGATGGGACGTTAGTCCATCTCAGGTTACCTTACCAGTATATTTTACTGGTACACATTTGAACTGCTGGGTGAATAGGGACCTTGCCCAGGGGTCTTAGCACATTGGAGTCTAACTGGGATTTGAACACACAACCTCCCGATCATGTGTGAAGCACCCAATCCACTACACCACCAGCCCCACGCAATAATGGATGTCCCCACCTCACATATTATACTGTAATCTATACCCAACACATAAATAACGAAAATCCATGTACTGCTTTTCCAATTTTGTTGCAATAGTATATATGTTCATAATGAACAAATCAAACTTCAGAAAATTCAAAGCTCAGATCAAATCTCAATACTATAAAAAATCCTTTCATCTCTAAAGCAGAGAAACTTGGTCAATACCTAGAAGAAATCATCTGTGTACATACAGCCCTGCAAGAAAGCAACATTTTGTGATTTTTCACTGATTCAGTGAATAAAGCCCTTCTTTTCCTAAGTAGTGGTGAAGTCCTTTTTAGATTCCTTGACCTGGAATAACCAGAATTTCAAGTTATCCCATTAAGCCTCAGACACATAGATACAGCTTCTGGAGCAAACAAGACAGACCTGCTTCATTCATGAGAATACAATTGATGTTAGCTGTACATAAGCATTCGTGTATTTAGTCGAACGCTGTAGTCTTCAGTTAGGTGCCACTCGTTATCATTATCATAGCCTGTCTTACTAAACCCTCTTAATCAAGCCCCTTTCTAATTGTGTTAAAATTACTTTCTTATTCAAAAAATTGATTTTGGGCCAATGTTAGAAAAAAAAATTCTAGGCTGTTAACCCTTTCGCAGATATGCTACACTGGTTAATGCCACGCGGGTTAAATTTGGAGTTTTCATTTGCTAGTGAAGTGTGTGCTGTCAGTATATCAACATCTAATGAACTCTTTAAAGCTGTGGCAAAGTGGATGCATACGTATGTCTGACTACTTCTTCTTTTCCTTTCGACTGTTCCCTTCAGGGGTCGCCACAGCAAACCATCTGCCTCCATCTCGCCCTGTCCTCTGCATCATCTTCTCTTACTCCAATGACCTTCATGTCTTCCTTCACCACATCCATAAATCTCTTCTTTGGTCTTCCTCTGGGTCTTCTGCCTGGTAGTTCCAACCTCAGCATCCTACTGCCAATATACTCACTATCCCTCCTCTGTACATGTCCAAACCATCTCAATCTAGCCTCTCTGACTTTGTCTCCAAAACTTCTTACATGTGCTGTCCCTCTGATATACTCATTCCTGATCCTATCCATCCTCGTTACTCCCAGAGAGAACCTCAACATTTTCATCTCTGCTACCTCCAACTCTGCCTCCTGCATTTTCCTCAGCGCCACTGTTTCTAAACCATACAACATCGCTGGCCTCACCACCGTCTTGTACACTTTTCCTTTCATTCTTGCCGATACTCTCCTATCGCATATCACACCGGACACTTTTCTCCAACCATTCCAGCCTGCCTGCACGCGCTTCTTCACCTCTTTCCACACTCTCCACTGCTCTGGATTGTTGAGCCTAAGTACTTAAAATCCTCCACCTTCTTTATCTCTGCTCCCTGTAACATCCCCGTTCCTCCTGGGTCTTTCTCATTCACACACACGTATTCTGATTTTCTTCATTCCTCACCTTTCCAGGGCATACCTCCACCTCTCTAGATTTTCCTGCACTTGTTCTCTGCTCTCACTACAGATCACAATGTCATCTGCAAACATCATTGTCCATGGAGATTCTTGCCTAACCTCGTCTGTCAGCCTGTCCATCATCATCGCAAACAAGAAGGGGCTCAGAGCTGATCCTTGATGCAGTCCCACCTCCACCTTGAATTCGTCGGTCACACTGACAGCACACCTCACCATTGTCTTATGACAATGACAATACTTTATTGCCCGAGAAGGGAATTTGTCTTGCACGTACACAGGCTCCATAAAACATACATACATAAAAACATATTACAAACATGAAAACATAATACATATATAACATTAAAATATCTTAAGGTACAATGTAAGAAGACTAGCACTAAAAGTTCAAAAATAAAGTTTAAAAATACTTTAAAGAATACTGTATGTTAAAACGGACATGTAACGACTTGAGACATAAAACTGAGTTTTTAAATTAGATAACGCAACAGATAAAACAGTGGTATAAAATGTAACAATATACAAGAGACTAAAGGTGGAGGCTACTTATTTAAAAGGAAAATGCTAGTTGGTATATAGGATGTACGGGCTCTCTTTGATTTAAGTTTGGGTAATTGATATCTGCGGCCGGAAGGAAGAAGGATATATTCAGAATGAAGAACATGAGTTTAAATCGTTAAAAATTTTGGATGCTAAATTTAGTACACGAGATTCATAAAAGTAATCAATAGGGTCTAAAGGAGTTCCAATGATTTTGCTGCTTACGTTTACAATTTTGCCAAGTTTGTTTTTGTTTTTGAGAGAGAGGGTGCCGTACCAACATTGTACACTAAAAAGTAAAACAGATTGCACACATGATTTGTAAAATAACAACATAATGGTTTTATCAATATGAAAAGATCTGAGTTTGCGAAGGAAGAACAGTCTTTGTTGACACTTGTTGTACACGGCATCAGTATTCTGGGTAAAAGTCAGCTTATTGTCAATGATAGTTCCCAGATATTTGTATTGGTCAACTTGTTCAACAGTCTCTGAGTTAATTACGACAGGTGCATGATCAGATTTTTTTGTTCTAAAGTCTATGATGAGTTCCTTCGTTTTCTTTACATTCAGCTGTAGGAAATTGTCCTCACACCATGAGTTGAAGTTATAAATGTCCTCTCGGTAGCTGGCTAAAGACTCACAATCACTAAGGAGACTCACAAGGGTGGCGTCATCTGCGAACTTGATGGTAGAGCAATTCGAGTGGGTACTGACACAATCGTTAGTGTAGAGGATGAACAACACAGGGGAGAGAACACATCCCTGTGGAGCCCCCGTGTTGATGGTAACTCTACTGGACATGCTGTCGTTAACCCTCACGTACTGGGTTCTGTCTCTCAGGAAGTTGAAGATCCATTTGATCACTGCATTGTTTACGGATAAGCGTTGAAGTTTCTCAATCATTAGGTGTGGCTGTATGGTGTTAAATGCGGATGAAAAGTCAATGAACAGAACCCGTGCAAATGACTTCGGAGTTTCAAGATGTTGGTATACCTGGTTTAGAAGTGTGATTGTGGCGTCTTCAACTCCCCGTTTTGCCCTGTAAGCGAATTGTAGAGGGTCCAGCTTGTCTTGGACGTCGCGTAGCAACGACTTCAGCACCAACCTCTCCAAGCACTTCATGACAACCGATGTAAGGGCCACAGGCCTGTAGTCATTTAGAGTTGATGGTTTGGTTTTCTTAGGTACAGGAACTATTTCCAACAATTTCCAAAGTTTTGGTATTAAATTAGAGTCCAGTGACATTTGGAATAATTTACAAAACACTTCACTGAGCTGGTCGCGACACTCCTTTAGGACCTTGCCGTCCAAGTTATCTGGTCCAGACGCTTTACGTATGTTCAGTTTGGAGAACTCATTGATGACGTCATCGTGTTTAAGTAGTATCGGGCTCGAGTTGTTGGCGTCTAAATCCGAATACAAGCGATCACATTGTTGACTAAAATCGAAACAATCAAACCTTGCATAAAAGTCATTGAGTTCACTGGCGAATGCATTTTTATCGGGAACATTGATGGCTTGTCTCTCGCTTTTACTACCAATCATAGTTCTTACACCACTCCAAGCTTGGCGAAGGTTGTTTGTGTAAAACTGACGCTCGATCTTCTCCTTGTAGGCCTGCTTACATTGTCTTATTGTGCAATCAATTTCCTTCTGAACAAGCCTCAAATCATCTCTGTTTTGTTCCATGAAAGCTATTTTCTTCTTGTTAAGCAGCAACTTTAACTCTTTTGTGACCCAGAGCTTGTTATTCGGGTAGACTTTTACTGTTTTACTGGGAATAATATTGTCCACACAAAAGTTTATATAACATGATATCTGATCAGTAACAGTATCCAAGTCTGCACAATCGTCAAAGAAAATGTCCCAGTTTGTACAGTCAAAACACCCTTTCAAACTTTCAATAGAATCAGAATCCCACGTCCTCACAACCTTTGAGTGAGTTTTGTCCATTTTCAATTTAGTCTTGTACTTTGGCATTAAGTATACTCCGTTGTGGTCAGATGTTCCCAGAGGCGGCATACTCACAGTTTTATAGGCGTGTTTAACGTTCCTGTAACAGAGGTCGATTGTCTTGTTTCTGCAGGTTTTACATGTCACATATTGTTCGTAGTGTGGTAAAGTTTGTTTAAGTGAACAACTGTTGAAGTCGCCGAGAATTAGTTTCGGTGCTTCAGGAGAGAGATTTTCTAATTTTTGCATGTGGTCGTAGATTTGATCAGCTGCCTTCTTGTCGTTAGCACTTGGAGGAATATACACTAGTGTTATGAAGACTTGTCCAAACTCTCGTGGTAGATAGAATGGACGAAACGATACAGATAGAAGTTCAATATCAGATGAACATACTCTGTTTCTTATCGTAAAGTTAGTGCACCACTTAGAGTTCACGTATATGCAAACGCCGCCCCCGATGGTCTTCCCGGTAGCGTCGGTGTCTCTGTCGAGGCGGATAGGGGGTCCGAACCCGGGTAGTGTAATCACAGAGTCGTCAACCTGTCTATTCAACCATGTCTCTGTAAAGCACAACAGTGAACTATCACGGTACTCAAACAGATGTTCCACACATGCATGGAGTTCATTGAGCTTGTTTTTGATGGACCGTACGTTTGAAAGCAGTATAGTGGGAAGCGCAGGTTTGTGGTTACGGGCTCGAACTCGACGTCTCACGCCCCCTCTCTTACCTCTTTTACGTCGTTTTGTGGTGGTATGGTCCTCTGAAGTCAGTACACAATCCTGAGGTATATCCAGTTTAAGGCTACTCACATCCAGATTGTCACTGTAGGATAATAAGAACTCCCGTCCATAGCGAATGTAATGACTGTAGTCGCCATGTTGTATACCCAAGCCGTATCCCGCTTGTGTGCAATCAACAACATTATGTTGAAATATGATAATTTTGAGCAAATGCAGCGTCAAAATGCTCAAAATAAGTGTCCCCATGTTAGGAAAGTCATTCACAATGAACAAATTCATCACAGTAACACACAGAAGGACACAAAACAACAAAAAACAACAAAAATATCCGGAGCTCTGAACGTGCGTGTCGCCAGCTGCGCAGCGCCACCTATTACTGCTATTAATGCACTTCCACAGGTGGTTTGATTTCCCCTATGACACTTCACACCTCTTTTGTTTTTGTGTGAGCAGTGCGGTCTGTTGTGTGGCATTTATTAGCCAGGAAGTAACACAAAACTTTATCAGCGGTAAAGAACTAATGCATAAACAAGTAGAGATGTGCTCAGAGTACATACCTCCACCAAGGTAGTGCAATTTACATCTCTCATACATGTCCTGCACCACTCTGACATACTTCTCTGCCACTCCAGACTTCCTCATGCAATACCACAGTTCTTCTCTTGGCACCCTGTCATATGCTTTTTCCAGATCCACAAAGGCACAGTGCAGTTCCCTCTGACCTTCTCTATTAACATCCTCAGAGCAAACATTGCATCAGTGGTGCTCTTTCTTGGCATGAAAGGATTAAAAAGAATCCTTGAAATTATTTAAAAATATAAATATATATATGTTGCCTAAAGGCAGAGCCAATAAATTGTCTTTTCAGTTGTACTGTATTCGGGGCAGTGGTGGCCTGGTGGTAAAGGTGCTGGATCACTGATCCTAAGGTTGGGGGTTCGAGTCCCACTGTCCACAAGGTTATTTCATTCTTTTACATGAGAGATTCATGTAAAAGAACCATTGCTGAATTTCGCAGAGAGTAGCTGCATAGCCGTCAAGCATGTTTCTGCCCCTTGCTAAAGAGGGTTGTGTCAGGAAGGGCATCCGACGTAAAAACCTATGCCGAATCAAACGTGAGAATCATTCGCTGTGACGACTCCTGAATAAAGGGAAAAAGCCGAAAGGAAATCTCTCTCAATAATACTGTATTCAAAAACGTATTTCTCCTGAAAAAGAAAAAACATTGACTGAACAAGAACATTCTCTTCAAAGTGGGGCCGACGAAGGCGGTGCATGCACACAATACTGGGATACCCTCGATACTTCACGCTTCAATTCATGCAGCTTCGGTGCATCACAGTTTAAAATTTGTTTTTTTTTATTTTTAATTGTTATTATAAGCATTTATAGAGTTGAATATGTATTTATTAATATTATATACATATATACATATACGTTAGTCAGGGGGTTGGGGGGGGGGGTGATCCTACTTCATGGATTTCGATATTCGCATGGGGATCTCTGTCCCAATTAACCATGGAAACTGAGGGATCCCTGTGTATTTTCCCTACCATTTTCCTCATTTATTGTATTGCCAGTGTGGGCATGTGAGCAGTGATGTGTCAGCAGAATTAATCTCATTGCTTTATGACATCTGCATAATGAAAGAACTTCAGTATAAATACAGTAATTTTAATTATTTTTTATAGGACTTATCCACCCAGTAAATTAACTGGTAATGTTATGTTGTTATTACTTGGCATTTGAGACCTTACATAGACGGGAACTTTCCAATAGGTCT
This sequence comes from Plotosus lineatus, assembly GCA_024760905.1. Classification (NCBI taxonomy): domain Eukaryota; kingdom Metazoa; phylum Chordata; class Actinopteri; order Siluriformes; family Plotosidae; genus Plotosus; species Plotosus lineatus. The sequence goes on along the minus strand of CM045735.1, from coordinate 12,807,978 downwards.
AATACCAGGAACAATTATATCATGAGAAGTTCAACTTGGTCTTTAAGCTAAACAGAACATGTACTAGTATGTGTCTGAAGACTGAGAAGTGGTGCATTTTGAAATTCAAATTTCTCCACTAATAGCATAGTAACTATTTCATGACAGAGGTAAATGCTAGTAGTAGCATTAGCGTAAACAAGTCATTCAGGTAACACAAGCTAACATTAGACCCTATTATAGAACAACAAGCATCTGACAACTGTCGGTTGACATGAGATCAGTGAATGTGGGTGTTCGCTCCAACAGTCATTTGTTTCATCGTGAGAAATATTTGGGCAGAGCTGAAGTTACTTACAGTTTACTTACAATTTTAGTTGTAAATTGAATAAAATGGCTTGTAATTTTAGCATTTAAAAATAAAATGTGATTTATTTACGGTGACAAGGCAAAATACACAATTCAGAATTAATTTTTTTGTGTGTGTGAGCGTGTGTGCATGAACAGGAAACACAAATGCCAACAATTTCCTCCAGGTTAAATAAAGCATTTGAATTCTGACAGCCATCTCCGTTTACAAAACAGGATGTTTATTTACTGAAGAAAAATTCAGTTTCAAGGTATTTTTCAGAGTTTTCTGCCTTCTCACCTAGCATGGAGCCCTGAAACAGCAGAATTTACAGTATATTATACTGAATAACAGCTCCATAATAAATGGATGACAACATTTCCAGAGCTTTGGGAAAGACTGTAAATATTAGCTTTCCACAGAATGGCATCACTGTGGTGGGTTCAGGCTGTCAGGGTTTTTTTTTGCTGAGGGGGTAGTGGACACCACCATAGTGGACATTGTAGATTTAGGGGAACTGGATGTTGAGTGCTGCTGCAGTTGCTGTGCCGGGACAGTCTGGATACGTACCTATAAATGAGAAAGTGGGTGGGGATGGGGGAGAGATACTACTTAAAACAATTAGGAAGGGTCATATATGAGAGGACAGTGGATGTGGGAACAGTGTGTATTGACTGTTAAAATACTGACCTGTGTAGCCTGGCCCTGTTGTTGCAGCTGCTGCAGCTGTTGAGCCGTAACAAAGCTGACAGGCTTATTCCCAGCGATGAGCTTGGTGCCTGCTGGCATGCTGGTCAGGATTATATTTCTGCCAAGGTTACCAATACTGCATACAAACACAGGGATGGTCACATCAGACAGCTAGGCAGTTATGGTTACATGAGTCTGCAATCAATCAATCCATCCATCTAATATATATATGTGTATATGTATGTGGCGCTCCACTGAATGTAGGCGCTTGTCGCAAGTGACGTATGGTGCTTGTGAGACAAAGCACGGCTTATTTGGACTTCCAATCTTTCAAGTGAGCAAGTGCACATTGAATACTTGTTTAGTACTCAACCTTCACTTGCTCACTTGAAAGCTCGGAAGTCTCACAAACACCATACATCACTTGCAACAAGTGCCTACATTCGGTGGAGCGCTTCATATACATATACATATACACACACACACACACACACACACACACACACACCCCTACCCCAACTAAATTGATCTGGCATTTAATCTTGATTAAAGGTTAGATTACAAAATACAAATCCAAGAAGTATCAGAAATGGTGGCACCTGGTTCCACTTATGATTTTCAAATTTGATCTGAAAACTGAAAGACTGGCATTGTCTCTCACCATTTGTGGTGAGAGGCATGTAAAAGAACCATTGCTGTCCTTCATAGAGTAGGCAGCATAATCCTCAGTGTTTCTGCCCTCTGACAGCCTAGCGAGTTGTCCAGGGTGTACTCTGCCCTCGACAAGAGATGGCGCCAGCCTCCCTACGACACTAATTAAAAATAAACGGTTCAAATGAATGAATGAATAATTTGATCTGATCCGAATTACTTTGATCCAATTGGTTATTTGTATAAACCGGAATCCACAAAAGTTGAGACACGATACAAACTGTGAATAAAAACTGAATGCAATGATGTGAAAGTGCCACATTTCAGTATTTTATTCTGAATAGAAGATAGATGACAGGGTCAGAAGTTTAAACTGAGAAAATGGCGAAATAAGGGAAAATATGTTCAGTTTAAATTTGATGGTGTCAACAAATCTCAAAAAAGTCAGGACAAGGCCATTTTCACCACTGTGAGGTGTCCTCTCTTCGGCTTACAACAGTCTGCAAACGTCTGGGAACCAAGGAGACAAGTTTCTCAAGTTTGGAAATAGTAATTCTGTCCCATTCTTGTCTAATACAGACCTCGAACTGTTCAACTGTCTTAGACTTTGTTGCACCTTCCTCTTTATGATGCGCCAAGTGTTCTCTATAGGTGAAAGATCTGGACTGCAGGCTGGCCATTTCAATACCCGGATCCTTTTCCTACGCAGCCATGATGTTGTAATTAATGCTGCATGTGGTCTGGAATTATCATATTGAAAAATGCAAGGTCTTCTCTGAAAGAGACGATGTCTGGATGGGAGCATATGTTGTTCTAGAACCTGAATATACCTTTCTGCATTGACGGTGCCGTTCCAGATGTGCAAGTTGCCCATGCCACATGCACTCATGCAACCCCATACCATCACAGATGCAGCTTCTGAACTGAGCGCTGATAACTTGGTTTGTCCTCTTTAGTCCGGATGACAAGGTGTTTTATATATATATATATATATAAAATATATAATCATTCTTTGTAATCATTCTTCTGTAATCACCTGAAGAGAGGGGATGGTTTCACCACCCCTCGAAACAGATCTGTAGTGATAAATGGAGTTTCAATAGAAAGCCTTTGTCCTGTCCTTTTGGTATATATATATATATATATAGGTGTTATAACATACTAGTTATATTTTTGTGAGGTGCGCATCTGAGTGTGCGCGTGTGCGTGTGTGTATTTATATTTTATTTACATCTTATGCATTATTTTTGAATGTTTAATTGTTATTATAAGCATTTATTGCATTGAATATGTATTTATTGATATTATATACACACATACATGTTATTCTGATCCAACTTCGCGGGTTTTGGTGGTCGCGGGGGGGATTTCGGGCCCAATTAACCGCGAAAAGTGAGGGATCCCTGTAATCATTTATTAACTGTGTGTGATATAAATGTAGGTGGCACGGTGGTGTAATGGTTAGCACGTCCACCTCACAGCAAGAAGGCCGGGGTTCGATTCCAGGCCTGGGCGTTTCTGTGCGGAGTTTGCATGTTCTCTCTGTGCTCTCGTGAGTTTCCTCTGGGTGCTCCAATTTCCTCCCATGGTCCAAAAACATGCATGGCAGGCTAATTGGCTGTTCTAAAGTGCCCGTAGGTTCACATCGCACAGAAGCCAAAGGCAAACCACTGCACTATCCTTGCCAAGAAAACCACCATGAAGATGACAATCAAGGCATTATCCTTCATGGCAGGTCGCCAAGAGTCGTCCTACGACTTGGAAGGTACCAGACCAGATATGAAAGTAATCAAACACTTATTGGAAAATAACTCCAGGATGGTTACAGTCACTCGATATTACAATTTCATACCATCAAATTACATATTTATTTCACACTAAGTAGAAATTGGAGGGGGGGAAAAAGTCTCACTTGGTACTGATGTTTCCTTTCAGGATTGGTGTGGTAACCACACTTTTACTCTTCAGAGGCTGACTAAGAACAGACAAAGGCACTGTAATCCTTGCAGGTAATTTCCCCTGAGGAGGTGAAAAAGGGAAAACAAACTGTTTGAAAAAAGGACTGAATGAATACTTCAAGCTTTGAGTTTAACATTGAGCAGCATGCAAGAGTAAATCATAACAGACAACATAACTTGATATTTCTCAAACTTAAAGCCACTTGAAGTTGTTTCTTGGGGAGGGGGGCATAGGCATCTTCAAGCACTTCTTCCTCAGAAAGCTTGGAGTCATTCAATGTGAGGTTCAGATAGGTTGAAAAGACAGTACACATTGCAAAATATATACAGACACTCACCAGCTTAGATGAATTTTTACGTAAGTCGTTACAGGGCGTTCTTTAGAGAGGACCGTACGTTTAAACCTTGTATAAATAACCTATACGAGTTTGTACTGGATACAATCTCTCTCTCTCTACATAATCATCTATACATTATCAATATCATTATGTCCCGTGTTTAAACTCCTGGTTCCTCTCAAGCACAGCACAGTGGATCTGATCAGATTTACAGAGTTTCACTCTTATCCAGTTCATTATAATATTGGAGTCAATTTGTTTCTTCTTATATCGTTCTACTTCTCTTCCTGGGCCTCCAGATGGTGTAAAGCACATGTCAGCCACGCCCCTCTGCCTGAGCCTAGTATTAAGTGTACCTCACGATAATGTTTAATCATATTTCATATTTATATTTATGATATATCTTTCTATAGATTTTATTCCATTTCCATTTCTACTTGTTCTTCAATTTTATTTCGATCTCGGACCCCTGTTCGTATCTCCGGATGTTCGCAAAGCGAATGGTCGTAAGATGAGAAGCGTCTGTACTTATGTATTCCTCATTATTTTTAATTTATTAATTTTTTAATTAAGGTCTCAGCAAATTGCCATTATTGGGCCCTTGAGCAAAGTCCTCCCTCTGCCCTTTGCTCAGGTATATCCTCTCAGCTGACTCTGTAAGTCACTCTGAAAGAATTAGCCAAATAATTTAAATATGTCTCTGTAAATGCTTACTGGTTGTGTGGCCACCACTGTGGCAGTTGCAGGCACTTGTCTTGCTGTGGCAGCAGCAGTGCCCAGAGAGAGCGAAGAACCCACAGCTGAAGTGCCAAGTGTCATCCCTTTAGCTCCTGCCACTCCGCTGGTTGCAATAGTAACGGTGGCTGCCCCTGAAGAAGCTGTGCCAGGCTTGGTGCTTGTCGTGGTGGTGACTGGAACTGTCTGACCCTGTTTTTGTGGCATCATTCCCAAGCTGGGCACAATACGAATAGTGGTCCCACTAGCTTTTGAGTCTGAAGAGGCAACAGTGGAGAAGCTGCGAGCTTTGGGGTCTGCCATGGTAACAGCCAGAGCCGGCATAAGGCGGATTGCAGTGTCACATGTGGCCTTTACCAGGGTGGCAGTACCAGGGGCTGGTAGGGAAGAGGGTGTTTTAGCAGACAATGCTTCCGTAGTGGTTGTGGGGATGGCATTAGATGATACAGTGGGAGGGGCTTGCTGTGGGGTCACATGTAAGGTGGCAGAAATAGCCTTAGCAGTGGTGCTGCTGGCGTTAGCCAGCATGTCAGGTGTGAGTTTAAGAGTAGCCATCATGTCTGGGGTGATGCGCAGCACCGTCTGTCCTTTCGCGTCTGTGGTAATTGAAGAAGGTGGCAGGCGCAGCACATCTTTACCCTGAATTCGTAGGTTTGTGGCAGTCAGTGGGATGCCTGCAGGATTCTGGGCTTTTACACCCAGTTGACCAGTAATTGCAACCTGAAAGTTTTGTGAAGGATGAAAGAAAATTCCTGAGTTTATAAAAACAAACAATGATAACCATTTTTTTGTTTTTAATAAAATATATGTAACTTATTTAAAACAAAAATTTTTTGAAGTAGTTCACTCTAGTCTGAGCACAAGTTTGTACCTGTTTGATGATGTTCTGGCTGGTGACCCCTTGCAGCACTGCTGCAGATGGGGTGCTGAGAGCAGGGCTTCCTGGTGAACTGCTCTGAACTTTACTGACAGTAACAGCAGAAGACAGGCCTGGCACGGAGATGCCAGTTTGAGCTCTTGAAGCCTGCACCTGGATAGGACTTCCTGTGGTCTGGCTCCTCACAGGCAGAGTCACCACAGACTACATGCATGGTAAAAGAATATATCATACAAGAGCAGTAAACCTACCATAATAGGCCTCATTTCAGTTTGGCAAGGTCACAATCCCACATTTTCAAAGGGGTCTCTCTCGCTCTCATATTATATTATATATATACACACATACACACACACAGTGGAACCTCACCTTATGAAAGACCCAACAAACAAAAAATCCAAGTTACGAAACGCATTTACCTACAATTTCCATCTCTGGATACGAAAAAAATTCACGTTACGAAAGGCGACATCTCAAAAATTCAAACAATGTGCGCTCGGCTTTTGTTTTGAAATTGGCACGATAGAGTTGCTCTCCCAATGGCTATCTCCAAACACCCGCCCTGCTGGCCTCCCATTGGCTAGGAGGGAGCTGTATCTCCATGATACCTATGATGCTTTTTGTGTGCCTTCGATCCATTGTTCGTCACGGAGTTCTAACAAACGTAAAGGACAGGGTTACTGTTGTTTCATGAGTTTTTCGAGTGTGCTCATTGCAACTTTATTTTTTGTCATTCATCATGGGCACCAAGAAAGTGATTCCCAGTGCGAGTGAAAAGAATGAAATCTTTAGAATTTTTCAATAATTTCAATATTTAGAAAAATAGGCTGCAGGATCCAGATCTGACAAGTTAAATATATATTAAAAAAATGACCTTGAAACAGTGTCAAGGGGACCGATATACAATCCAATATTTCAGCAATTATGGAAGTTTAATAATAATAATCTAAGCAATCAACTATAATAAAGGAGACAGTCATTTTATGAAAAATAAAAAATAAAAACAGTGCAATTTTGTAAAGAAATGAATTGCCATATTTTGCTGAGCATCTTACAGAATGCTACATTTATTGACTTTTGTGAAATTGATGTATATATGGTTTACAGCATTAAACAACCATGTTTAAATAGTTGATTAATTTATATACACAAAATCTTTGCAGAGTTTATGATTTAGAATTTAAACAATTTTTTCAATCATAATACTGTATTTCTTCAGTTATATTTTGCTTAGAATACTGTGAAAACCTGATAAAATTGAACGATCCATTACATGGCTATACCCGTTTCCATGTTGTAAATAAAGTGTATTTGACAGAAGAAATGTCAGCATTTACAATACAGTGGTACCTCACCTGACAATAGTCCCAGCAAATGAAAAATTCAGGTTACGAAAAACATTTTCTTAAAATTTTTGTCTCTGGATACGAAACAAGTTCACGTTATGAAAGCACCATCTCAAAAATTCAAACAATGCACGAGTTGCTCTCCAATTGACTATCTCCCAACATCCTGCCCCGCTGGCCTCCCATTGGCTATCTCCCAACACCCCACCCCACTGGCCTCCCATTGGCTCATAGGGATGACGCAGATCCCTACCATTGGCTCGGAGGGATGATGCAGCTCCCTCCCATTGGCTATGATGGAGCTGTAGCTCCATAATACCCATAATGCTTTTTGTGTAAAGGACATGGTTACTGTTGTTTCGAGAGTTTTTTGAGTGTGCTCATTGCAACTTTATTTTTTGGCCCAGGCTTTTAACCTTGCATAAACATTTGTAAGATTATAACTCTGCTAAGAAGACATGGTCAACATGAAGTATGTACCTTAAAAGGTATGCTTTCATAATTTTTAAAGGGTTTAGGGGGTAGTATTGGGGACCTTGGAACGAATCACACGTTTTACATGTAAAATGCGGTTCTACTTGCAAAAACTCCAGGTTCCGAAACAGTCTCTGGAATGGATTAATTTCATAAGGTGAGCCACCACTGCGAATAGAGCAAAACTGTGTTGTTCTCACCTGGGCAATGCCCTTACTGTGGGCCACACTCACAGGCAGTCTGATATGGTGGGAATTCTGGTGGTGGATCAGTGTGGCTGCCTGACCTGCAGAAGTTGCTGGAAGGCCGGGCTGAGCAGTAACTACACGCACCTGTGGCAGAGACCCTGTCGATGCTGAATGAGCAATGACTCTAGTGGCAGGCTGCACAGAGGCCTGCTGGGAGGCCTGAGGAGCAACCTGGGCAGCAGACAGCAAAGTGCCCAGCTGAGGCATGGAGGGAGGGGACACCAGGAGAACACTGCAGAAAATATGCACAAAGGATCAGAACACTTGTTAGTACTGCACAGTATCGGTATTGTAATTGCGGAAAATGTGGGGATATGGTTTCTGCACTGGAAGGGAAGTGTGGTGGCACATGCTTAACCTCCTGCCCAGTAGGTATCAAGTTCATATAAATATACATGGGACAATGGCATGATGCTATTTAGTCATTACACCAAACATCTTCCTCCCGATACACATACCCATGTTAAACCACGCCCCCACCAATTAAATGAATCTTCTTTTCCTTTCGGCTTTTCCCTTCAGGGGTCGCCACAGCGAATCATCTGCCTCCATCTCACCCTATCCTTTGCATCTTCTTCTCTTACACCAACGACCTTCATGTCCTCCTTCACCACATCCATGAATCGTCTCTTTGGTCTTCCTCTAGGCCTTTTGCCTGGGAGTTCCAGCCTCAGCATCCTATTACCAATATACTCACTGTCCCTCCTCTGTACATGTCCAAACCATCTCAATCTAGCCTCTCTGACTTTGTCTCCATAACGTTTTACATGTGCTGTCCCTCTGATGTGCTCATTCCTAATCCTATCCATCCTCGTTACTCCCAAAGAGAACCTCATTTATTCAATTAAATAAAAATTAAATCAATTAAATGAATACACTTGCACCATAGCACATGACCAATTATTTTTTAAATCAAATTTCAACAACTGTCCTTTATGGCAAGCATATGAATTTTTTTTCTTAGTTCAAGGAAATCTGTAAAGTCATGACTGTTTTAATAGCCCACGCACTACAAACACAGTAGCTACACATTCAATTTAAAAGATAAGAAATAAAATATAGTCCCCTTTGAACTGAAACACATACAGACACTGAGACTTAATAAGATATATAAAAAAGATTAACTACCCAGGACTAGTTTTGACTGGATCAGGCACGCCTGCTTTGGTTGGTGTGGACACAGTAGGCGGCAGTGGAGATTTTGGTGTGCCTGGAGTGCTCGGTGTAGGTGTGCTGGGGGGTTGAGGAAGGCTGACTGCGGTTATAGAAACCCCTTCAGATGCTGAGCTCAAACTTTCTGTAGCAACGCTCTTCATAGCTGCGTCCTTGTTTCCAGACTTCTGTCACATACAAATACAACAATATGCAAATTTTCAGCCCACAGACACCATGTTGACCATTTGAGAGATTTACAAAGGAATGGAGACACCACAGAAATATGACATGGGTTTGAACCCTATGAATGATGAGGATGTTTCCTGTGTCGAGTTTGCATGTTCTCTCTATGCATGTGAGGCCTTTCTCTTGCTTTCTGGGTGCTCCGGTTTCCTCCCACACGGACATGCAAATTAATCTAACTGGCTATCCTTGCTCTTAGGTGTGAAGAGAGAACAGGTTCCACAGGCCACTTGCACGCAAGGTTAAAACACACTAAATTTCCACGTTGCATCATGGGTGCATCCAGAGTGACTTATGTGAATCGATCTGTATAAGATTATCTGCTAATCACCACAAATGGAAATATTTGACACTTGCCACAACAGAAAGGTGACATGTCAAGGGTGATTTCTCTTCTACTGACCAAGTAAAAACAAAAACAGAACCCACGTTGACTTTCTATCCATCTGATGCACATAGGCTACAGAATATAAAGTATTCTTTTAAATTCTCATAAGGATCAAACATGAAGACAGACATCCGCACTACGACTAAAACTATAACTGGATTGGTACATAGTAGGACTTACAGGCTTGGGGGTTGGTTTGGGTTTCTGCTGCAGAGCTTTGCGTGCCTTGGCTGCAGCTGCTTGAGCCTGGTGGATCCTCTCTGCACAAAACAGCACCTCATCAGCAACAAGCTTATGAACCATGACAATAAGACTTCAAGGAAAGCTTTATATATACACACACACGTACATTATATATATATATATCTTCTTTTCCTTTCGGCTGTTCCCTTCAGGGGTTGCCACAGCAAACCATCTGCCTCCATCTCACCCTTTCCTCTGCATCTTCTACTCTTACTCCAACTACCTTCATGTCCTCCTTCACCACATCCATAAATCTTCTCTTTGGTTTTCCTCTCAGCCTTTTGCCTGGTAGTTCCAACCTCAGTATCCTACTACCAATATACTCACTATCCCTCCTCTGTACATGTCCAAACCATCTCAATCTAGCCTCTCTGACTTTGTCTCCAAAACCTCTAACATGTGCTGTCCCTCTGATGTACTCATTCCTGATCCTATCCATCCTCGTTACTCCAAAAGAGAACCTCAACATCTTCATCTCTGCTCCTTCCAGCTCTGCCTCCTGTCTTTTCCCCAGGGCCACTGTATCTAAATCATACAACATCGCTGGCCTCATCAGCATCTTGTACACTTTTCCTTTCATTCTTGCTGATACCTTCCTATCACACATCATACCGGATACTTTTCTCCAACCATTCCAACCTGCCTGCACACGCTTCTTCACCTCTTTTCCACACTCTCCATTGCTCTGGATTGTTGAGCCTAAGTACTTAAAATCCTCCACCATCTTTATCTCTGCTCCCTGTAACCTCACCGTTCCTTTTGGGTCTATATTTACATATGTATATATAAAAAATACACACAGTGTGGATAGAAGTATGTAAGTTCATGAATAAGTACCAGTTATGCATTATAGCTACATGGACAAGTGGTAGGAAACAGAGCTTCACCCTTACATGCATGATTCAAAATTTCAATTGCAAATCAAATCATTTAAAAGGAAATTAAACTCAAAACTCAATAAAAGCTTTTATGCATAGTTTCAGTTTCTATTAAAATGTGCTGTTCCTGGAACCTATTTTGTGTAGTAGACATAACATCCAATAACTCATCTCATCTCATCTTCTTCCGCTTAGTCCGGGGTCGGGTCGCGGGGGCAGCAACCTTAGCAAAGAGGTCCAGACATCCCTCTCCCGAGCCACTTCCTCCAACTCTCCCGGGGGGACACCGAGGCGGTCCCAGACAAGCCGAGAGACATAGTCCCTCCAGCGTGTTCTAGGTCGACCCCGGGGTCTCTTCCCTGTTGGACATGCCCGAAACACCACACCAGGGAGGCGTCCGGGGGGCATTCTAATCAGATGCCCGAGCCACCTCAACTGGCCCCTCTCAATGCGGAGGAGCAGCGGATCTACTCCGAGCTCTCCCCGGATGGCGGAGCTTCTCACCCTATCTCTAAGGGAGAACCCCGCCACCCGGCGAAGAAAGCTCATTTCAGCCGCTTGTATCCGTGATCTTGTTCTTTCGGTCATTACCCAAAGCTCGTGACCATAGGTGAGGGTTGGAACGTAGATCGACTGGTAAATTGAGAGCTTCGCCTTGCGGCTCAGCTCCTTTTTCACCACGACGGACCGGTACAGGCACCGCTTAACAGCAGAGGCTGCAGCTATCCGTCTGTCGATCTCTCGCTCCATCCTTCCCTCACTCGTAAACAAGACCCCAAGATACTTAAACTCCTCCACTTGGGGCAGGACCTCATCCCCGACCCAGAGGGTGCATTCCACTATTGTCCGACTGAGAACCATGGCCTCGGACTTGGAGGTACTGATCTTCATCCCGGCTGCTTCGCACTCAGCTGCGAATCGCTCCAATGAGAGCTGGAGGGCCCGACTTGATGAAGCCAAAAGGACAACATCATCCGCAAAAAGCAGAGATGATATCCGATGGCCACCGAACCAGAACCCCTCATCGCCTCGACTGCGCCTAGAAATTCTGTCCATAAAAATTATGAACAGAATCGGTGACAAAGGACAGCCTTGGCGGACTCCAACTCCCACCGAAACGAATCCGAGCTGCTGTTACCAATACGGACCAAACTCTGGCTCGGTGATACAGCTACCGAATAGCTCGTAGCAACGGATCCGAACGCCCGTACTCTCGAGCACGCCCCACAAGATCTTTCGAGGGACACGGTCGAAAGCCTTCTCTAAATCCACAAAGCACATGTGGACAGATTGGGCAAACTCCCATGCCCCCTCCAGAATCCTGTGGAGCGTATAGAGTTGGTCAAGAGTGCTGCGGCCAGGGCGAAAACCACATTGTTCCTCCTGAATCCGAGGTTCGACTATCGGTCGGATCCTCCTCTCTAGTACCCTGCATAGACTTTACCAGGTAGGCTGAGGAGTGTAATTCCCCGATAATTGGAACACACCCTCCGGTCCCCCTTCTTAAAAATTGGGACCACCACCCCAGTTTGCCAATCCAGAGGTACAGCCCCCGATGACCACGCAATGTTGCAGAGACGTGTCAACCAAGACAGTCCTACAACATCCAGAGTCCTGAGGTATTCCGGGCGGATCTCGTCCAACCCCAGAGCTCGACCACCGAGGAGCTTTTGGACAACCTCAGTGACCTCCACTCCAGTGATGGGCAGACCCTCACCCGAAGCCCCAGGGTCTTCCTCTTCCACGGAGGGCGTGTTGGTGGGATTGAGAAGGTCCTCAAAGTATTCCCTCCACCTCTCAACAACATCCCCAGTCAAGGTAAGCAGCTCCCCACCTCCACCGTAAACAGTGTTTGTGAAGAACTGCTTCCCCCTCCTGAGGCGTCGGATGGTGGCCCAGAACCTTTGAGGCCAACCCATAATTACTCTCCAGGCCCTCACCGAACTCCTCCCACGCCCGAGATGTTGCATCTGCGACAGCCTCGGCTGCAGCACGCTTGTCCTGCCGGCACCCCTGTGCTGCCTCAGGAGTCCCACAGGCTAATAAAACCCGATAGGCCTCCTTCTTCAGCTGGACGGCCCCCTTCACCGCAGGTGTCCACCACCGGGTTCGGGGATTACCGCCACGACAAGCACCGGCGACCTTACGGCCACAGCCATGGGCTGCCGCCTCAGCAATGGAGGCACGAAACATGGCCCATTCAGATTCCATGTCCCCTGCCTCCTCCGGAACGTGGTTGTAGCTCTGCCGGAGGTGGGAGTTAAAGGCCTCTCGGACAGGGGGCTCCGCCAAACGTTCCCAGCAGACCCTGATTACACGCTTGGGCCTGCCAGGTCTGGAAGGCAACCTCCCACACCACCGAAGCCAACTCACCACCAGGTAGTGATTGGTAGACAGCTCAGCTCCTCTCTTCACCCGAGTGTCCAGAACATATGGTCGCAAGTCCGATGACACGACTACAAAGTCAATCATCGAACTGCGACCTAGGGTGTCCTGGTGCCAAGTGCACTTATGGACACCCTTATGTTCGAACATGGTGTTCGTGATAGACAAACTATGACGAGCACAGAAGTCCAACAACGACACACCATTCGGATTCAGACTGGAGAGGCCGTACCTACCGATCACACCCTTCCAGGTCACACTATCGTTGCCCACATGGGCGTTGAAGTCTCCCAAGACAACGAGCGAGTCTCCCGAGGGAGCGTTCTCCAATCCCCCAAAGAAAGACTCCAAAAAGGGTGGGTACTCTGAACTGTCATTTGGTGCATAAGCACAAATAACAGTCAGGACCCGTCCCCCCACCCGAAGACGGAGGGAAGCTAACCTTTCTGTCAACCGGGGAGAACCCCAACATTTGGGCACCGAGACGGGGGGCAACAAGAATACCCACACCGGCTCGCCGCCTCTCCCCATGAGCAACTCCAGAATAGAAGAAGGTCCAGCCTCTTTCGAGATGGATAGTTCCAGAGCCCAAGCTATGCGTTGAGGTGAGCCCGACTATATCTAGTCGGTATCTCTCCACCTCACGCACCAAATCAGGCTCCTTTCCCGCCAGAGAGGTGACATTCCATGTCCCGAAGGTCAGAGTAAGCAGCCGAGGATCAGTCCGACAGAACCCATGCCTTTGGCTGCCACCCAACTCACACTGCACCCGACCCCTAAAACTCCTCCCACGGGTGGTGGGTCCATGGGAGGGCACACATCCAATAACTTCATTGTATAATATTCTCAATTCTCTCCATGCAAAAAGTAGTGAAAAGTCACATGTGATCACCTCTTGTTTCCATCAACAACAGAGAAATAATTTGCGTAGGAAAAACCTGGTGTGGTTTTCTTTATGTATGTGGTCAGGCTTATTTTAATGTATGCAAGCGGAATCACAAATATATTGTGGAAGTTCCCAGTGGAATTTTATTTATAAGTTCACTAGTATACAGTATATCTGATTTGTTGGACTAATATCAGTATGCTGTGATTATTGCCATTAACTTGCCTTATATGAACTAAAAGATTCACTTACTATTGTCATGTCACACACTCACAAGAGTGAAACAGCAGTCTTTTTAAACAGGCTAGTGAAAATGATCAAACAAATTTTAGCAGTTTGCAACTTCCAAAATGTAAGTAGAAACACCTATTTAGGCATAAGTTTCTGTAACAGGAGCGAATATCACTTTAATGATACAAGAATCAAAGAAAGAACTACCGGTACTATTAAGTTTTGTTTTTTTTTTGCATTACACAGACACTATAAATTGTTTTGTTATTCTGCGCACCAACAGTCAATGACATGAGGTATTAGCAATGAAGACATGATAAACAACATATCATCATACTAACATCTAACATCTCAAACTGGTAATTACACTACATCACTATCTTTTTATTCTGTTTCTCTGAAGCTACATGCATCTCTATTTACTCCTCATACAATATAGTTCTGTATATCTTTAAATTTTCTTATAAAGATACTTTTGATGCCTGTAGGGACACCTTATTATATTTTTCTGCACTCTTAACATTATCCTGGTGCACAACAATCTTTTGCCAAAAGTTAGATAAGCCTTATAGGAATTACCAAACTCCTCCTGACTCCGATCTCGGTGCAAGTAGATCCACAGCTTGCGGCCAATGTCATATTTCACACATGGGTCTTTCTCATAGTGGAGGCGGTCAAGCGCACCACTAACAACTGTATTCACCTGTATGAAACATATCATTGAATAACCTGGATCTAGAAAACAAAGCAGAAAAAGAGGTACAGGGAGCAAGTGTGGAGTGGAGTGAGGACCTGAGCACTGGTTACATCAGGAGCCAAGAACTGGGAGTCTTTAAGCAGCTCACAGATCTCCGCTCGAGTACCTTCCCCATTGGGCAGTCTTGCAGCTGCGTCACGCACTGAGAACAAAGAAGAAGCAGGGTGAACATAAACTAAAGGCAATGTTTAAAATATAGTTAACTAAACTTCCATCCAAACAAACATTGAGCTGAATAGTAGACTAAAACTCTTCCTTTACTGGTGGGCTAGCCAATTAAATTATGAATACACTTTTATTAACCATCCACATGTAGAGTTTTGTACAGACGACATACAGACAAGTTTCTACTTACTGTACAGATTATGCATCAGGATGTACATACTCCGATCAGCATAACATTGAAAACATTATGACCACTGACAGGTAATGTGAGTAAAGTTTATTGACTCATTACGGTGGCACCTACCAAGGAGTGCAATATATTAGCAGAAAGTGAACAGTCAGGACTGGAAGTTGTGTTATGAGTTCGATGCCTTGCTCAAGGGCACTTCAGCCAAGAAGGTGGAGGAAGGGAAGCTGCAGCCCACTGCCCCAAATAAAACACATTTTTCCTGCTGGTTCAGGAATAGAATCAGTGACCATTCAGTCCCAAAGCTGATTCTTTAACCAATAGGCTACGGCTGCCGCAAAATATCATCCCTGACTGGGAATCAAACCCGGAGAACACCAAATTCTAACCACTAGACCACCAGGGACAGGAGGTAAGCTGAGTTTCTAAATCCAACACACAAAAAGAACATTATTTTTTTTGCATTAACAGATAGATATGTGGCTATGTGGCTATAGGGGCAGTGGTGGTCTAGTGGTATAGGGCGCTGGATCGCTGATCCAAAGGTTGGGGGTTCGAGTCCCAACTCTCCACAAGGTTGTCACTGTCCCCCCCAGTGCAGCTAACTGGGTTATCAAAGGCGGGCCATGTCTCTCACTGTCTATGGTGAGAGGCATGTAAAAGAACCATTGCCGACTTTCATAAAGAGTAGGCTGCAAAGTCGTCAGCATGTTTCTGTCCCTTGCTAAAAAGGGTTGTGACAGGAAGGGCATCCGACGTAAAAAAAAAACCTCTGCCAAATCAAACGTGCGGATCAAATGATTCACTGTGGCGACTCCCGAGTAAAAGGGAAAAAGCCGAAAGGAAGACAGACAGACAGATAGATGTGTGGTTATGATATTAAGGGAAGCTTTAATATAAAATATGCAGGGTTTATTCATGACCATGTACAGATCATGCTAACACAGTATGCTAACTCCCGCAAATGAACCCCAGATCAGGTGTGCCCAGTACGTCAATCGCAATCTCCAGGACAATTGCAAAGGTAGTGTAGGTAGGCATGGCATTAAAATGTAGACTATGACATTTCTCACTTGATTGACAGCTGGTCTGACCAATCGGACCTTTTCTGATACAGATGTCACTGCGTATATGCACATTAGCAATGCGTTCTTGCAAGCTAGTAAGTTAGCCTCCAATTTATGTCTTCTAAACTTAACGGTATAAAAATGAGTGGGGGAGAGGGAACTTTTTTTTTTACTATGTCATTTTCAAAATGTATTTGCCTCATCTGCCACTCTGCCATCGCCATATCGAAAAAGGGAAATGAGGAGCGGCATTTTCGGACCGTCCAAAAAATTACGATGCAGATTTCCCTCTGAAAAGCGAACTGAGAAGGAGAAAAGTGAAGGCACTAAAATCTCAATTGTCCGGATATCAATCATTTTTCCCCACAGTGAACTTTAAAAGTAAAAGCAGCCACCAAAGCTTCGTTCCGGGTTAGTCACTTAATCAAGAACAAGAAATTCCATTCAGTGCCAGTCATCAGAGTAAAGTAATGACCAAAAATGTACAAAGTGTGCTGGGCAATATGGATTCATTCAGTTGTGCAAGGTACACTGACATATATGGTAATAATTCTCAATACAGTGATCCCTTGCTACTTCATGCTTCAGTTTCTGCGGCTTCAGTGCATCGCAGGTTTTTCAAAAATAATCATCAAAAACAAATAAATAAATAAGGAAATTAATTAAGGAAAATGCTGCAAAACAAGGCCAATTATAAACCCCCCCCCCCAACAAACTACTTACATTTTTATGTGTATGCGTGCACGTCTGAGTGTGTACTTACATTTTATTTACATCTAATGCATTATTTTTGAATGTTTAATTTTTATTATAATCATTTATCGCATTGAATATGTATTTATTGATATTATATACACATAAATGTACACATACGTCAGTTGGGGGGGGTCGATCCTACTTTGTGGAAATCGGCGGTCGCAGGGGTCTCGGTCCACATTAACCACAGAAAGTGAGGGATCCCTGTATATTTATGAATATGTTTTGCATTTTGAATAGTTCCTAGATCCTTTTGACTTGGTCAAATTTGTAAGTAGCTCGCGTGCTGAAAAAGTGTGTCCACCCCTGCCCTAGATAGTACCATAATATCTACATTGTGCATGAATACCTACATACCCTAACATACACACAATTTTCTTCACTTCTCACTGAATGGTGGAGACAAATACATTGAGTAATTATACTATGATGTTTACTTGTGTGCCCAAAAATTTTAACCATTGCAGTGCTTAGATGTTTTTAAAGCCATATTACCCAGGGAGAGGATGGTGACGTAAGCTGGACGGTCAGAGCGCAGCAGTGAGTGTTCACGGGCTTTATTCAGGGAAGTTTCCTTATCAAAAACCCCTTTGACCGGCCCCACTACAGACTCAAATCCATGCATGCGGAAGGTAAAGGCTTTGTGAGGTTGGTCATAGCGTTGTTGCTCCTAAATTAGAAACATGAATCAATTACGTACAACATCACATTCCAAACACTTATTTCAATTCACTTGTGTTACTATTGCAAATTAAACATGTTGACGTTTTGGAGCACGGCACCTTGAATAAGAAAGGATAAAATATTCTTCAGTACCTGCTCTTGAAAAACATGCCGCTCATCCCCAGTGCTGGGCCTCACCACATAATCAGTCCATCTGGCATAAGATCACAGTGGCCATTAAAAAAAAAGAAAAGAAAAAGAAAAGAAAAAGAAATGGGAGGTGTAGGTGGGGAAAGGTAATGAAAGGTATTTTGTTTCAACACAGTAACTCACACTCTAGGAGCTGGAGGAGTCAATTCTGCTGCTTCTTCCCCTTCTTGCTGTTAAAAATAACCACACAGAGGATGCAGTACATTGAAATTCCAGAAGCACATTGTATGATAGACAAAGCGGTCAAGAAAGCAATGGAAAAAGCACAAGTCCATTGTTAGAATGCCAAATTTCTGGTACTGGTGGTACACAAAAGATACCTTTACTACAACATGGTCCTTTGTCTCCAGCCAATGCATGCAAAGTGTACTGAGATCTTTTTCACTGTCCTGAGTGGGTCCTGAAAAGATGAATCAAAAATTTCACCCAAACAGTCAGTCAAAGTTTCAGTTGGTCTAACGCATGGTCCAAAATTAACTCTCTGATTTATTTGGTAAATTGAACAGAACAATCAAAACAAATGAAAATATTTTTCAAAGCAAAAAGAATTGCACGGAATGCCCAAAATTTATTATTCTCCAACACAGATTTTTGAAAGAAAAGTCTGAATTTCAACAAGAAAAAAAAAATAAAAAATTGCAACCAGGTCATTACACTGATCCCTCGCTACTTCGTGCTTCAGATTCTCTGGCTTCAGTGCATCGCGGGTTTTTAAAAAACATTCATCGAAAAATAAAAAAATAAGGAAATTAAGGAAAAATAGGGGAAAAGTTAAGGAAAATGCCGCAAAACAATGGCAATTATGCAACAATCCCCAAACAAACAAAAACATTAAAAAAACACCCAAAAAAAACAACCCAACAAAACTACTTACATTTTTATGTGAGGCGCGCATCTGAGTGTGCGTGCGCGTGTCTGTATTTATATTTCATTTACATCTTATGCATTATTTTTGAATGTTTAATTATTATTATAAGCATTTATAGCGTGGGATGTATATATTTATTGATATTATATACACACATACATGTCCGTATGTCAGTCCGGGGGGCGATCCTACTTTGTGGAAATTGGCGGTCGCGGGGGGAGGGGGGCACACACGCGCACACACGCGCGCACACTTAATATCTGTAGAAATAATAGTTACATATTTAATTTTACAAATAAAATTATTTAATATGCAAATTGAGTGTGAGGAACGACCTCAGGGGAAGAAAGTAAATTTTAAAAGACAACTTTATTATAGTGATAATCAATATTTGTGACCTATCCCAGTGTGGGTATTCAGTTTAAAATTATTAGTTTTGAGTTATTGGTAAGGGGCAGTGGTGGTCTAGTGGTATAGGGCGCTGGATCACTGATCCAAAGGTTGGGGGTTCGAGTCCCACTCTCCACAAGGTTGTCACTGTCCCCCCCAGTGCGGCTAACTGGGTTATCAAAGGCGGGCCATGTCTCTCACTGTCTATGTTGAGAGGCATGTAAAAGAACCATTGCTGACTTTCGTAAAGAGTAGCTGCAAAGTCGTCAGCGTGTTTCTGTCCCTTACTAAAAGGGTTGTGACAGGAAGGGCATCCGATGTAAAAACCTCTGCCAAAATGAAACGTGCGAATCAGATGATTCACTGTGGCGACTCCCGAGAAAAAAAGGGAAAAAGCCGAAAGGAAGACAGACAGTTTTGAGTTATTGGTACCATTTTGAAGCTGATATCCTAAGCTTGAAATGATAAAAAAATTTAACATATTTTGCGAAATTTGGATGAACAAACCAAAATCTGCCAGAAATGTTTAGCTTTTTAAGCAACCTTGGAGAAATTCATGTTTAAAGTTCAAGTTTTTTAACAATATCCGACTTGATACCCACTTTGCCTGGATGGGTCATATTTATGTTTACTGAACAACTGTTGCATGATCCATTTTTAATGTTTAACCCTAATACAAACATTGTGATCAATGAAACATTTGCTCCGGTTTCAATTTACTGCTTATAATGACAACAAATCAGAGAAAAATCATCTTACCAATCCATTTCCACTGTTGGGTGAGCTCTCTGAATTCTACATATGGTGAGAAGCCACTAGGCAGCGCCATAGAGCCAGCTACAAAAGATCCCAAAAGATTAAACAAACAAAATAACACTCAATTACATGAATCGATACCTGAATGAAAATACATTACTTACTTTCCCCAGCTAAGAACTGTAGAGCAGGTACTGTTAACTCTGACCAACAGGGAGCCATGGAGAACCAGGGGTTGAGTGGACTAGCCGCAGAAGCTTGCCACTGCTGTACTTTCTCTTCAACCTGTGAGACAGGACATCAGATTGGTTTTTACCTAAGATGTCTGTTAGGCACACACTGGGAATAAGGAATCATAATAAGCTTCATGAGACAGATCATGCAGTATTTCATCACTTATATTAAAGACCTGGATAAATAAATACACACACACACACACACACACACACACACACACACACACACACACACAAGGTATTTTTTGGGTCGACATGACCCAACAATCAAATC
Organism: Plotosus lineatus; assembly: GCA_024760905.1. Taxonomy (NCBI): domain Eukaryota; kingdom Metazoa; phylum Chordata; class Actinopteri; order Siluriformes; family Plotosidae; genus Plotosus; species Plotosus lineatus. The sequence goes on along the minus strand of CM045735.1, from coordinate 12,787,595 downwards.
AGTCCACTTTACTGACAATTTCCGTTCAGGAGTTGTAGACAGTCTTGCAATTCAAGCAGTTGGGACTGTTAAACTTGACATTTATAAATTAAGGGGTGAATAATATCACAAAAACATCACATTACGCTCAATAAAAATTTATTATTCACTCAAGAGATTTTCTTCTTTCTGATTGGTTTAAGGATATTGACTAATTCTTGATATCGCATCACTGCCATGGGATAACTGTTGCCATCAAATAAGATGAAAGCTTATTGCACCACTGGCACATGCTTACATAATTACATGTCTATCTTGAAACAATTTCGAATAAATAAATTTGAATTTTTGTATTTTTAAGTATTAACAGTTAACAATCCCTCGACAAAATAATTTTTATCATGCCTCGCCTTGTTCTATAATTGCTTAGTATTTCTAGACAACATGCCTCACTAATAAACTACCATCAATATATTATATTATGAACTATTACTGTTTAAAAATGTAAATATATCAGATCGAAATAAGAGCTTATGTTTGTATAAATTATTTAAGTTTAAATAGATATTTTTTACAACGTGAAAAATAAAATGTCCAGAAATTTTATCAGTCTACAATTTAAAAGAACTGCTTAAAATAACCATTCTCAATAAAGGTGGAATGGTGGCAAGTACGTCCGCTTGCACCAAGAAGGTCCTGGGTTCGATTCCCAGGCTTGGGAGTTTCCATGTGGCGTTTGCATGTTCTCCCCATGCTTGCATGGGTTTCCTTTGGGTACTCTGGTTTACCCCTCCCAGTCCAAAAACATCCATATTACGCTAATTAGCGGTTCAGAACTGTCCCTAGGTGTTCATGTGAGTATAAATGGTCATGTGTGTTACCCTGCAATGATCTGGCTAGCGGTTCAGGGTGTATCCTGGATTTGCCAGGTGTTGGCTGAGATAGGCTCCAACCTTCCCGTGACCCGAGCAGTAGGATTAAGTGATTGAACAAATAATTGCTTTCAAATTAGTTTACAATAATATTGATTATTGTTCCATCATAAAGCTTTAATAATAATAATAATTTCATACTAAAAGCAACAGAGGCATTTGTGCCGGTATACCAGTGAGGAGGCTGCCAGATTCTCCTGCCTAAACATGTCCTCCAGGAGATGAAAGAAGCTAATGGCTATCTCTTTCACTGGCTCAGGGCTGTGCTGGGACTCCTCCATAGCTCTGTAGAGAACAGAAAACACATTAATCAGTTTGTCACATTAATCAGACTGCAGACTCCACTAACGCTGAGCGAGTGTGTTTTGGAGGACTTTTCTCACTCTTCCTTAACACTCTGCAGGAGAGCAGGTGTGCTGTCGCTAATGGGAGCAGACAATGAGGTCGTCTGTGTCTGACCCTCACAGCCGTCGTCTGATTCAGTTTTAATGGGTCGCATCCTCTTCTTCCTTTTCTCTTCCCTCATCTTCTTCTTCGACAAGGCCAAGTCAATTAAGGCTACATGCAGCAGAAAACACAGATCTGAAAATTACTACGCGGTCTCGGATCATGAGGTTCGGGGACTTTTCAAATCAATTCCACTTAGAAATCTCACCCATACTGGATCCTTTCTTGCCGAGATTTACTCGTGACATGATGTCACCAAGGTGCAACTCTGATGTCATCAAGTCAGGATGATCCTAAATATTTGACATGATGAAGATAGTTACGGTCATGAAAAATGCTTCAGGAATACAGGGATCCCTCGCTACTTCGCACTTCAATTCATGTGGCTTTGGTGCATCGTGCTTTTGAGAAAAACATTCATCGAATTAAAAAAATAAGGAAGAATAGGGGGAAAAGTTCAAGAAAATGCAACAAGGCCAATTATGCACAAAAAAAACCCCCCTAAACCAACACAAAACAAAAACCTCCCAAAATCTCCCATCAAAACTAATTACATTGTTGTGAGGTGCTGAGTGTGTGCATGCGCATCTGCGTACGTGCGCTCTGTATGTGTGTGTATTTATATATTTATTTACATATTATGCATTATTTTTAATGTTTAAATGTTATTATAAGCATTTATAGCATTGAATATGTATTTATTGATATTATATACGCATATACAGACAATCGTCGACTTCCGACCGCTTTTGGTTCCAGCAGTAAATCGATCTGGTCGTATGCTGATTGAAAACAGATGAATAAATCTCGCATATTTAAATCTATACATCTATTTTCAATTCCACATCACTGTGACATGCTGCGGAGAGCCAATCCTTTCTGTACTCCACTGTATGGGCGGGTCCGATAGCTTCAAACTCCAATTTTATTGGATGATAACAGCCACAGACTGTGCGTGTTGTTTGAGTAAAGATATAAATTTCCCTCATTTTGATCAGCTCATTTCCACGAAGCCAAGCACAGCTGGCAAGCAAACACAACTGCAGCGTGTGAGTCCAATAAAATTAGAGTTTAAAGGTATCTGACCCGCTCACACAGAAAGGATTGGCTCCCCGCTTCCCGCCACAGTGACGTGGATTGAAAGTAGATGAATAGATTTGCTCTGAGCAGTTAAAAAGTGAATCTGCATCATCTCCTGCTTGGCCTTTTAAGATGCTGGAGCTGCCAATGTCACCTCTCTGGTGGGGAAGGAGCCTGATCTGGTGCGTGAGGTGGAGAGATACCGACTAGATATAGTCGGGCTCACCTCAACACATAGCTTGGGCTCTGGAACCACCCATCTCGAGAGAGGCTGGACCTTATTCTATTCTGGAGTTGCTCATGGGGAGAGCCGGCGAGCCGGTGTGGGCATTCTTGTTGCCCCCCGTCTCGGGGCCCAAAAGTTGGGGTTTCCCCCAGTTGACGAAAGGGTAGCTTCCCGCAGTCTTCAGGTGGGGAGATGGGTCCTGACTATTATTTTGTGCTTATGCACCAAATGACAGTTCAGAGTACCCACCCTTCTTGGAGTCTTGGGGGGATGGGGGGGGGGTGTTGGAGAACGCTCCCTCGGGAGACTCACTCGTTGTCTTGGGAGACTTCAATGCCCATGTGGGCAACGATAGTGTGACCTGGAAGGGTGTGATCGGTAAGTACGGCCTCTCCAGTCTGAACCTGAATGGTGTTTCGTTGTTGGACTTCTATGCTCGTCACAGTTTGTCTATCACAAACACCATGTTCGAACATAAGTGTGCCCATAGTGCACTTTGCACCAGGACACCCTAGGCCGCAGTTCGATGATTGACTTTATAGTCTTGTCATTGGACTTGCGGCCGTATGTTCTGGACATTCGGGTGAAGAGAGGAGCTGAGCTGTCTACCGATCACCACCTGGTGGTGAGTTGGCTTCGGTGGTGGGGGAGGCTGCCTTTCAGACCTGGCAGGCCCAAGTGTGTAGTCAGGGTCTGCTGGGAACGTTTGGCGGAGTCCCCTGTCCGAGAAGCCTTTAACTCCCACCTCCGGCAGAACTACAACCACGTCCCGGAGGAGACGGGGGACATGGAATCCGAATGCGCCATGTTTCGTGCCTCCATTGCTGAGGCGGCAGCCTATAGCTGTGGCTGGAAGGTCATCGGTGCTTGTCGTGGCGGTAACCCCCGAACCCGGTGGAGGACACCTGCAGTGAAGGGGGCCGTCCAGCTGAAGAAGGAGGCCTATCGGGTTTTATTAGCCTGTGGGACTCCCGCGGCAGCAAACAGGCACCGGCAGGCCAAACGTGCTGCAGCCGAGGCTGTCGCAGATGCAAAATCTCCGGCGTGGGAGGAGTTCGGTGAGGCCTGGAGAGTGATTATTGGTTGGCCTCAAAAAAGGTTCTGGACTGCCATCCAACGCCTCAGGAGGGGGAAGCAGTTCTTTACAAACACTGTTTACAGTGGAGGTGGGGAGCTGCTTACCTCGACTGGGGATGTCGTCGAGAGGTGGAGGGAATACTTTGAGGACCTCCTCAATCCCACCAACACAAACCCCCAGGGTCTTCCTCTTCCATGGAAGGCGAGTGGGGGTCTGCCCATCACTGGAGTGGAGGACACTGAGGTTATCAAAAAACTCCTCAGTGGTCGAGCTCCGGGGTTGGACGAGATCCGCCCGGAATATCTCAGGGCTCTGGATGCTGTAGGACTGTCTTGGTTGACGTGTCTCTGCAACATTGCGTGGTCATCGGGGGCTGTACCTCTGAATTGGCAAACTGGGGTGGTGGTCCCGATTTTTAAGAAGTGGGACCGGAGGGTGTGTTCCAATTATCGGGGAATCACACTCCTCAGCCTACCTGGGAAAGTCTATGCAGGGATACTAGAGAGGAGGATCGACCGATAGTTGAATCTCGGATTCAGGAGGAACAATGTGGTTTTCGTCCTGGCTGTAGCACTCTTGACCAACTCTATATGCTCCACAGGATTCTGGAGGGGGCATGGGAACGCCCAATGTGTCCACAAGTGTTTTGTGGATTTCGAGAAGGCTTTAGACCGTGTCCCTCGAACAATCTTGTGGGGCGTGCTCTGGGAGTACGGCATTCTAGACCCGCTGCTACGGGCCATTCGGGCCCTGTATCACCGGAGCCAGAGTTTGGTCCGTATTGGTAACAACAGGTCGAATTTGTTTCTGGTGGGGGTTGGAATCCGCCAAGGCTGTCCTTTGTCACCGATTCTGTTCATAATTTTTATGGACAGAATTTCTAGGCGCAGTCGAGGCATTCTGGTTTGGTGGCCATTGGATCTCGTCTCTGCTTTTTGCGGATGATGTTGTCCTTTTGGCTTCATCAAGTCAGGACCTCCAGCTCTCATTGGAGCGATTAGCAGCCGAGTGCGAAGCAGCCAGGATGAGGTTCATTACCTCCAAGTCTGAGGCCATGGTTCTCAGTCGAACAAGGGTGGAATGCACCCCCCGGGTTGGGAATGAGGTTCTGCCCCAAGTGGAGGAGTTTAAGTATCTTGGCATCTTGTTCACGAGTGAGGGAAGGATGGAGCGGGAGATCGACAGACGGATCGCTGCAGCCTTTGCTGTTAAGCGGTGCCTGTACCGGTCCGTCGTGGTGAAGAAGGAGCCGAGTATTAAGTGTACTCCAGGATAATATTTAATCATATTTCATACTTATATTTATGATCTATCTTTCTGTAGATTTTATTCCATTTTTATTTCTACTTGTTCTTCAATTTCATTTCACTTTCAACCTTAGACAGCTTCGTATCTCCCTGTATACAGGTGCTGACACTGCATGAATGCTTCCTAAAGCGAGAGAGAGTTGCTCGCCCTTTAGCGAGAGTCTCCCTCACTAACTAAACAAGGAAGAGTTCTCTTTTGCTAAGTTTTCTTCCGTGTCTTTGTTAGGATGAATTTGCACACTTCCTTTACACCATATAGGCAAGCAAGCATTTCAGGTGATGTGTTTTAGCCGTGGTAAGATTCACGTGTGAGTTTTAATGAACCTACCGGTTGCTGTTTCCTCCTCTCTCGGTGTCGTCTCAGCATGCTTCTTAGCTCCTTGTCTCCGAGTTCTGGCTTATCTGCATCAAGAAAAATAAATAAATAAATCTTAGTCTGTCAGTATGAGGTCAGATACGAAGGAAGTGGATGCAAGGGATAGCACTGACCTATAGTTTTCATATCCTGGGTGGAGAGACTGGGCAGGACCCTGAGAGAGACAGTCTGTGTTGGAGAAGATGGGGATGGCGGAGTTGACAGCCAAGAAGCCGTGTCTAAAAAACAACAACAAACGTATTTCTAGTGTTTTAATTTTATTAATAAAGTTTTCTGATTCACCAACATGTTATCATTTCTCATTGTTCTGTTCATAAAGCAGTTGTACTTTTTTTCTAAGAAACGTGGTTCATTTAATGCGTTCCGCACCCCTAGGCCTAGCTAAAGTATTCTGGTTCCTGGTTCTGGTCTAGTGCAGTACTTCAATTATTTTCTGTAGCGCCCCCCCTCAGGAAGAGGAAAACATTACGCCCCCCCATATCATCATCTTCTGGTTATTTGTCTAAAAATTCTTATAAGTAATCCTCTGCATAACACTGTACCCTTATTAACATAATAAATCCTTATTATCATTATGGAATACAAAAAAAAAATGAAGAAATATATCTCAACTTCCATTATAAATCACAGGCCTCCCCCCCCCAGCCATCTATTTGAGAACCACAGTCCTATAACCTCAGCGAGGGTACTACTGTGATCCCTTGCAACTTCGCGCTTCAATTCATACAGCTTCAGTGAATCGCCTTTTTTTTTAATATTCATCGAATAAAAAAATAAGGAAATTAAGGAAGAATCGGAGATAAAATTTAAGGAAAACGCTGCGAAACATGGCCAATTATGCAAAGAACCCAAACAAATAAAAACAAAAAAAACAACCCAAAATACCCATCAAAACTACTTACATTTTAATGTGAGGTACGCATCTGCGTGTGCGCACGGGTCTGTAGGTGTGTACTTATAATAACAATTAAACATTCAAAAATAATGCATAAGATGTAAATAAATATAAGCATTTATAGTATTGAATATGTATTTATTGATATTATATACACATATACATCAGTCAGGGGGCGGTTGATCCTACTTTGTGGAATTCGGTGGTCGTGGAGAGGGGGGGGGTAATCTCATTCCCAATTAACTGCAAAACCTGAGGGATCCCTGTACATGCCTCTGACAGTGGTGACAGTGTTCTGACTCATCCAAGTTTTTCTTTTAACTTGTGCTGCGCTTTCTACCATTTGAAAAACAAAACTCACCATACAGCGTTGTGATACGTGTAACATTTCCTAATTTCTAGTTCCGCTACTCTGCTCAGAGTCTTGTGATTCTTTTAATGGATTCTAGTTCTAAAATGAAATAGCTCGCAAAGAGTCCAGACAATCAAAATGGCAAAATATCAATCACAGATCAATCTCTATACCATCTTGGCAAACATATAACAGAGAGATGACCTTTCAGACTCACCATCTTCATCAGAGGACACATTGCTGTCTCCGCACTCAATCTTGACCTCCTGCAATATTCGGCTCACTCTACGTCTCACACACTGCTCGCGCTCCTCTCTGTGGGAAGGAGGAGGGTATCGCCGTTTCACCGCCAGCTCAGGCCCACAGGTAACAGCCATATCCAATAATTCCTGCCCAGAAATAGAGCGATGATGTCATACAGTAGAAATGCTATTCATTTTAAAAGAATATCATTTAAATATCTTACTCTACAGTCAGTTTCTTTACCTTTCTGGAGATGAGGATTTGCTTGAGCAGTTTGTGGTAATACTGCTGGAGAGAGTAGATCTGACGCTTTTTCTGGGACTTGGTGCAGAGCTGCCTGTACTTGACCACTTCCGGGTTAAAGTAGCCATCTAAAGAGCAGATTTTTTCGCAGAATTAGGACTGATATGAGTACACACAGGAATAGCACAATCCAATCAGCTCTTTGAATTATTAACAATTATGTGCTGAAGGTGAGGTGGATGTTGCAGAATAGATCCTCAGCAGAATTCAATTCAGCAACATCCACTGAGACTGTGGGGCAGAATTGTTTCAGTATATACACTGCAGAAAGTCATCAGAACCAAAAAAAACGCTCGGTTAGGACAGCTCTATGTTCCACGCCGAACAGTCACCAAGCTAAAAGCAAACCATATCAGGCGCAGGGCGCGAAATTAGCACCGGTCCACCGGCATTTTTGTGGAAGGTCCGGAAAAATCCAACCCAATATCGGCCCCCGTGTCAGGCAGGAGGTCTTTTCAGTAAAATGAACAATCCGCATGTTCTCCCCGTGTTTGTGTGGGTTTCTTCAAGGTACTCCGGCTTCCTCCCGCAGTTTAATACCGCCATTTCACTGGACAACGACATGCAAGGATCGTGTAGCGGAAGGGCGCGGAACGCAGTCTACAGAAGAGCTTCAGCATTTTTACACGGAAAATGGGTAAAAATCTTACGGATAAGTGGAAATTCTTACACTCTCGGAACGTTCACGGCATGTGTGGAACAGGTACGGCAAAGTATGCCAAAGTGACCCCATGGAACTCTCACGAAATTTTCTTCCGTGAACGTGCTTTTGAACATGTTCATGGAATATTTTGGCCTGCCGGAAGCATACGGAAGTGGAGGACAACTTGAATAACTACGGAATCACAAGGAAGATGAGGGAGTAATTGCGGAACGTTTGCGGATGACAACATTTTTGCTTCTGTAAGTCTGCCGCGCTCCAGTGAAATGGGGTATAAAACACGCACAGCCTATTGGCTGATAGGGGCATTTGGGAAAAGCTTAGGTGTGAGTATGAGTGAATGGCTGTGTTTGTTGACCCTGCAATGGCCTGGAGAATTGTTCATGGTGTACCCTGCCCTCACTGAGAGTCAGGTGAGCCAGGCGCCAGCCTCCCCACAACCCTAATTAGGATTAAGCAGCTTGGAAAAGAAAATAATGAATAAATTAATTTTCATTAATTAACAATACTGTATTCTAATGCAGCCGTGAGGGGGGCACAAGCCAGTGTCCACCCTCACGCCGGTCCCAAGCCCAGATAAATGCAGAGGACAGGCTGCGTCAGGAAGGGCATCCGGCGTAAAACCAATGCCATATAAAATATGCAAGTCAAAACAAAGAATTTCAGGATCGGATCGGTCGAGGCCCAGATTAACAACGACCGCCATCAGTGCTGTTAACCAACAGGGTGCTGTATTCTAAACTGCAAATTTGTAGCACATGACTTTACGGCGAGCTCATGTGTTCATTTCCATTTGTGTACAAGAGCAAGCCTTATTATGAAAAGCGTCTTTCGACCTATAGATAGCGAGCCGATGATAACAGCTGCATAAGTAGCAGTGCAATATCCTGGTGTGCTGCCCAGGGTGTACCTTTACTCAGCCCTCACCCAGGGTTGGCCAAGATGGGCGCCAACCTTCCTGCAACCTTAATTAGGATTAAACGGTTCAGAAAATAAATGAATTAATGAGTATGAGTGTCAATTGGTGTTACTGTGAAAGGCAAATACCTCGAAATAGCTTCTGAGCGAGGTACAGGGGGTTTCCAAAGCAGAAATTCTGGCCATTAAAGAGATCACTAAGGACCAGGTCTTGCTGTGAAATGTTATGCTCTGGAAAGTGTGGTAGGAACTGACGGAGATGTTGTCTCTGGGCATCAGTCAGAACATCAGACCAGGTGCTTTCACTCATTACAGAGAAGAAGATCTCTGGCTGTTCGGACACACAACAACACACAAACACATATTAAACATTACAACACAAGAAGTAAAGACAGTCTAAAAGTTCCAGAACTCAGTGCAGTTACACAAAACTGTAGGGCTGGGCAATGTGATTTAAAGCTGATCCATTGGAGCAGAACTTTCCAGTGAGAATTTGAGTGGGATGTAGATACAGTACGACAGGACTAACACACCGCTGGATGAGTTCCTTCATGTACAGTAGATGTGAAAAATGAAATGCTATAGTACTGGTCCCACTATTTAGCAACGTAGGAAACTTTAATATAAATAAATAAATAAAAAACCATCAAAAATCAAATTTATTTTAATAATCAATAGCAAAATCTCTTATAATAACGCGAACTTGCATTGCTGATGGTCAGGGCACTGATCACACACACAAGTGAAAAAAGGACTCCGTTTTTACTAAAAAAATACCATTGTGGTGTCTGATATATCTGGTTACTGGTGTGTTGACATGCTTCTGGCATCACTGGCACATGTATCCACTCTCAGTGAGGGCAGAATCCCCTAATGGGCAGCTCGCCAGGCCATCGCAGGGCAGAAACACGCTGCCGAGCCACTCTTGTCGAAAGTCAGCAATGGTTCTTTTACCTGAACCTCACACCATAGACAGTGAGAGACATGTCTGGCCTTTGATAACCTGGTTAGCTGCGCTGTGTGTGTGTGTGTGTGTGGGGGGGTGACAACCTTATAAAGAGTGGGACTCAAACCCCCAACCTTAGGATCAACGATCCAGCACTTTTTACCACCAGACCACCTCAACCCTCAAGATTTTCTTTCTCTAAAAATATTTATACTTACATCCCTCTTCTTTGGTTTTGCCCCAGCCAGTGACCCACACAGATTGGCCGGCCTTTAATGACCCAGTTAGCTGCACTGGGGGGTTGGGCAGTGACAACCCGTTGAGACAGGGGTTTAAACCCCCAACCTTGGGATCAGTGATCCTGCACCTTTTACCACTACCACTCCCTCATATATCAGTAGGGGGCAGTGGTATAGGGTGCTGGATCGCTGATCCAAAGGTTGGGGGTTCAAGTCCAACTTTCCACAAGGTTGTCACTGTCCCCCCCAGTGCAGCTAACTGGGTTATCAAAGGCGGGCCATGTCTCTCACTGTCTATGGTGAGAGGCATGTAAAAGAACCATTGCTGACTTTCGTAAAGAGTAGCTGCAAAGTCGTCAACATGTTTCTGTCCCTTGCTAAAAAGGGTTGTGACAAGAAGGGCATCCGACGTAAAAACCTCTGCCAAAATCAAACGTGCGAATCAGATGATTCGCTGTGGCAACTCCCGAGTAAAAGGGAAAAAGCCAAAAGGAAGACAGACAGACTCTCTCATATAAGTTCCAAGTTCAACAACATGCTAATACTCACATCTTCTAAAAAATCTTCTGGTATCCGAACTCTGCAGTTTCCCAGCATGCACTCCTCCATCACACAGCCATGGTAGTTCATCCCTGAGTCTAAGGGGTCTGTTAGCATATGATCTAAAGAATCCATCTTTTAGGAACCTTAAAGGGAAAAATTAAGCGAGTTTGGGAAGGTAACTCAGAACATGATGAGTGTCAATCTGTTAAATAACACACATAGATAGATCTCTCTCTCTCTCTCGCTCCCCGTAAAAACACACCAATCACGTGTTGTTTTATATATGTATCTGACTACAATAATTACATTACCGTAATGATGATCCCTTATTATTTAAAACTTGAAACACGAAGTGCGTGTATTCAGAGAGAGACCGAGAGAATGAGTTCCAAGCCGACACAGAATATTCCAATTAATGAAGATTAATTAAAGTAATGTACATTAGATTGAAAAACATTTAAAACTACTGGTACTTGCTCTCAGGACAACACTATGCGCGATGTTAAACAGGGTTTTTTTTTTTTTTTTTGCTTTATTTGCCAGCTAGCAAGTTAGCAACTCTCCACATCGACATCCACTCACATTTCCAGCAGCTAAAAGCTATAATTTTATAAAATTAAACTCAACAGAATGTTGAGAATGAATAAACAAAATGTGTTTCTGTCATGTGAAACAAAAATATTCACAGAGGATACAAGAATGCGTTAGATAATTTACTAAAACAAATGGTTTCTTATTTTAGCTATTTTTGCTAGGTGCTACCTCCCACCAACTCCTTTTCCATAAGAAGAAAACAAAAAAACCCTCATCAAATTCGCTTAATTTATGTATACGGTCCACTTTACATTCGACACTGACACTGAATTAAAACTACTTACCATAAATAAAGAAAAAGGGATGAAATCTAGCCAGTTTAGCTAGCTAAATCCCGAATTAGCATGATTGAAGATTGGTAGGAACAATAACACCGTTGCACCATCCGGTGTTTCCGGTTCCTCAATTAAATAGTTCCGACTGTGTTTTTATTCCCGTTATTACTAAACCTCGGATGACGTTTATGAAACCTTATTTTACACGACCAAAAGTTGAAAAGCAGGCAGTAAAATTATTCTCACCAATAATAGTCTTATCACCTTTTGCTACTTAAAAATATCGATTGTATCGAACACGTGTCATTTAAACAAGAACACACAAAAAAAGTAAAAAAAAAAAAAATCTATGAAATATTTATTCTGACACCATAATAGAATAAGGTGAGTGGGACAGAAACCAGAAATAACAAGCACTTTCTCATTTGCTGAATCCTACTACTGAGACTGTGGAGGCTGGAGCCTATCTTAACCAAAACTTGTCCATACCCTGAACAGCTCACCCGACCATCACAGGACAACATACACACACACACACACACATACACACACACACACACACACACACACACAGAGGCAATTCAGAACTGCCAATCAGCCTTATGAGCATGTCTCTGGACTGTGGGGTAAAATTCTAGTTTACTGTATTTCTCCGTCTTCTTGTCCTTTCGGCTGTTCCATTCAGGGGTCGCCACAGCGAATCATCTGCCTCCATCTCACCCTATCCTCTGCATCTTCTTCTCTTACACCAACTGCCTTCATGTCCTCCTTCACCACATCCATGAATCGTCTCTTTGGTCTTCCTCGAGGCCTTCTGCCTGGTAGTTCCAACCTCAGCATCCTACTACCAATATATTCTTCTACCTTTGTTGTGACTTGCATATTTTATTTGGCATTTGTTTTACGCTGGATGCCCTTCCTGATGCAACCCTCTGCATTTATCCGGGCTTGGGACCAGCGTGAGGGAGAGACACTGGCTTGTGCCCCCACACACAGCTTTTTCTTCTCTTATGAGTGAACACAAAGAAATACTGCGTGACTGATTATGTACATATCAATAACATCTACTTGGCCCATTTGCCTTTAGACACGATTATTTCAGCACTTAACAGATACTGAGATCAGAAACAAATCAAACGATGACTAATGGAGACCAACAGGCTCTAACAGGACCTGTGGGATTTGCAAATTTAAAACATTAAACATTGCTGAAGGATATCACATTTAAAATACTTAATGAAAATGTATGATATTTTTATTTTATTTTAATTACTAAACTAACATCAACTAGAATTGAGACAGAGGCGAATAACCATTTTCATATGTACTGCATAGGAGGAGAAGAAGAAAAGCAAACTAAACAAATGTTTTTCTTATTTATTTACACTTTTTACAAACCATGACAGTGGTGAATAAGTTCCACACACACAGTGTGTCAGACTTCCAGCAGTGCAAGACAAGCGAAGCAACTTATTATTCCAGAAATTCTCATCGACATCATTTACAATAGACGGACGATGCCCTTATTCAGAGCAACTTCGCAGTTGAGGGTGAACAGTTTTGCTCAAGGGCCCAATAATGGCAGCTTGGTGGTACTGGGGCTTGAACCCGGGCCCAATAATGGCAGCTTGGTGGTACTGGGGCTTGAACCCGGGCCCAATAATGGCAGCTTGGTGGTACTGGGGCTTGAACCCCAATCCTTTTATTAGTAACACAGAACCTTATGCATTGAGCCACCACAGCCCACACATAGCATTAAAACTCTTTATGAAGATGTACACATTTACATAAGATTCCCTTTTTAAAATCATTCAGCATAGACAGTGGGGCAGTGACAACCTTGTGGGGACTCGAACCCCCAACCTTAGGATCAGCGATCCTGCTCCCTATCTACTAGACCACCACTGCCCCTCCAGTTTTAATACTAGTACCTATGACATCATAATATAAGAAAGTTGTGCGAATAATAAATTCTTCTTACACTCATTTAGAATTTTAATATATACAGAACTCCTGGGAACTGGTGGTAAGGTGCTGGATTGCTGACCCTAAGGTTGGGGGTTCAAGCCCCACTGTCAATAGTTCTCACTGCTGTTCCCCCAGTGCACCTAACGGTGTTATCAAAGGCCAGCCATGTTTCTCACTGTCTACGGTGAGAGGCTGTAAATGAACCATTGTTGACTTTTGACAAGAGTAGCTGCTAAGCCGTCAGTGTGTTTCCGCCCTGTGATGGCCTGGCAAGCTGTCCGGGGTGTAATCTGCCCTTGCCACAAGTTGGCTAAGATGAGCACCAGCCTCACCCTTGACCCTAATTAGGATTAAGTGGTTCAGAAAATGAATGAATGAATAAATACTCCCTGGATACATAAGTAAAGCAAACTAAAAACACTTGTGGATTATTTCTCCATTTTTAAAGCGTCTCAAATATTAAGTACAGGAATCTGTTCCTTCATAATGGCCATGCTTGCTTTTGAAAAATCTTAAAATAAGCTGAGCGCCACACTGCGTAGCGTTCTTCATATGATTTGAGATGTATTTTGTTGAATTTCTTGGATATCCCGATCAGTGATTGCACCAAATCATCAGTTTTTGATCTTTAAATCAAATAATTATTTACTTTGGATAATATCAAATACACTGATCTCATGAACCAATCAGATCACACTGTTCCCATTAAGTAGAACAGTATGCTATTTCTTTCCCCCCTTGCTGTATACTAATAGAGCGTAAGCATTCACTCACTCATCTGCCCAACCAGTGAATCCTACTAGGGTTGTGTGGAGGTTGGAGCCTGTCTCAACCAACACTGGGCTATGATGGGGTGCACCCTGAAAAACATCAGACCATCACAGAGCCAAGACATACAAGCATTCATAATCACATTCACAGCTAGGGGCAATTTGATCAATCAATTAGACTAATGTGCTTGTCTTTGTACTGTAAAAGAAAACCAGGATACCCTGAGTAAACCCACACAAACACAGGGAGAGCATGCAAACTCCATACAGAAGCACCTGATCCTTGGAGTTGAACCCAGGAAGTGCTTGTTGTGAGGTGGTAACCATGACATCCACAGTTTAAGCAACTAGTTAAAAAATTGAATATTCCAGAAGCTCCCGTTTTATAAATACACTATACAGGTTCCCTCACTATCTGCGGTTAATGGGGACTGAAACCCCCCCCCCCCCCTTGCGACTGCTGATTTCCGCGAAGTAGGATCGACCCTCTTGATGACGTATACGCCGTGCTGTAGTGGTGGGTAAACGCAGGTACACACCGTGTACCCAATTGTTTTAGTGGCTGAGTTGCGTGTACTGACTAAATTTGGTCTACTTTATAGTTGATCAACGTAAATTTCCGCGACTGTGTAAATAAAAAGCGGAGATGACGTGCTAAATAGTTTCAAAGCCAAAGCCGCACCTTCCCCATCCACTTCGTGGGCTGAGGTGCTGCTGCGTGCCGCGTTCGCTTCATACTCACTTATTTTTTGACCACTACGGCACTATGTATATGTACAAGTATATGTGTATATAATATCAATAAATACATATTCAATGCTATAAATGCTTATAATAAAAATTAAACATTCAAAAATTATGAATAAGATGTAAATAAAATATAAATACACACACTCACAGATGCACGCACACACACAGACGCACGCACACACACTCAGATAAAAATGTAAGTAGTTTTGTTGGGGGGTTTTGGGTTGTTTTTTTGTTTTTGTTTATTTGTGGGTTTTTTGCACAATTGGCCTTATTTTGGGGCATATTCCTTAACTTTTTCCACATCTTTCCTTATTTTTAAATTTTTCGATGAATATTTTTGAAAAACCCACAATGCACTGAAGCTGCAGAAACTGAAGCACGAGGTAGTGAGGAATCCCTGTAATATGGTATATAAGAAACCAGGCATATATAAATGTGTTCTATTATCATTCTGAAGGGGAA
>CM045735.1:12757248-12767248 GCA_024760905.1 Plotosus lineatus | reverse complement strand
CACAACCTCCCGATCATGAGCCCAGCATTTTGACCACTACACCACCGGCCCCACTATTTATGATTCACATGTTTGATTTGGCGTAGGTTTTTACGTTGGATGCTCATTTCAGTCAACTCTGGTGAGGGCAGAGTACAGCCTAGACAGCTCGCCAGGCCATCGCAGGGCAGAAACACACTGCCGGCTATGCAGCTACTCTTGTCGAAAGTCAGCAATGGTTCTTTTACATGAACCTCTCACCATAGACAGTGAGAGAAATGTCTGGCCTTTGATAACCTGGTTAGCTGCGCTGTGTGTGTGTGTGTGTGTGTGTGTGGGGGGTGGTGGGGGGGTGGGGGGGTGGTGACAACCTTATAAAGAGTGGGACTCAAACCCCCAACCTTAGGATCAACGATCCAGCACTTTTTACCACCAGACCACCTCAACCCTCAAGATTTTCTTTCTCTAAAAATATTTATACTTACATCCCTCTTCTTTGGTTTTGCCCCAGCCAGTGACCCACACAGATTGGCCTGCAGGTAACATGTGCGTGGCTGCAGGTAGGCAGATAGGCCAAATATTTTGAGTGAGGTTCACAGGGCTGTCCAGCTGCATCAGAGCAATGTCATTATCCATGCTTTTATAATTGTACTTAGGATGACAAATGATGTGCTGCACTTGTTTCTTCACTGTGTTGGGTGAATTGGCGTGATTCTGGACGTGCAGCCCCAGGTAGACATCCCACTGCTCCGGCCCAGAATATCTGAAGCAGATATACAGACATACTATTGTGTTATTTTATATTATTTAATCATTTCCATAGTAATAACAGTTATGTATAGTGAGTTGTATGGTGTACAAATATGTAAAAATTTTTAGATTGTTTGACATCATTAGCAATTAAAGCTGTAATTGTTTCCCTATATAGAAACATCCCCATGAGAGAAGAATATCAAGTTCATTTTATATTATTAACTTTAGAGCAGGTGGCACTGTTGTCTCGAGGTTAGCGATTCTGCCTCACATTAATAGGTCCTAGGTTCGAGTTCCAGCTTCAGGTGTGGAGTGTGGAGTTGATGTTACAAAATCATAAAATTCTATTCAGGAGTTTTCATGAAATAGCTGTCACAAGAAAAATCAACATGGCCGTCGGGCAGCCAGATCTAATATGGAAATGAAATAATAATACCCAGGTGCCCAGCTAAACTATCAGTTTTCTGGGAATATCTGTGAAAAGAAAACTCAAAATGATGGTCTGATGGCCATAGGGAATATGCACATGAGATTAAAAAAAATAATAAAATAAAAAAGAAATAAATACACAGGTGCATGTCAAGACCACAGAAGGACTCTCTATGCAAAATACTGTCAGCTTTAGGACTCAGTCAAAATGAACTGATAATAGAAGATAAAACACACAGGATAGTCATCAATGAATAGGCATCTTATAAAACAAATAAAAACAAACAAAATAAAAGAAATATAAAGTTGAATTAGTACTGAAAGCAAGGTGAGCATGCATACCTATTGGTGTCATATATGCAGTGTGCAGCAGTAACTAGCCAGATGTTGTTGATTAGTGAGGCTCCACATGCATGACCTTTGCCCTTCAGGTGAAGGCTAACCTGCCATGGCCAATAGCCTTCAGTGGCTTCCACACCTCCAACAATCATAGAAGACTGATATGGCCTCGTACCACATTCTACAAATAAATTAATGCTATTATTTTCATGCACATGGTGGAATGGTATATGACTTGAATGCAGCAGTGTCCATAGGTGGGCTATATTTTTGATTTTGTAAGTTCAGTGCTTTTATCAGGGTTTTATGCATTCATATTCTGAACCACTTAATCCTAATTAGGGTCACGGGGAGGCTGGCGCCCAGCTCAGCTGACTCTGGGCGAGGGCAGAGTACACCCTGGACAGCTCACCAGGCCATCACAGAGTAGAAACATGCCGATGGCTATGCAGTTATTCTTGACGAAAGTCAGCGATGGTTCTTTTGCATGAACCTCTCACCATAGACTCAGGGTTTTATGTCCCGTTGAATTCTTGATTCCGAATGTGTAATTTTCTGATTTATTTTCCATAACAGCAAATTTACTATACAGTATTGCTTTTTTGAAATTATATACATTTAGGATTTATAGAAAGCGTCTTCAGTGGCAAGTGCTTGGCAGCAGTCAGAAATGTAATGGATGGACGGCAATGTTTTTCAATTCCTCTGTAACGTAATTTTTTTTGTTTTGTTTTTTTGCCCTGGTCTTGCCTTGGAATTTTCAAGAGCAACAAGGATAAATATTTTTTTCTTCTATAATATAATTCATAACAGGGAGGCACATAAAGAAGGTCCTGGGTTCAAGTCCCAGTCTCAGTAAGAGTGTTTCTATCTGGAGCATGTTCTCCCTATGCTTGCATGGATTTCCTCGGGTACTACGGTCCCCCCCCCCCCACAGTCCAAAGACATGCTAAAGCTAATTGGATGTTCCAAATCACCTCTAGGTTTAAATATGAGTGTGAATGGTTGTTTGTGTTGGTCCTGTGACGCTCTAGCGGGTTGTTCAGGTAGTCCCCTACCTTCACTTTGAGTTGGCTAAGATTAGGCTCCAGCCTTCCCACAACCGTAATATGATTTAACAGTTTGGAAAATTAATAAATGAGATATTATGAGTACTAATTGTGGCTATAACAGACATGGGGGGGCTGTTTGTTGACGAATACCCAGTTTTAGCATCAGTGTTAACATAGTCACTCCATCTACTGGTATGCGTTTTGGTTGTAGGAAGGGAGCAGAGAACAGTCAAAATAAAATCAGAGACCCTGGAGCTGTTTATTAAAACAGTATTTAGGATTTTAAAAGTGCTTAGTGCATGTAAATATAAGTTTCTTTACATTTGATACATAATATATGTATAACGAGACATTTTTTCCCCGACCTTGGCCACAAATATAGGTAGCAGTGGAATACAGAGATCCCTCACTTTCCGCAGTTAATTGGGACCGAGACCCACCTGCGACCGAAGACGTCTGCGAAGTAGGATCAACACCCCCCTCCCCCGACTGATAGATATGTAAATGTATATGTATTATAATATCAAAAAATACATATTCAATGCTATAAATGTTTATAATAATTAAACATTCAAAATAATGCATAACATGTAAATAAAATATAAATACACACACATACAGAGACTTGCACACTTCACATAAAAATGTAAGTAGTTTTGTTGGGAGGTTTTGGGTTGTTTTTTGTTTTTGTTTGTTTGCTTGCATAACTAGCCTTGTTTTTGTGGCATTTTCCTTAACCTTTTCCCCTATTCTTCCTTAATTTCCTTATTTTTTAATTCTATATTTTTAAAAAAAAAACACGATGCACTGAAGCCGAATGAATTGAAGCACGAAGTAGCGAGGGAGCCCTGTATTTGTGAATGAATTCAATGGCTTAATGATGTGATTAAAGTAAGCTTACTACAGTCTTCTTCATCTGAACCATCCTCACAGTCTTCCTGCGCATCGCATTGTGGGTTCTGCTTGCTGATGCATGCGTTGTTCTTACACTTGTAGGTAATCTTGGAGCAGGGGACTACTGTAGCTAAACAGACAAGAGAGCAATTAAATCCAGTGACTTATTATCAACTTGTAAACAATAAATCCCAGAGACATATAAGACAACATTATACATTATCATGTATTTAAAAAAAATTATGGTCCGTGTGGATTTGAACCCAATGGAAATGTTGTGCAAATATCAGCAAATTGATGTCATGGACTGATGGACAAGTTTGCTAAATAACTAGAAAAAGCTTTTTCTATTTAAAGAGGCAATACTAATTTTGGGGGATATATATACACATCTATCTATCTATCTATTTATATATATATATATATAAAAGTGGTGTAGGTGGGCGCTTCTTAACATGATACCAGCGGAGTGGAACGGTAAGTGGTAGGCCTCCGTCAGTCCCGAAGGACCATGGCTGCGCTCTGGCTGGTATCCCGGCTGGTGATACTCCCCAGTGCGCAGAGCCCGGGTAGGGAGTAATGAGGGACAGGCTGTTACCCACTGGAAGGATCCAATGGAAGGGCAAGTGCCGATACGACTGGATTCCAGTGCCGCTGCAGGAGAGAATCTACGGTCAATTTAGAACGGCCAATTAACCTACAGTGCACGTCTTTGGATTGCGGGAGGAAACCGGAGCACCCGGAGGAAACCCGCACAAGCACGGGGAGAACATGCAAACTCTACACAGAAACGCCCAGGCCGGGAATCGAACCCAGGCCTTCTTGCTGTGAGGCGGACGTGCTAACCACTACGCCACCGTGCCGCCGGACCGGTAAGTAATTATTACCATAGAGGTGGAAAACATGAATTATAACAGAACAATAAAATAAAAATGACAACTTTTCTGAATTGGACACTTCTCTGAATGCTTTCATGGATTCTACTGTCAAATCACAATAAGAACTGCTTAGGATCGTGTTCAGCAAGCTTACATTCAGTGCAATCCGTTTCATCGGTACCATCCTCACAGTCGTTATGGCCATCACACTTCTTCTGTTCAGAGACACAGCGGCCATTCTGACAGGTTAGTTCCCCAGCTTTACAGTTTTCTGCAGATAGAGGTTGAGTTTACTCTAAAATATCTCCTAAATGTAAAGTTTTTCTAGAAATACTGTTTCATTTCCATTCATACCACAGTTCTCCTCATCTGAATTGTCACCGCAGTCATCCACTTTGTCACAATGCAAGTATTTGGGTTTGCAGAAACCGTTCGTACATTTGATGTGAGACTCCTTACAGACTGTACAGAACAAATGAGATGTTAGGTGAGAAATGTGTTTTATACAACTCTTTCCTACCATAACTTGGTACATATCTTGTAGTATATATATATATATATATATGTATGTATATATATATATGTATGTGTATATATATATGTGTGTGTGTGTGTGTGTGTGTGTATATATATATATATATATATATATATATATATATATATGTATGTGTGTGTGTGTATATATATATATATATATATATATATATATATATATATATATATATATATATATATATATATATATATATATATATATAAATGCATTAAGTAAAAAGTGCAAACCATGACTTCCAGCATCAACATTGTTCAACATTTCCCTCGATCCTACTGTCAAAAAATTACAGTTACCAAGTTGTTTAAATTCTAATATATTATAGTTGGTTCCACTTATTATTACCGATGTGTATTAGCCACAATCCATCGAGAATATCTTTTCCTGCAAGGTTTTATTCAAGCAACATTAAACAGTTAGTTATTAAATACAGGTATAACTTGACTTACTTCGTAATTGGTTCCAAGACAGATGACTAAAGTCGAAAAATGACTTAAATTGAATTAGTTTATCTCTAGGCTAGCCTAGGCTGGGCTACACCAAATGTACTTGTATAATATTATCATATACACATAATATTGAATATACTAAATATATATCATATATTATATATGATTACATATTATATATTATATTATGTATAATATATGATTATAATGATGTAAACTTTAATATTTTATTTTTCCATATATTTTTTGAAAATTGACATATAATCGAGAACGACTTCACTCAAAATGACTTGAGTCAAGGTATACCTGTACTGTTTAAAAATCAGCCTCAAAGCTCCTGTGCTCAACCAAAATAGCAAATTTCAGATTCCAAACACTTCGTCCTGAACTGTCTGTCTGTCTTCCTTTCGGCTTTTTCCCTTTCACTCAGGAGTCGCCACAGCGAATCATCTAATTCGCACGTTTTGATTTGGCAGAGGTTTTTTTTTACGTCGGATGCCCTTCCTGTCACAACCCTTTTAGCAAGGGACAGAAACACGGTGACGACTTTGCAGCTACTCTTTACGAAAGTCAGCAATGGTTCTTTTACATGCCTCTCACCATAGACAGTGACAGACATGGCCCGCCTTTGATAACCCAGTTAGCCGCACTGGGGGGGACAGTGACAACCTTGTGGAGAGTGGGACTCGAACCCCCAACCTTTGGATCAGCGATCCAGCGTCTTATACCACTAGACCACCACTGCCCCAAACACTTCGTCCTGAACATTATTTATTATTATTTTTGGATCAAGCATTCATTTAAATTTAAAAATGCTGCATCTGAACGGACCGCAGTTCTTCTCATCACTCATATCTCCACAGTCATCGTAGCCATCACACTTCAGCTTCAAAGGAATGCAGGCATCATTTTCACAGTGGAACTCTTTACAGCCTACACATTAAAATACAAGCATTTTTATATAATTAGGACAATTACATTAGCGTGGCTTTTTGAAAATTTAAAGGCAGATTATTGATAGTCATTTCAGTCAAAAATAAACATGTAGAATAAGCAATATACATACGATCAAAAGCTCCAAATGCTTCAAACGTTGCAGAGAATCCTCTGCCCACATAAGCCATGTCAGAGAAGAATTTCAGCTCCGTTTCATTAGTCTTGATGACACGGCGTATAATTCCATTTGTTTCTCCACACATTCTTAAATTTAAGAAATAAAAAAAACAAAATAAATACTCAGCAGAAATAAGTGGGCACATTTATTCTACTATGTTTATAAAGGATAATTCAACCCAAATGTAATAAAAGCTTGCATGCATAGTACAGTATATTTCCATATTTACTAGGGATAGTGGGACAGGAGTGACTTTAAAGAAACAGTTCTGCAGACACTTTGTATATCACATGTATATCATTAGCACGTGTTTATAGAAATGATCAGATGCCTGTCTGAAGTATATAAGTGTAATGTACTACTGTATTAGTGAAGATGTGCAGCCTTAGTGCAGCCTTATTATATTTAGAAATTCACTAGTTAGATAGAAATTACATACACTCTAATTTATTCAATGTCTTGTGTCATTTTATTCCAGTATCTTTGTCTGCCATGTGTCCTGTGCTGTAGTCATGCCAGTTGACATGTCCATTGTCAGTTGACGATACCCCTGTTGAGTCTTTTACCAGGACCACACCAGAATAAGCAACAAGGCTACTGTCACATCTTATTGAGACACCCAGTGCCATTCCCACTTCTTCCTGTCTTTTGATTTTCTATTCTTCCCTCAAAACACATGACAAAATGTGCATCACTATGCTAACTGGTAACCTGAAACCATGTAATGGACTTAGTCAAGCCTTGCTTCCATGCTAGACTGTCTCCTTGCAGGAAATACACTGAAATAAATTTCCAGGGAATCTTTGATTCGCCTCCTGTGTCCAGTAATCCTGTGGTATATTATTCAAAGTTGCCCTGTTGCAGATTCCATCATCAAGCTTGTATCTGATTTCTTAGTTTAATATCTGTATACTGTTATTTTTGCCACAATCCTGCCTTTTTGGAACTTCTCTAAATTCTCTTCTTATGATTTTCTGCTCAAGCTAGAGTAATATAAACTGCAACTGATGGCCTTTTAAGAGAGATTTGTGCAAGTAATTGAGTGCATTTTAGCAGTTTGCAACTGTCGATGTAAAAAAACAACCTGGTAATGAAAAAATATATTTTAATTACAACAGGAGAGTTTGGAAAGTGATCCTTTCATTTCACCTTATAAAACAATGAAGACATCAGTTGGGACCATTTTGAAAAACTTTGTGACAGAAAGAAGGATAAAAAAGAGGAATGTAGGGGAATAAAATACAACAAAAAAAAAACCCCCACCAAACAAATGAAAAAAGCTCACACAATGCTGTCAAGCCGTGACCTTTTTGATAATGTTTGAAAGACTTTCTATATTAATTATCTTAGACTGAACTACATTAAAATAGTATGATCTGATTGGTTGGCTATCATGGATTTAAAAAAACATTATCTAGCACAGGGGTCACCAACCTTTTTGAAACTGAGAGCTACTTCATGGGTACCAATTAATGCGAAGGGCTACTAGGTCGATACACACCTCTGAAATTACAAATTTGCTCAATTTACATTTAATTAGATTTAATTAGATGTTATTATTAATAATTAATGATATTCATCTATGTGAAGATATTGACTTGATTTAAAAATATATTCAAAAAAATTATATGCAGCTCAATGGAGAGTGGCGCTGTCCTAAAAATGGGCCTGTCCTAAAAATAGCAGTGAACAGGTCCGCGGGCAACTTATATTGTCCTTGCGGGCTACCTGGTGCCCACGGGCACCACGTTGGTGATCCCTGATCTAGCATGTATAATGCTTGAATTTTTTTTTTAACTTTGTTTACATTTTGTAGGTTTATTAATACTAAATGTAAATGAATGCAGTTCATAATACATACATACTCACTCACTCACTCACTCACTCACTCACTCACTCACTCACTCAAGCTTTGAATCATTTAATTAACTTGCATGAAAATAACAAACCTGCTGCCATTTATTTCCAGGTAATCTTTAGTACAGTTGCCCGGACTTTGTCTTGGATCCTTCAGTGAAAACTTACTGAAATTTATTAAGATGTACTTTCCCTCTGGAACCTAAAAGAGAACATAAAGACATAAACAATAAGTATATCCCATGGAAATAGTAAATCTGGCCTGATCAGCTCACATGTCCTCACAACATTGTTCGCTTCCCAGAAAATTAAAGTCTTTGAGCCTTAAGTGGTTTTCTTATGGCCGATCTGCTGCTTAGTTTTACTATTTGTATTTTTTTGTTTTGAAGATTCATCTTCCTACGCATTTAAGTCTTACTTGGCTAAGGCCTAGGATGTACTTACTTTCTCACTGAAGAGTATTAAATTTATTGTCATTCATTCATTGATTTTCTGAACCACTTAGTCCTAATTAGGGCTGCGGGGAGGCTGGCACCTGCGGGCAGAGTACACCCTGGACAGCTCACCCAGCCATCGCAGGGCAGAAACACACTAACGGCTATGTAGCTACTCTTGCGAAAGTCAGCAATGGTTCTTTTACATGAATCTCATGCCATAGATAGTGGGAGACATGGCCGACCTTTGATAACCCAGTTAGTTGCACTGGGGGGACAGTGACAACCCGTTGAGAGTGGGGCTTGAACACCCAACCTTAGGATCAGTGATCCAGGACCTTGACCACCAGGCCATCACTTCCGCAAAGATTTATTTATTATTTTTTTAACTAAATACATTCATATAAAGTAAAAATTTCTAATGGTTTTGTTGAAATTGATCACCTTTGCAGACAACAGGGTGAAATGCTTGTTCAAATATGCTGGGGGAAAAATTACAATAATCATCTATTATGTGAGATGCGTTGTTTTTTTTTTTGTTTTTTTTTACACAAGTCAGTACAATGGGCATAACCCCTGGAAAAAAAAAAGTTACTTTAATGTTCCAAACACACTGAGTTTGGGGAGGGTAACTGAAGGGAAAGCCTGGAGATTTAAAGGTGCCTTCGCTCTCTGTGAGTTTCGCATCACAACCTGAAGGGTGAGACAAAAGAGTTTGATCCTTGAACATTACTATATCTTAAAAAAAGGCTCAGCAGAGTTACTCATCTTAAATTATATTGTAACTGTACCTTGGGTTTCTGTAGGTACCTGAGAGTACATAGCACTGAAACTGGAGATATCCTTCTCTCCATCTGTGACCAGAGTAACTAACATGACATTTCCAGAGGACAGGAAATCCAGCTGGTCACTGTAGATAGAGTGTCCACATTTCCTGCGTATATATACAGTACAAGGAAATTTTGGCAGTGATGTTTCACAAAAGTGGAATAACTATTACAATTGCAAAAGTACACACAGGGCAGTCAAACATTTCAAAAGTAATTGAAATGACATTTAATTGATTTTTCATGTCACATCAACTTTTATGCTGAGGAACGTAGTTGCGCATTCATTCATTTGCAGAACTGCTTAATCCTACCAGGGTTGCTGAGAAGCTGGAGCTCATCCCAGCCAACACGGTTATGTTGCAGCGACGTCGCCACAATGTAGCAATGAAACGTGATAGACATGTTATTTTGTAGACTCCCCAAACCATTGCTGCAACGT
>CM045735.1:12507248-12752248 GCA_024760905.1 Plotosus lineatus | reverse complement strand
CACACTTGTGGTTAAGACCTTGGCCAGGGATTCGAACACACCACCTTTCAATCATGAACACAGCACCACACCCACTATGCTACCAGCCCCTTGACCCCTTGATTGTAACTTAATCCCTTATAAATTTCTGCTAGCATTAGGGTATGTATTTTTATCATGGACAAGCACACTAATGCAAGTTATTTGCTACGGTCTGCTAAATACACATTCACTTATTTGCCAAGCCGCTTAATCATACTAGGGTCACATGGAGGCTGAAACCTTTCTCAGCCAGCATTGGTCATAAGTAGGGTACGTGCAAAACAGCTCGCCATTCCATCACAGGGCCAACACACATACAGCTATTCCCACTTATACCTACAGGCAGTTTTCAATTGCCAATTAGTCTAATGTGTATATATTTGGACAGTGGGAGGAAACCCACCCAAGCACAGTGAGAGCTTGCAAACTGCATGCAGAAACAGCAATGGGTTGAACTCGGGACCATCAGTATTTTGCCCTGTTGAATACTGTAAATATAAATGAAAAACTAGAAGAATTGTGTAAGGTTTTGAGGGTGGGATGTCCCAGGGTGGTAATGCCCCTTTCTTCGACATCATCACATAGATTGTAGATCATTACAGTAGTGAGACATCATGATAGTGTCAATGAAACAGAGGGACAGATGTACATAGGGTTCGGCCCCCTTTAGAACATTGCTGAATGGTCTCTTCAATTATGTACATGTAATTATACTATATACGATATATTGTATATAATATAGTAAAAATATATGGAGAGTTTGGTAGGTGCTTTAATATTTAAATTAAAAGTTTACAATAAAATGTCATATAAAACTCACATATTTGATGAGTTGAGAGGCCAGCTCGTTAAACTCAGCACTGCTAGTGTTCTCATAAGTTCTTACGAATCTCCGATTGCCGATTGTCAGAGAACCACCAAAGACCTTTTGTATTTTTTCCTCCGTTCTCACTGCATGAGACAGATAGACACATTTTAGAAAAAACAAATTCATTCATTCATTTCTGTAACTGCTTAATCCTAATTGGGGTCGTGAGGAGGCTGTTGCCCATCCCAGCCGACTCCGGGTGAGAGCACAATACAACTCGGACAGCTCGCCAGGCAAAAAAAAAAATTAATTATTCTGGATAAAATAAAAAAAATCCCAGTTTCTCAACAGAACATCAACCTAAATGAGCATGGGTAGCACGGACAGCATGGGCAGCAAACATGGTGGGTAGTACCTCACAGAAAAAAGGCCTGGGTTTGATTGCATGTTCTCCCTGTTCTTACATGGGTTCCCTCTGGGTACTGAGGTTTCCTTCTTCAGTCCAAAAACATGCACAGTAGGCGAACTGACTCTTCCAAATTGCCCCTAGGAGTGAGTATGTGTGAATGGTTGTATGTATGTCAGCCATACAAAGGGCTGGCAAGCTGTCCAGGGTGTACCCCGCCCTTGACCAGAGTTGGCTGAGATGGGCACCAGCCTCCCATCGACCCTAATTAGGATTAAGAGACTTTGAAAATGCTTGTAGAACAGCCACCTTGCAGTTCCAAAAACCAACCAATAAGCCAATCTCAGAATCACAATCACAGCATCTAACGCGGACTTGTGTTCTATGTTGTTTTCCTGTTGGCTGGGGTGTTTTCTGAGGTTTTTAGAGGAGCTTTTTGAAAAACAAATAAAAAAAATTGATGGCGTGCCAATTTCCAGGTGTAGGTGCTGATGAGAAGCTGATAGGTTTTTATCCGGCCCTACAGTCAATGATTTTTATATGGATCTGCAAATCATCTGGAGTGAATACTTACAATGAAAGTTCCACACCAAAAGCCCCACTATCAGTGCAACGATTGCTGCCAATGCAATCACCGTGGTTACCACGATAACTCTCAAAAGAAATTTCTTATTCTTCCACTTATTATCAACAGACCCAGGGAGAAATCGCTCTGATGGATCCAGGTGATCGTCCTACAAAGGTGTAAGAAATGCAGAAATATAACACATTTTTTATGCAAGAAATGTATTAAGTGAGCAAAAGGGTGTATTACGCAATTCAGTATTCAAAACTAGGCATCACAGTATTGAAATCAAAACATTGCAGCATACAGTATTTACAATAAATCTTTATACAAAAAAATCCAAAAATATACACACATTACAGAAAAACACGTTAGATTTTACAATAATATTAATAATACTAATAATAACAATAACAACAACAACAATAATAATAATAATACAGGGATCCCTCACTTTCCGCGGTTAATGGGGACCAAGACACCCCCCCTCCCACGACCACCGATTTCTGCAAAGTAGGATCGAGCCCCCTGAGTGAGGTATACGTACATGTATGTGTATATAATATCAATAAATACATATTCAATGCTATACATGCTTATAATAACAAATATTCAAAAATAATGCATAAGATGTAAATAAAATATAAATACACACAGATGCGCACCTCACATAAAAATGTAAGTAGTTTTGTTGGGGGGTTTTGGGTTGTTTTTTTGTTTTTGTTTGGGTTTATTTTGCATAATTTGCCTTGTTTTGCAGCATTTTTCTTAACTTTTCCCCCTATTCTTCCTTAATTTCTTTATTTTTTTAATTCAATGAATACAGTATTAAAAAAAAAAAAAACGTGATGCACTGAAGCGGCTTGAATTGAAACGTGAAGTAGCGAGGGATCCCTGTATTTCCTTATCTTTGCAATGACACTTAATATTTAAAAATTTTAAATTGTAATTCCAATTATTCATATTTCCTCATTCTTAGTTCTTGATATGTAGTATAAGAACTCAGCCATAGTCATACAGTCATCGCTTTTATTGAGTTTTAAGCCACAGCTTAAAACTCAGTCATAATGACATCACCTGCTTCGAGAAAATGAAGTGTACACAAGTTCATGTCTAATAACAAGTGTGTACTATCTTTAGAAGCAGTCATTAGATGTCATCAGTGCAGTATTACCATATTTTAATGGAAACTATATCAAAGGTACAATAACTACTTACAATCTGCTCACAAACTGGATTTTCTAAAATGTCTATTCTTGTGGCATGGTATTAGTTCTATGATGGTTTGGTGAATTATGAAGGGTGTACAGTACTCTGCCTCCTGCCCAAAGTCAAATTATATGATAGATAATTGATGAATGGATGGATAGCAAGATATAAGTGAGAAATTGACATCCATTCATTTAATAGTCATTCATTTTCCAAACCACGTAATCCTTTATTAAGGTCATTGGGAAGGCTGGGACCCATCTCAGCCATCACTGGGCGAGGGCAGAGGACACACTGAACAGCTCGCCAGGCCATCGCAGGGCACAAACATGCTGACGGCAATAGCTTACTTTTCAAATGATGGCAGCTTTTTTTTTTTACATGCTTCTCAGCACAGACAGTTGAGACTTGGCCGGCGTTTAATAACCCAGTTAGCTGCACTAAGGAGACGGCAGTGACAACTTGGTGATAATGGGTCTTGAACCCAGACTGTAAAGTAAATGTACAAGAATGGCTCTCAATGTCCACTTTGTCTGTCTTCCTTTCGGCTTTTTCCCTTTTTTTACTTGGGTGCCGCCACAGCGAATCATCTTGAGCAGAGCATCTTGAGAGATTTGGCAGAGTTTTTTTTACGGCGGATGCCCTTCCTGTCACAACCCTTTTAGCAAGGGACAGAAACACGCTGACGACTTTGCAGCTACTCTTTACGAATGTCAGCAATGGTTCTTTTACATGCCTCTCACCATAGACAGTGAGAGACATGGCCCGCCTTTGATAACCCAGTTAGCCGCACTGGGGGGGACAGTGACAACCTTGTGGAGAGTGGGACCACTAGACCACCACTGCCCCTTTCTCAATGTCCACTTATGTACCTTAAATCAGTGTAAAGATGCTCTACGTTCACATTACAATGTCAAAGATGTACCATTGACAGTAGCCTATCATTTCACTGACAAGAAGTGATACCGTTGTAATGTGAATGATGAAATTTACAAGCCCTATTTTAAATTTCAACAACCGATTGCTGTCACTGTAAACTTAGAAAGTCGAAACAAAACAAAGAAAATCTTGTCTTTATCACCACAGTCTGTTAGTTCTGGTATGAAATTAATAGCATGTAGCATACCGGTGGTTTCAGGCTGTCTTCTGTTCCAGTCTTGTGTAACTCCATTGTATTATCTGAATGCTGATGAGTAAATGTTATAACTTGCAGTATTTTACAGAGAGCACACACAAAAAATATCTAAAATGATATCAAAATAATACTAAACCTTTGCTGTAACACTACCAGGAATGTAATATACTGTCAGCTAATTCTAAAACAACCAAGTTATGGTTTGTTTCAGATCGACAGATCTTATGCTTATGGTTAAGCCCTTATGCTGCCGAATGAACCTGTACAGACTTGTATGGCAGGTGTTGATGCAGCTGTTTTTCTAATGAACCTGTTGAGCAATGTAAAGGTGGGGCAACAAGAAACCTCACTAAAGAATTCAAGATAAATACAAACTGGATTCCAAAAATGTTGGGACACTATACAAATTGTAAATAAAAACTGATTGCAATGATGTGGAAGTGCCAGATTTCAATATTTTATTCCGAATAGAACATAGATGACAGGGTCAAAAGTTTAGAAAATGTATCATTTTAAGGGAAAAATATTTTGATTTTAAATTTTATGGTGTCAACAAATCTCAAAAAGTTGGGACAGGTAGCAATAATAGGCTGGAAAAGTCAATTGCACTTATAACGAACAGCTGGAAAACCAATTACCACTAATGAGGCCCACTGGAAACATGACAGAGGATAAAAAGAGCTTCTCAGAGTGGCAGTGTCTCAAAGATAGATAGCGGATCACCAATTCCCCCAGTGTTGCGCAGAAATATAGTGGAGCAATATCAGAAAGAAAGTGACGATAAGTGACAATACCAATACAGTATAATATTCTATAATGTTACCTGAACGGTCAGTTGCCGTGCGTTGTTGATGTACCTTGCTGCTTTTGTACGCTATCAGACGACAGCAACTTACTGATAGTGACGAAAAAATACATATATTACACCTAACAAATACAACACATATATTGCAGTAATGCATCAAAAAATTATCCAATTTAACCAAATGCAGGAAAATCTAGAGAGGTGGAGGTTTGCCCTGGAAAGGAGGGGAATGAAGGTTAGTCTCAGTAAGACAGAATACATGTGTATGAATGACAAGGACCCAACAGGAACAGTGAGGTTACAGGGAGCAGAGATAAGGAAGGTGCAGGATTTTAAGTACTTAGGCTCAACAATCCAGAGCAATGGAGAGTGTGGAAAAGAGGTGAAGAAGCTCATGCAGGCAGGTTGGAATGGTTGGAGAAAAGTGTGTTGTGTGATGTGTGATAGGAAGGTATCGGCAAAAATGAAAGGAAAAGTGTACAAGACGGTGATGAGGCCAGCGATGTTGTGTGGTTTAGAAACAGTGGCCCTGGGGAAAAAACAGGAGGCAGAGCTGAAGGTAGCGGAGATGAAAATGTTGCGGTTCTCTTTGGGAGTAACGAGGATGGATAGGATCAGGAATGAGCACATCAGAGGGACGGCCCATGTAAGACGTTTTGGAGACAACGTCAGAGAGGCTAGATTGAGATGGTTTAGACATGTACAGAGGAGGGATAGTGAGTATATTGGTAGTTGGATGTTGAGGTTGGAACTACCAGGCAGAAGGAAGGAAGATCAAAGAGACGATTCATGGATGTGGTGAAGGAGGACATGAAGACAGTTGGTGTAAGAGAAAAAGATGCAGAGGATAGGGTGAGATGGAGGCAGATGATTCGCTGTGGAGACCCCTGAAGGGAAAAGCCGAAAGGACAAGAAGAAGAATCAAAACGGTGTGTTTTTAGTGAGGGGGTCTGACACAGGTCAACAACTGATTGATGGCAGGGACCTATAGACATATACCTGTAGATAGCAGTACTTTTAATATATTTCCTTTTCAAAAATCTTAATGAACTGTAGTACCATTACAGTTTTAGCTCAACATGTGTGTTTAATTAACCAAAGTTAAATAAATCAGAAATCAAAATTCAAAATCTTAAAAATTAATAAAAGCCTACTCTTACGTCGCCACCAGTGCAGCTAACTGGGATATCAAAGTCGGCCATGTCTCTCACCGTCTATGGTGAGAAGTTCATGTAAAAGAACCATTGCTGATTTTCGACAAAGGTAGCTGCATAGCCAACAACATGTTTCCGCCCTGCGATGGCCTGGCGAGCCGTCGAGGGTGTACTCTGCCCTCACCCAGAGTTGGCTGGGATGAGCGTCAGCCTCCCTGCGACCCTAATTAAGATTAAGTGGTTACAGAAAATGAATGAATGAATGAATACTGTTATAACAAATTGACTCCTGGAGCTCAAGGTTCATTATTAATGATAGTTTAAATATAATTCCAGTGATTCTGACTGTACCACAAATGCATTAAATTCTCCATGTCTCCTATTGGTTTTAAGCAAAGCATCTGAACATCACACACTCTGGACATCCCCAGTGCAGCTAACTGGGTTATCAAAGGCTGGCCATGTCTCTCACTGTCTATGGTGAGAGGTATGTAAAAGAACCATTGCTGACTTTCGACAAGAGTAGGCTGCAAAGCCGTCGGCGTGTTTCCGCCCTGCGATGGCCTGGCGAGCTGTCCTGGGTGTACTCTGCCCTCTCCCGGAGTTGGCTGGGATGAGTGCCAGCCTCCCCGCGACCCTAATTAGGATTAAGCGGTTACAGAAAATGAATGAATGAATGAATGCTCTGGACAGTTACCACACTGCAGTCCAGGTCACCTGTGTGTAGAAATGTGTCTGGGTTCGCGGATCTCTGCCTTTAGCCAGCAGACTAAACAAATCAGCAAATGCTTAAATACTGACTTAAAACATTAGTTAAGCATATAACATACCCCCAAGGCCCCATCAACAAACCTTTCTTCAAATGAACACCCAAACAATCCTCCAGTTAAACTGTGCCTGCCACAGGTCCTGTTGTTGCTGCATCAGAAGCGCTGTCTGAATGCAGTCAGGAATTCATCCTTAGGGCAAAGAGACCAGTGTGTGACAGCTGGAGCATATGAGTCAGACCCAAAGATTCAGTAGACCATGTACGAAGCTTCAACAATTTTATTTTAGCACAGGGGAAACCACAATCACTAGAAATAATATTTTAACGGAACTGGTGGAGCACAAGGCAGGATACCAGGAGTCAGAGAGAGATCACAGGGAAAAACGGAATCACAAGGAAGGACAATTGTCTGACGCCGGAGCCTATTTATAGCTCGCTGATTGCTGAGTGGATACAGGTGCGCCCTGTGGACCTCGCCTGCAGGTAACAGCCACGCCCCTTGCCAGCGTCTGCAGTGAATGGAGAGAGAGAGAGAGAGAGAGAGAGAATTAACGCCGCCAGCAAGCACAGACCATAACACAGTGGACACACTTTTTTTGTCCATTTTGTTCACTGGTCTCCTTACACTCAGAATGCTCTGCCTGGAAAATGTGTATGTTTTTGAGATGCCACAGTTACTTTTATCGCGAACAGCGTCCGATCAGCCATTCTTCTCTGCTGGCCTGTACTCAAAATTTTGCTAACCTCGGTGAGAGCCTCTGAACTTTGTTTCTGGGTCTGAATTTTGGTCTTTAGGACAGATTCATTCAGTAATCTGTGACCTCTTTTATCTATCATAATATCTGGATATCAGCTGTACACAAGCGTGTGCAGGCAGGTTGGAATGGTTGGAGAAAAGTGTCCGGTGTGATTTGCGATAGGAGAGTGTCAGCAAGAATGAAGGGAAAAGTGTACAAGATGGTGATGAGGCCAGCGATGTTGTATGGTTTAGAGACAGTGGCGCTGAGGAAAAGGCAGGAGGCAGAGCTGGAGGTAGCAGAGATGAAAATGTTGAGGTTCTCTTTGGGAGTAACGAGGATGGCTAAGATTAGGAATGAGTCCATCAGAGGGACAGCATATGTAAGAGGTTTTGGAGACAAAGCCAGAGAGGCTAGAATGAGATGGTTTGGACATGTACAGAGGAGGGATAGTGAGTATATTGGTAGTCGGATGTTGAGGTTGGAACTACCAGGTAGAGGCCTAGAGCAGGGATCCCCAAACACCGGTCCGCGGAATGATCCTAGTCCGCGGCTCAATTGGTACCGGTCCGCAGAAGAAATAATTAATTATTTCCCTTTTATTTATTATCTGTGTCTGAATGATATTTATTTTTGAAAAATCTTTTATTTTGAAAAATGACTGGATTCTCTCGGATACATGTCGATCATTTGAGTACTAAAATGTAACCCACAAGGGGACGGCACATGAACAGAGGCGAGTTTCAAACAATAATGGGGATTTTGGGTGAGACTGAGCCTGAGCCTTCATTCTCCCTGCTGGTGCATCATCACCTGTAGTTTTTTTTTTTTTTAAGAAAAGTTCAAGCTCTACTTCCCAACCAACTTTATTTCAGCTGTTGAAAAATAGCATTCATGGAGTACTTATTATTATTATTATTATTATTATTATTATTATTAT
The DNA here is from genome assembly GCA_024760905.1 of Plotosus lineatus. Taxonomy (NCBI): domain Eukaryota; kingdom Metazoa; phylum Chordata; class Actinopteri; order Siluriformes; family Plotosidae; genus Plotosus; species Plotosus lineatus. The sequence goes on along the minus strand of CM045735.1, from coordinate 12,743,699 downwards.
TATTATTATTATTGTTATTGTTGTTATTATTATTATTATTATTATTATTATTATTATTATTGTTATTGTTGTTATTATTATTATTATTATTATTATTATTGTTATTGTTGTTATTATTATTATTATTATTATTATTATTATTATTGTTGTTATTATTATTATTATTATTATTATTATTATTGTTATTGTTGTTATTATTATTATTATTATTATTATTATTATTGTTGTTATTATTATTATTATTATTATTATTATTATTATTATTGTTATTATTGTTATTATTATTATTATTATTATTATTATTATTGTTGTTCTTGTTCTTATTATTATTATTATTATTATTATTCTTATTATTGTTGTTGTTGTTGTTATTATTATTATTATTATTATTATTATTATTATTGTTATTGTTATGATTATCATGGTTATTATTGTTATTATTGTTATTATTATTATTATTATTATTATTATTATTATTGTTGTTGTTATTATTATTATTATTATTATTATTATTATTGTTGTTGTTGTTGTTATTATTATTATTATTATTATTATTGTTGTTGTTATTATTATTGTTAATGAGAATAATAATAATAATAATAATAATAATAATAATATTTTGTATAAATAAATTACTGTATATTTACAATATAAATGATCTATGACACCCCCGGTCCGCAGTAAAATTGTCAAGCGTTGACCGGTCCATGGTGATAAAAAGGTTGGGGACCCCTGGCCTAGAGGAAGACCAAAGAGGAGATTTATGGATGTGGTGAAGGAGGACATGAAGGTAGTTGGTGTAAGAGAAAAAGATGTAGAGGATAGGGTGAAATGGAGGCAGATGATTCGCTGTGGCGACCCCTGAAGGGAAACGCCGAAAGGAAAAAAAGAAGTGTATGGTTTCCCAACATTTCCTCGGAGCATGTGGCACTTTAGGCCTTTAAACTACATGCATCATCCCACTCAAGTTTAATACTCACAGGTTTAAACTGATGACACGCTTGTATAAAGTAAATTGATAGGTGAGACAAATTCACCACTGGGTTTTAAATACACCCCAGAGTATAATCATTCATTCATTAAATATTCACATACTGTTTTACAGCATATTACAACAGGCAGATGAAAAACATGGGAACTCTACGGGAGACAATTATGACGTAAGAGTAACAGAATGGAAAATGCATCTTAACTGTTGCATGGGATTTGTGTTTTTATATTTTTCTTGGTACGTCAAAATATCATATTCCATGGGTATTGCTTCAGATTTTGTTTGTGTAAACAATCTTCAAATTTTAACCAAGCTTCTGTCCATAGGGATTTAATACACCACAGTTTTACGGCCGAGGAGGCTGTGTTAGGCCATAATTATGGTTATGATAACATAGATAGTTCATTAATAAATAATTAATTATTGTAGTAATGAGGGCACAAGGGACGTGCTGGGGTCAATGTTTTCCTCGCATCAGCAGCATCACTCCCAAGCATCAGTCCAGGCGCAATGTGGCAGTTTTGTCACTTCTCAGCTCAATGAAGTGTGATTTGGAACTGAGCAGAGAGCGCAATCTTTGTGTTGTGTGTTGTCCCGGTGTCTCCATGGATTTTCTCCGACCACGGAATAAGCAGAAGAAGATGACGATGATGATTGATTATGTTGACGAAAAAAAAAGCAATATGCATCTTGTTTTAGTACGTTTTTCCTGACTAAACTAAAACACCTTGACAGAACATGGTTCACTTATTTAGTTTGTAATTATGTACTCAATTCATAATGAGTAGCTTATAAAATATATAGGGATCCCTCACTTTCCGTGGTTAATTGGGACCGAGACCCTCCGTAAACGCTGAATTTCCGCGAAGTAGGATCAACCCCCTGACTAACGTATATGTACATGTTATATGTGTCTGTCTTCCTTTCGGCTTTTTCCCTTTTACTCGGGAGTCGCCACAGCGAATCATCTGATTCGCACGTTTGATTTGGCATGGGTTTTTACGTCGGATGCCCTTCCTGTCACAACCCTTTTTAGCAAGGGACAGAAACACGCTGACGACTTTGCAGCTACTCTTTACAAAAGTCAGCAATGGTTCTTTTACATGCCTCTCACCATAGACAGTGAGAGACATGGCCCGCCTTTGATAACCCAGTTAGCTGCACTGGGGGGGGACAGTGACAACCTTGTGGAGAGTGGGACTCGAACCCCCAACCTTTGGATCAGCAATCCAGCGCCTTATACCACTAGACCACCACTGCCCCTTTATATGTGTATATAATATCAATGAATACATATTCAACAATTAAACATTCAAAAATAATGCATAAGATGTAAATAAATTATAATTACGCACACAGACATGCACCCAGACGCGCACACACATACAGACGCTCGTGCACACACAAATGCGCGCACGCAAACATTCAGATACGCACCTCACATAAAAATACAAGTAGTATTGTTGGGGGGTTTTGGGTTGTTTTTTGTTTTTGTTTGTTTGGGGTGTTTTTTCTGCATAATTGGTCTTGCTTTGTGATATTTTCCTGAACTTTTCCCCTATTCTTTCTTAATTTCCTTATTTTTTAATTTTTTGATGAATATTTTTGAAAAACCCACATTGCATTGAAGCCACATGAATTGAATAGCAAAGTAGCGAGAGATCACTGTACCATTACCTATACAGGCCTTAGGGTCATGGGCAGGCTGGCGCCCATCCCATTCGACTCCGGGCGAGGGCAGAGTACACCCCAGATGGCTTGCCAGGCCATCGCAGGGCGGAAACACGCTGACGGCTTTGCAGCTACTCTTGTCGAAAGTCAGCAATGGCTCTTTTACATGCCTCACACCATAGACAGTGAGAGACATGGCCGGCCTTTGATAACCCAGTTAGCTGCACAGGGGGGACAGTGACAACCTTGTGGAGAGTGGGACTCGAACCCCCAACCTTAGGATCAGCGATCCAGAGCCTTATACCACTGGACCACCACTGCCATTTTCATGATTACAATATGTAAAAAAATAACAACACATAATTTCCTTTAGTAGTGTATATATGTAGTGCAGTTCATTTGTGTTAATGTTTCAAAATATTGTACTACTGTATAAATTGCATCAGCCTTTTCCCTCTCTAAATATAAAAAAGCAAAGCAAAATGACACAAAACAAAACAAACCATCCTCCAATCTGGATTAACAAGTCAGGACGAAACTGATAAGAGAGGCTACCAAGAGGCCTATGACAACATTGAAGCAGTTCCAGGATTTTTGTTAAAGAATGCTCATTGTGTGCATGAGTCGACAGGATCACAAGTGATCCGCAAAAGTGATTTTTATGGAACAAACGCAGAAAATAGTCACATATCAAGTATCGATTAAGCTTTGTCAAAAAGCACACTGAGGATTCTGAGGTCAAATTAAGGCCAAAAATCAACTTATTTGCCTTGAGATCAAAACTGTATATCTATCAGATTGAGGAACTTGTTAAAAGTAAAAATTGAATGGAACAAAATACAGTCAAATCCTCAGGGAAAACATGCTGCTCTCTGACAGAACATTGCCAATGAGAAGATGGTTCACCTTCCAATATTGCCATGAGCTGAAGGACACAGTAAGGTTGACCCGCATAACTGCTGACAGAGATAAAGGTGAATGTCTTTGTTTGGCCTAGTCAGATGCCAGATTTAAACTTTATTGAAAATCTAAGGAGTCCTTTAATACCACCATTACCAATCTCACCCATGGCACATGCCTCTAAACCTCCAGGCACTCCTCACTGCATATTCAGGTCGTGCTGAAAGGATAGCTCCCCTCGCTAAATGAACCTCACTCCATAATGTCAGTTCAGGTCCACCAATGTTGTACACCTGTGGCATGAACATGGCCAGAGGTCACAGTGTGCAACATGACATAAAGGACCCCCCCCCCCCCCCCCACACACACACACACTCTCACACCCCCACCCATGCACCTTCATAAGTGTTGCCATCCACCATTCACTAGTGGCCTTACTGGGTCCCATCAACGCTGCCAGGCTATAAAAGACGACAAAATGTATATCATATCCAGTGACCGGATTGCCCCTTTTCTAGCTCTTTCATGCCTCAGGCTTTGCAAACACTTCTGTACCTTTCTCAGAGTTCAACAGATGTGCTCTGATATGAGTGGATGATTTCATTGAGCGACTGGAGGAATATCCACTTGGGACCTGACAAAGGGCTACAGGCATGGCCACCAGCACCCACCCCCTGAAATGAATTTTCTGATAATGGACTGAAAACAGTGTCTTGTAATGTCTCAGAAAGTGGCATTCGATTAAGGTAAGGTAAAGTCCATTGGGCTTTTTACACCCGAGCCATAGTGACTCATTGGACCGGTGCTTATTCCCATAGTGTGAACACACAGGTTACCTTCCCAGTATATTTTTACTGGTACCCATTTATACTACAGGGTGAACAGAGGCACACTTTTGGTTAAGACCTTGCCCAGGGGTCTTAACACAGTGGGGGTCTAACCGGGATTTGAACACACAACCTCTCGATCATGAGTGCAGCACCCTTACCACTACATCGCCGGCCCAACTGTTCCACCGGCATTCGATTGAGCCACCGACATAAATGCATAGACCTGGAGCTAAAAGTCATGGGCCAGCCTTTAAATCCCAACATCACAACTTCCCAGTTTCTGATCATTTTCTCACTTTAGGTTTTTACCCTACATCATTACATTCGAGTTCAATACTCATGGGAGCAAACTTATGGCACACTTCCATAAAGTAAATATTTTTCTCGTCAAACATAATAGAGTAAATACTGTATACAGCAGGGGGCTTTGAAAAACACCCCAAATTATAATTATTAACACATTAATTATTCATATACAGTACATTATGCCACTTCAGGGAGCTGAAAAGCATGAGCCCTCTGTGGGAAAACGATTATGATGCAATGGAGATGGGATGCAATATTTTAAAAGTATACTTTAAAAAAAAATAAAAATAACGGAATTAAAAATGTATGTCGATTCGGTGTTATATGGGATTTGGTCTCACTATTGATTCTGATATGTGTCCAGCTATGCTTGGGATTAATGCATCAGAAAATTATGTTCCATTGGTTTTGATTGTTTAAGGATTTAAAATGTCTTTGTAAACAATTTTAAAATGATTGCACTGCAGTCATCAAGTTTTTGTCCATGGGGATTTAACACACCCAAGTGAATGGCCCAAGAGACAGTGTGCTTTTCATAACAATGACATGATAACACACATGATGGACAATTCCGTGATGAATAATTAATCGATGTAGTAATTAGGGCACAAGAGACTCGCTGGGGTTCTATCAGTGATTCCTTCACCCTGACGCTTTTACTGGATATTCTATAATAGTGAAATAGTTTGGTTTTCAAGTTTCATGTCAGTATGGGCAGAATAACTGTTTTGGTAAAGGGACCTTAACCTTTATTCATGAGCATTACCCCTTTATGTAAATCCCAGAATTACTCCTGATTTGTTTCACAAGAAAAAAATACAAAAGCATTGTGCTACACCAACATAAGGCTGCAGTATGAAATTGTTGTCACTTCTCAGTTCCCTGGACCTTGTTGGGCCCTGAGCATGGGTGCAATGTCATTGTCCATGCTCTCCATGTGTCTAAATGGGTTTTCTCTGTACTTATTGTATACTGCACAGTTACACAGGAAAGGAAACTAAATGTTTAATTTTTACCAATTTAATATATACTAAAACAATTATTGCCCTCAGGATCAGTTGCAAACAGGTGTGTTCCAGAAAGATAGGCATGCAGTATGAAGTTAAAATGATTTAATGAAGAGTTAAGGGTAGCCAAATCGAAAACACATTCCAAGCTCACAAACTAGAAATGGGCAGATGTCAAACAATCAGACATACAACACCTTACTAATACACGAAGAAAAATTTATTTTTCATAAAATTACATGTTCCACAATTATTTGCACGCCTAACAATTCCTAGGAAATAAATGTAATTTAAATATTTTGGTAATTTCTGCAGTAGTTTACAAAGTTGATCAGAGTATCTAGGAACATTTAATTAGTAATTCATCACTTCCTGTTTCCCTGGGGTATGAATATGACGTGACACAGAAGCCATTTCTCTTATCCACTCTTCAACATGGGAAAACCAATGAAAACACCATTCAAGTATGGCAGATGTGTGTCAACCTTCACGAGTCAGGCAATGGCTACAAGAAATTTCCCCTCGCATGCACCTGCACATATCTACTGTCAGAGGAATCATTAAGAAGGTTAAAACAACATGGAACAGTGGTAATCAAACCTGGACGAGGACACACGGTTATTTTTTGCCGCAACGTACACTGAGAAGGATGGTAAGAGAAATAAATTCTCCAAAGCTCACTGTTAAAGAATTGCAAAAAATGACAGCATCTTGGAAGCACCAAGTCTCCAAAACAACCATCAGGTGGCATCTACATGTCAACAAGTTGTTTGGGAGGCATGTATGGAAAAAACATTTTCTCACGCACAATCATAAACGGAAACGTCTGAAGTTCATGAAGCGGTACTGGGGCTTCAGCTGGGACTGTGTGGTTTGGTCAGATGAGACCAAGGTAGAGCATTTAGGGAGAAAACACTCTAACTGGGTTTGGCGGAACACAAAAGATAAGTGCAGAAAAGCACCTCATGCCCACTGTTAAAGTACATGTATGGGGGATTATTGGTGATGCTGTGGGACTCTTTCTTTTCCAGAGGCTCTGGGAACCTTGTTAGGGTGCAGGGCATCATGAACACTTTAAAATATCAGGACATTTTAAATCAAAATCCGGTGCCCTCTGCCCAAAAGCTGAAGATGGGTTGTCACAGAGTCTTTCAGCAAGATAATGACCCTTAATTTCTGGCCAAATCTACACATAAAGGATTCACCAGACACATAATCAAGCTCCTCCCATGGTCATCTCAGTCCCCAGACCTCAACCCCATTGAAAACCTGTAGAGTGAGCTGAAGAGGAGAGTGCAGAGGAGAGGACCCAGGTCGCTGGATGATTCAGAAAGATTGTGTCGAGAGGAAATGGTCCAAGATCCCTCTTTCTCTATTCTCCCATCTTGTGAAGCATTATATAAGAGAAGATTAGGGGCTATTTTGTTGGCAAAAGGGGGGCTCTAAAAAGTATTAACATCAGGGGTGATAATCATTGTGGCACACAAGATTTAATGTAAAAGAATTATTACACTTGAATTAAAATTTGGAATTTTCTCTTTTTATCACTGTGGTCTGATACTATTTAGAAAAAAAAAACATATTTATTAGAAGCCAAAATTCTGCCAGAAGAACACATCTTAACAAGGGGTGCCATATATTGTGGTGCCCAGAGAGCAGTTTGGGGTTAGGTGCCCTGCTCAGTGGCACTTCAGCCATCGAGGTGGAGGAAGGGAATGTGTAGTTCACTCCCCCGGCCGCCATACATGCAACATTACACAAAAGCACCCCAAGCATTGGGCTTGAACCCAGGACTTTCTTGCTATGAGGCGTACATACTGTTTGTCCACATTGCCACCCCCAGAAGACCAAGCTACTTTGAATTTTTAAATTTAATTATTTTATACTCCTGCAAGTCCATTAATCTCCAGTCAATACCAATTATCTATCTGGATCATGTGTGAAGCTGTAAGCAAATACAGCTGACTTTGAATAAACAAAGGCATGACACACACGTTGCTGTAAATTTGTTTCCCAAATGTTCTTCTGGCACTCAATAACCTCGTGAATATTTCAAAATAATTTAAAACAAAACTAAGAATTAGTGTTGAATAATCGGGGTGGCGTCTGTATGTGTGTATCCAATCATGTGGGGCGTACAGAAAAATATTTGCTTGGAGCTGATCAAAATGTGACACCATCGGCCCCAGATATCTCACACTTCTCACTCAGAACACGGAATCACTGTCTAATATGAGAAGAGAGAAATGAGGCTAATCATGCAGCAGAACGTCATTGATTGACGACATCAATCACCCAGATTGTTATGCTTGCTCATTTTTCATGCTTCCAACTCATCACCTTTCAGAACTGACTGATCACTTCTACCAACCACATCTCTCTCCTTACTTTTTACTGCAGCAAGCTAATCAATGTTTTTCATTTTTCTTGTCATTGAGCATAATGAATATTGTGGCTAATTAGTGTATTCAAAAATAATCTGTGATCAGTTTGATTGTCTTCTTCTTTTTTTCCTTTCAGCTTTTCCCTTCAGGGGTCGCCACAGCGAATCATCTGCCGCCATCTCACCCTATCCTCTGCATCTTCTTCTCTTACACCAACGACCTTCATGTCCTCTTTCACCACATCCATGAATCGTCTCTTTGGTCTTCCTCTAGGCCTTCTGCCTGGTAGTGCCAACCTCAGCATCCTACTTCCAATATACTCACTATCCCTCCTCTGTACATGTCCAAACCATCTCAATCTAGCCTCTCTGACGTTGTCTCCAAAACGTCTTACATGTGCTGTCCCTCTGATGTACTCATTCCTGATCTTATCCATCCTCGTTACTCCCAAAGAGAACCTCAACATTTTCATCTCCGCTACCTTCAGCTCTGCCTCCTGTCTTTTCCCCAGGGCCACTGTTTCTAAACCATACAACATCGCTGGCCTCAACACCGTCTCGTACACTTTTCCTTTCATTCTTGCCGATACCCTCCTATCACACATCACACCGGACACTTTTCTCCAACCATTCCAACCTGCCTGCACACGCTTCTTCACCTCTTTTCCACACTCTCCACTGCTCTGGGTTGTTGAGCCTAAGTACTTAAAATCCTCCACCTTTGTTATCTCTGCTCCCTGTTCCTGTTGGGTCCTTGACATTCATACACATGTATTCTGTCTTACTGAGGCTAACCTTCGTTTCTCTCCTTTCCAGGGCATACCTCCACCTCTCTAGATTTTCCTGTACTTTTCTCTCTCTGCTCTGTTCTCTGCTCTCACTACAGATCACAATGTCATTGTATTGTTTTTAAAAAATCAAATACAGTGATGCCTCAGCTAATGAATTTAATCCGTTCCGAGGGTGAGCTCGTAAGCCGAAACGTTCGTTAAATGAAACAATTATACCCAATAAGAAATAACAGAAAACCAATTAATCCGTCCCATGCCCCTCACTCAACTCATATAACCTGCCACAAACATGTATATTTCACCAAATACAGCAAAGTTAAACATGTAAAAACAATAAATATTTCATAATAATAATAATAATAATAATAATAATAATAATAATAATACATGTACATTGTCATCAATAGTTAATAAATTAAAACAAGACTAGAATTAAATGTAATTGGGCATCCTCTACAGTAGTTGGCAGTGGTGCTCTGATTGTTGCACTATGGTGTAGGGAAAAAGCACAGAGCAAGCGATATGAAGTGCAGGAAACACTATAGTTGCACGCTGAGCACTGGGGGGGGGGTTATTTCTTCCTAGAGGGGATGTGACAGAAAATAATTGAGAAGCACTGCACAATTCATTCTTGGAGCACGGAGGAATACACACGGAAGAATACGAGGCTAATCAGCCCAGAAATGCCATTTCGAGGAGGGCATCCGACGTAAAAAAAAAAAAAGAAAAAACCTCTGGCAAATCAAATGTGCGAATCAGATGATTTGCTGTGGCGACTCCCGAGTAAAAGGGAAAAAGCCAAAAGGAAGACAGACAGACAGGGATCCCTCACTTTCCTCGGTTAATGGGGACCGAGATACCCCTGCCCCCCCCACTACTGCTGATTTAAGCAAAGTAGGATCGACCCGCTGATTGTATACGTACATGTGTATATGTGACTCAGGGATGAACTACCATGGCTGTGTGATGGAGGAGTGCATGCTGGGAAACTGCAGAGTTCGGATACCAGAAGATTTTTTAGAAGATGTGAGTATTAGCATGTTGTTGAACTTGGAACTTATATGAGAGAGTCTGTCTGTCTGTCTTCCTTTCGGCTTTTTCCCTTTTTTACTCGGGAGTCGCCACAGCGAATCATCTGATTCGCACGTTTGACTTGGCAGAGGTTTTTACGTCGGATGCCCTTCCTGTCACAACCCTTTTTAGCAAGGGACAGAAACACGCTGACGACTTTGCAGCTACTCTTTACGAAAGTCAGCAATGGTTCTTTTACATGCCTCTCACCATAGACAGTGACAGACATGGCCCGCCTTTGATAACCCAGTTAGCTGCACTGGGGGTGACAGTGACAACCTTGTGGAGAGTGGGACTTGAACCCCCAACCTTAGAATCAGCGATCCAGCACCCTATACCACTAGACCACCACTGCCCGTATGTGTATATGTGTATATTCTTCTTCTTCTTTTCCTTTCGGCTTTTCCCTTCAGGGGTCGCCACAGCAAATCATCTGCCTCCATCTCACCCTATCCTTTGCATCTTCTTCTCTTACACATGTGTATATGTGTATATGTGTATATAACATCAATAAATACAAATTCAATGCTATAAATGCTGATAACAATTAAACATTCAAAAATAATGCATAAGATGTAAATAAAATATAAATACACACACATACAGACGTGCTCCTCCCATAAAAATATAAGTAGCTTTGTTGGGGGGTTTTGGGTTGTTTTTTTTGTTTTTGTTTGTTTGGGTTTTTTTTTTTTTTTTTTTTTTGCATAATTGGCCTTGTTTTGCAGCATTTTCCGAAACCTTTTCCCAATTTTTCCTTAATTTCCTTATTTTTTGATTTTTCGTTGAATATTTTTGAAAAACCTGCGATGCAACGAAGCCGCAGAAACTGAAGCACAAAGTAGCGAGGGATCACTGTACATGCTATTGTAAATAAATACAATTAAATCATGTCAATAATACAGTCTCAGGTATAGTCTGTGCCGTTTTATACGGTAATGAGTTGGAGATATTTTGCATGCACTACAACAGTCCATTATGTTTTTGTCTGGAAACTCAAGGTCTCTAACATAATGTGCGCCTTTCTTTATTATACTGTAAGATCTAATTTCAAGCTGGAAAAGTAATGTTTGCAAATCTTACTGTGCAAGTCATAAAATAAAAACCCATTGCAATGTTTCTACCAAAATTAGTTGAACTGAGACTTTACATTAAGTGTATCCTAGGACTACATACGTGTCAGGTGTAATCATGACATTCCTGTTCTTTTCACACAGAGGTCTGTCATCATCGGTCCCCGTGGCCCACAACGTGCTCGCTATAAAGCTCAGTTCACACTTGTAGTCAAAGCGAAGCTCATATATGATTGAGATTCTGTGCAGGACATCACATGTAATTTTTTTCTTCCTATACAAAAACATATAATCTGTACAAACATATAAAAACATCAAAGTTTTTTTGTCTACCCTGTGTGCACTGCTGTATATCTGTCCTGAAAAGAAGTGTGTTATTTTGTTTGTTGATTTATATTTTATTGTTGTATATCATTGTGAATACTGTATTTTATGTTATGTCTGGTACTAATGTAAGTACTGGTCCTCAACAAATATTTCAAGCTGTGTTAACTGACAGATCAGTAGCGAAGATTGTTTTTGCAACATTACTGGCTGTATTCTTTGTCTATGTGAATGTGGTCATGGTCTACACTCTCTGGAGCAAGGCCGCTTTTAAAGAGACTCCTCGCTACATTCTGTTTATCCACATGCTTATCAACGATTCCATTCAGCTTGTCTTCACCTCCATGTTATTCATCTTCAGTCTGTCCTATCTCAAGTTAGTCACGGCTCTTTGTGCCGTTATAGTTTTTATTTCGGTCACAACGTTCCGTAATGCACCTTTAAACCTTGCTGTGATGTCACTCGAGCGTTATGTGGCGATCTGCTTTCCTTTAAGACATGTTGAAATAGCAACCCAGAAAAGAACTCATATTGCTATTGGCGGTGTTTGGTTTTTTGGTTCCATCAATTTTATAATAGACTTGCTTTATGTAGCAGTGATGGATTCGAAGTTTTTCACTTCACAAATGGCATGTGAAAGAGAACGCCTCTTTATTGTGAGGTGGCAGGGAAGAGTTTTAAGCATCATGAGCATATTTTATTTTGTGTCAGTGTCTCTGATCATCATTTTCACTTATATCAGCATTGTGATCACGGCCAGGTCCATGTCCTCGAATAAAGAGTCAGCTGCAAAAGCCCACAAGACTGTTCTGCTGCACCTCATTCAGCTGGTCCTGTGTCTCTCCTCTTTCCTCTACAGCTTTATAGACTATGCTGCAGCAATGGTTGGTGACCACGCTCTATTTTTAGATTTGCGTTATCTAAATTATTTGTTTGTGCTGATACTGCCACGGTGCCTAAGCCCACTTATCTATGGATTGAGAGATGAAGCTGTACGGCCTTTATTTATCCACTATTTCTGCTTCGCCACAGCCAAGTCCAGGCGTGTTGTCAATGTGCACTAAATTATAAAATCTCAGACTGTGTGCATCAACCACTGAAATATTACATCTTGGAGTTTTCTGTGTGGGAGGGGAGCGTGCGCGTGTGTGTGTGTGTGTGTATGAATGTTTATGACAACGTTTATGTAATTCCACACTGCACAAGACTTTCTTTTAACTCTTTACACTGGGTATGCATATACTGTAATATGAAAGATTCTTAAGCACTGTGTCATTAGGATCAGTTCAATTCATTTGATTTATTTTTTTCCTCTTGTGAAATCCATATTTATTCCATTATGCACACAGGCACCATCAACCGATTTATGAACAGGAGATGGTATTTTGAGTGAAAAGGGTAATCTTCAACAACGCCTATGCACATTTAGGTATGTCACTGTTCCAAAATATATTTAATTCCTATAAATGGGACTAATATTTGTGTTAAATACTGGTATTCAGTATTGTTTGTCATTGTTGTGTTAACTCTGAACATGACTTTAAAGATCAATGACTGTCGAATAAATGGACAGTTTTTTCAAGCATCAAAGCCAGTGGAATTCGGTGGAATCTGCAGTCAAGTATATGAATGTGGCAATTAATTGGGCAGTGTAATTTGAAGGGCGGGTCATGAATGGCAACCAGCGGTCCATGGTTCTGCAATCTACATACCTTCATACTCGGAGATAACCCCACAGCCTCCTTCAGCTGATTACACCCACTTTCTGAGGCTGCACTTCCCTATATTAGGTGGGAAGGGAGAGTTTACTGAAGGTCAGTGCTCCTCAGAAAGTGGGTGCAGTCAGCCGAAGTAGGCTGTGGGTTTTTCTCCTGGTATGAAGGTATGTTTGGTGGTTTACATTTCTGTGCCATTTGTGAAACTGAGTTGTTTTTATAGATTTTTTTTTTTTTTTTGGTGACAGATGTGAGCTGGTATCTGTCCTGGGGCTTGAAAGCGGGTAGATTGTGACCACGATGGGTAACATGAATGTCTCCAGATATGTTGGTAACATTTTGTCTTTGACTGCTGGGGAGTTAACGCTTTTGTCCTTGGGAGGATAAGTGGAATTGTTTGGTAATCGCCAAACATGTGTGTGTGTGTGTGTGTGTGTGTGTGTGTGTGTGTGTGTGTGTGTGTGTGTGTACTACATAAACTGTACGATCTAACTGGTCCACTATCTCAGAGTTAAAAGATACTTATTCTGAATGGATAATACTTAAATCAGAATGGTGGCCACTCAGTTTGTCAAGGTCACTTGTCGCATCACACTTTAAAATGTAAAAATAAAACCATAGAAATCTTATTTTTTTGCCTTTCTTGTGTTTCCACATATACTTGCATATATTCACATCACTCATTCATTTGACAAAACACTTCATTCAAACCTATGACCTCCTTGCTGTGAGGCGGACAGCTAACCACTACACCACCGTGCCGCCATCTTATGACTCCTTTACATTTACAGCATTTAGCAGATTCTCTTATCCAGAGCAACTTATAATTTAGTACAGGGATCCCCCACTTTCCGCGGTTCATGGGGACCGAGATCCCCACGTAACCGCCGAATTCCACGAAGTAGGATTGACCCCCCCTGACTGACGTATACATACATGTATATGTGTATACAGTATAATACAGTGCTCCTCAATTATTTTCTGTGGCGCCCCCTCTAGGTAGAAAAAAAAACATTTCACGCCCCCACACACACACACACACCCATGAGCGACTAAAAATGGTATTATTTGTCTATAAAATTGTTATTAGTACACCTCTGCATAACATTGTATCTTTATTAACATTAAAAACAAAAAAAGAAATATAGTTCAACTTACAATAAAGAAAAACTTCATTAACATTTTAAATCTGTAACAGAAAAAGATTTAACGTGCACCAATGTGCCTGAAATTAACAACAACAACAACAAAAATGCATCCTTATTTAAACTCATTTACCTTATTTATGTCTTAACATGTCCGTTTCTCTCCACCTTTCTCTTTGTTCCCGTTAGAATTTTTTCTGTGTTGTTTCTTGAGGGGTTGTTTATTGCACTTCATATCGTTTGCTCGTGCGAAAAACCGCTACACCATAGCGTGACAATGAAAGTGCCACCGCTAACTACTGGAGTGGAGGTGCAATTACACTTAATTCTCATACACTATTCCAGAAATGTGTTTCCCAGGGTCATACGCGCTCCCCCTGGCATCACACCGCGCACCCGAAGGGGGGCGCGCCCCACTATTTGAGAAGCACTGATATAATTTCAATAAATTCAATGCTATAAATGCTTATAACAATTAAACATTGAAAAATAATGCATAAGATGTAAATAAAATATAAGTACATACACATACAGGCACGCGCGCTCACACACAGATGCGCACCTCACATAAAAATGTAAGTAGTTTTGATGGGGGGTTTTGGGTTGTTTTTTGTTTTTGTTAGTTTGGGGGTTTTGGGGTTTTGTAACCTTTTTCTCTATTCTTCCTTAATTTCCTTATTTTTTAATTTGATGAAAAAAATGTAAAAAACCGTGATGCACTGAAACCGCTTGAATTGAAGCTGAAGTAGCGAGAGATCCCTGTATTTTTATACAAGGCAGTGGTGGCTTAGTGAATGAGGTGATGATTTACTGCTCTGAATGTCAGTAATTCAATCCCCACTATCACCACTGTTGGGCCCTTGAGCAAGGCCTTTAACCCTCTATTGCTCAGTTGTATGTAAAACAAAAGGATAATTATAAGTTGCTCTGGATAAGAATGTCTGCCGAATGCTGTAAATGTAAAAACACAATTCTGCTATGGTCATGGGAAGGCTGGAGCCCATCCCAGCCAACCCCAGGTTAGGGTGAGATACACCCTGAACTCTTTGCCAGACCATTCATTCACACTGGCAATTAGCATAATGTGCACATTGTTGGTCTGTGGGAGGAAACTGGAGTACATTGAGGAATCCTATGAAACTCTTCACAGGATCCTAACCCGGAACCTCTTTACTGTATGGTGGACATCTTTACCCCTATGGCACTGTGATGCTTTGTTCTCCTTAAATAAATAAATGAATAAATAAATAAATAAATAAAAGCTTTAGTATTACACTAGCACATTATGGTCAATCTTACTGTAACTCGGTCGCTATAGAGCTACAACAATGTCCAAGGTGTGAACACTGCCTATGGTGTGAAGAATGTAAAAGAACCATTGTTGACTTTCGTAAAAAGAGTTGGCTGCAAAGCCGTCAGTGTGTTTCAATGTGAAAGGACCTGACCACCCATCACATTACCTTGGTCGAGAGTACAAGATGACAATATCATCTCAATCACAGCAGCTCAAAAACAGAACCATCTGACAGATACAGTACCTACCACTACAATGAGTGACATGGCCTTCCTTTGATAAGTCAATTATCTGCACTGTGTTTCCTTTCGGCTGTTCCGTTCAGGGGTCACCACAGCGAATCATCTGCCTCCACCTCACCCTATCCTCTGCATCTTCTACTCTTACACCAACTACCTTCATGTCCTCCTTCACCACATCCATAAATCTTCTCTTTGGTCTTCTTCTAGGCCTTCTGCCTGGAAGTTCCAACCTCAACATCCTTGGATCAGTGATTCAGCACCTTACCTTAGTACTGAATTAGCTTCATTTATTCATTTACTGTGCTTTATAGATTTTTGATGCAGAGATTTTAAATCTCATCTCATTCTTCTTCACTTCACTTATCCATTAAGTGAAGTTGCTTTCCCATTGGTTGTCTCCCAACACCCTGCCCCACTGGCCTCCCATTGGGTAGGCGGGAGCTGAATCTCCATAATACAGTACTGTACCCATAATGCTTTTTGTGTGCCTTCGACTCATTGTTCGAACACACGTGAAGGAGAGTTGTACTGTTGGTTCATGAGTTTCGTGAGTTTTTTTGAGAGTGCTCATTGCAGCATTAATTTTCGTTATTAATCATGAGCCCCAAGAAAGTGATTCCTGGTGAGACTGAAAAGAAGAAGCGGGCTCCGTTATCAATAAAAGTAAAACATGATAAAAAAATATGAAAGTGGGATGCTGTTGAGTAAAATCGCAAAGGAGTACGGTCGAAACCCCTCTACAATCGGGACGATATTGAAGCAGAAAGAGGCCTTAAAAGCGGAGATACAGTGACGGAGGCGATTATTTTGGAAAAAGCAACCGCCATATTTAAGGACCTCGTGAAGGAGGGTGGGGGTGAGGGTTCTTCAGACCAGAAACCCCCGGACTTTAAAGCGTCGCATAGGTGGTTCGAGAGATTTTTAAAAAGGTAAATAATTGTCTTTTATTTTTAACACATATTTCATACAAAATTGGTGTACTTTTATAATTTTTAAAGGGTTTAGGGGGCAGTATAGGGAGCCTTGGAATGAATCACGCGGTTTACATGTAAAATGCGCAACTTACGAAAAATGCAGTTTACGAAAAAGGCTCTGTAACGGATTAATTTCGTATGGTGAGGTACCACTGTATTATTATTATTATTACTACTATTATTATTACTATTATTACTATAATATAATATAATATAATATTTTACTAAATTAAACAGATCTACAGGGCCTGTGTAAGGTTTTTACGTTTTTTGCCTGTTCTGAGCCTTTCTGTTTTTCTTTCTTTTCCACAACTGACTCTTTGCACGACTGCACAAATTCCTATATGTGTAAAAGCACAAATGACAATAAACAATCTTGAATCTTGAATCTATGCAACATGCACCATATATATTGTTAATTTCTCCATTTTGTTTGACCTAAACATTTTTATTCAATCACTAGTTATGCCTACTTATGTTTTATGCGATGTTTTTATTGCTTCATAAAGACATTCACTACGATGGCCTGGCGAGCTGTCCAGGGTGTACTCTGCCCTCGCCCGAAGTTGGCTGGGATGGGCAACCAGCCTCTCCGCGACCCAAATTAGGACTAAGCGGTTACAGAAAATGAACTGAACTGATGAACATAAAGACATTCATTAATGAATTAATTCATTTTCAGAAGCATTTAATACTAATTAGATTTGCAGGGAAACTGGCTCTCGCACTCGGTCGACTCTGGGCAAGGGCAGAGTACACCATAGACAGTTCGCTAGGCCATCGCAGCTTCACAATGGCACGTATTTTGCATTTTCAAGGCTGTTGACATGTGTGAAGGATATTTTGGGAGATAATTTTCTAAATATCCCATTTTAATTCCAGATGCAGGGAAACAATACTGCCAAAAACTCCACATAGGTGAATATTTGTGCAGGATATTGTACCTGATAGAAATTACCATTGGGGTTAAAAATAATAAACATGTTATTGTCTTAGTGGTGCACATGCGCACACACATGCACACTCACATTGATTCACTTTGCATTCCCATAAGGGATGGAGTCCTGTGGATGGTACAAAAGTCCTGAATGCAAAGGCTGTTTTCAGCTTCAGGGATCACCGACAGCTGGTACATATGGAAGCCTACAATTATTATTATTATTATTAAATAATAATAATAATAATAATAATAATAATAATAATAATAATAATTATTATTATTATTATTATTGTTGTTGTTATTATTATTATTATTATTAATAATAATAATAAAAATAATAATTAATTAATTTATTTATTTATTTTACTTTAAACCCTGGTTTTATATCGTTCTTGCTTATACAGTACATGAATATAAATGTCTTATATGGGTAATCCAATATAACTTAAATGGTTAATAAAATATATTTTAAAATACAAAATGATTATTTAAAATAATTTTAGACACTGAATGTAAAAAACAAAGTATAATCTTTTATCTTTTATCATGCATTTGCCTGCAGTGGCTGCATTCTTCTCTTCAAGGAATAAATGTCCTTTGATGTTTTGAAATAGAATTACAAAATATAGATTTTGTTGTATTTTCATTAATATTTTAATTTATGGAACATGAAACATGCACATATGCTTTAAGCACCAAAGTTCATGGCTAGGGCAGTAGTGGCCTGGTGGTAAAGGTGTTGGATCACTAATCCTAAGGTTGCGGGTTCAAGTCCCACTCTCAACGGGTTGTCACTGTCCCCCCAGTACAGTGAACTGGGTTATCAAAGGCCAGCCATGTCTCTCACTGTGAGAGGTTCATGTAAAAGAACCATTGCTGACTTACGACAAGAGTAGCTACATAGCCGTCAGTGTGTTTCTGCACTGCGATGGCCTGGTGAGTTGTCATGGGTGTACTCTGCTCTTGCTTGGAGTCGGCTGGGATGGGGCACCAGCCTTATTGCGATCCTAATTATGATTAAGTGGTTACAGGAAATGAATGAATGAGTTTGTGGACACTTGACCAGTCATGTCTATATGTAGTAGGTAAACATGTAATTCCAGAATGAACCCCCCTGTGCTGATCTACTACTACTTATTAATAATGATATTTAAATTTTGAATATTCAGCCAAAAGAAGACATAATGTTCGGTTACTTTGCAGCAAAAAATCTGGGTATATATATATATATAATAGTGAAATTATCAGGTGTCCACATACTCTGGGTCATTTTATGCAAACTTTTGTGAAGACCATTAATGTTTAAAATGTCTTTTTCCTTTTAATTTACATATATACGTGTTGGCGAATGTAATATTATTGTGACACACATACAGTACTACTTCAAGGTGTGGAGCCACTCTTATTACCATCTCATACCTTCTCAAGAATTTAACATGAAATCTCACGAGCCTTCTTTATTCTCTGTCTGCAGCATATGGCCACGATCAACATCACAGACGCCAAGTTCTCATTTGTCCATGAGCAGGCCTACAAGGTGGACTTTGACTCTGCTACTGTTGCAAAAATTGTGGTAGCAGTTCTGATACCCCTATTTTTCATCTATATAAACTGCATCATGCTTTTTGCTTTAGGGAGTAAGACCATGTTTTACCAGACGCCCCGTTACATTCTTTTTGCTCACATGCTTCTCAATGACTCGATCCTTCTCCTGCTCACAATTATAATGTACACCTTGTCTCTTGCCTTTGCAACTTTAACCAGAGCCACCTGCTCATTGTTGGTCTTAATCTCCTCCAGTACTTTCCTGAATGCTCCTTTAACCCTGACTCTGATGTCACTGGAGCGCTACGTGGCTATTTGCTTCCCTTTGAGGCACTGCGCCATCGCGACACAAAAGAACACAGCCATTGCTCTGGGAATCATTTGGTTTGTCAGCTCACTGAATGTAATGACAGACATCGTGTTTGATTTGGTTACCGATCCAAGCCGGTTTCTTGAGCTAATATTTTGTACAAGACAGAAACTTTTTGTGGAAAAGTGGCAGGCTGATAAGACTCAAAGTTTTAATATTTTCTTTTTTGTGTCAGTGACTGTAATCATCCTTTTCACATACGTGTGCATTATGATCACAGCCAGGTCTGTCTCGTTAAATAAAAAATCTGCTACAAATGCCCATAAGACTGTCCTGCTGCACCTCATTCAGCTAGGCCTGAGTCTCGCCTCATTTCTATTCGCCACCATAGAACGAGCGCTTTATATGATGAGTGGAAGCAATAGCTCTCTTTTCATTCACTTACGCTATTTGAATGTCGTCGTCACGCTAATTCTACCCCGCTGCCTGAGCCCACTAATATATGGTCTCAGAGACAAAGCAGTGCGACCCTTATTCAAATACTATTTTTGCTATAGACTCGCAAAAATTAAACCCACAAAAATGCACAAAATGAAACCCGTTGTGAATGTGGTTTAATCAGGATGGGGGGGGGGGGGTGTACACTCATGTGTCACTCAAACAATGATTATCAGAACGCATCAAACGCAAAAGGTATTTAGAAAAGAAGATGAACATATTTTTTTATACACTACAATGGAATTTTTTATTATAATCACAGTATGCTTATAAGGACCATTGAAAGTATAGTAATGTCTCCAGATATTAAGGAAGTCACTGAAATGTAAATATTCCTCTAAATATTTATATTTAGGCATTTGATGTATTGTACAGGTGATGGCTTCAGGTTATAAAAGCATTAAAACTGTTATGTAAGATCATCCAAGTAAGGTACGTTCTTTTCCATTCATGACTCTGTACAGGGCAGTGGTGGCCTGGTGGTAGAGGTCCTGGATCACTGATCCCACGGTTTTGGGGACTGTCCCCTCAGTGCAGCTAACTGGGTCGGCCATGTCTCTCACTGTCTATGATGTGAGCTTCATGTAAAAGAACCATTGCTGACTTTCGTCGAGAGTAGCTGCATAGCCGTCAGCGTGTCTCTGCCCTGTGATGGCCTGGCACAGCTGTCAAGTGTGTACTCTGCCCTCACAGAATCACATAATCACAGACTCAGCTGAAATGGTGTCTATAAATTAAAAATAAGGGTGTGTGGGGTATACTGTTACAGGGGGCTTTAACGGCAAGCTAGGATATCCACAAGACACACAAATATGTTTGGATCTCATTAAGGATTAGAACAGATTCCTTCCCCGACTCCCTCACAGGTACTCCCGGTCCATTCTGAGGTAGGTCCAGTGCCTTGAATGATCTTACGGATTTTCTCAGTGTCTGCCTGCAGGGTCCAGTTGTGTGGATCAAGCCTAAGAGCAGCCTGGTAGTCCTGAAGCCCTGAGGATTAAACATGAAATAGTCCAAACTGCTGTGACTGGATTAAATATGATGATGGTCTTGAGGATTTCTACAGTATTAGAGGAACAATGTGGAGTACAGAGGGGTCAACATCTTCATCATTAACACATTCCTGATGTTTTTTATTTGGTGCTTGGTGTATTTAAGTAAACATGGCCTCTGTGTTTGTTACTTCTAATGAAGTGGGTGCGGCCTGTAGAATTTGTGCTATACTTAACAGCAGGTTCATTACACTGAATCACGGTCATCCATTACACTGAATCTTCTTTCTGCTTCAGATCATTACTCATGACATGATATGATCATTGTACAGGGTTATAATTACCTTCCACATAAAGCTCTAGCTGACAGAAAGCTGTCCCTCTCCTCACGTGGGCCTTCACCCAGGCTGCAGTGTTACCAAAAACGGCTCCATTGAACATCTCCAGAGCCTGTTACACCAATTACAGCAATGCTTAATTACTTAAACCAGCCACACAGCAACCTTTAGCCCAGGAGTCACCAACCTTTTTGAAACTGAGGGCTACTTCTTGGATACCAATTAATGCGAAGGGCTACCAGGTCGATACACACCTGTGACATAACAAATTTGCTCAATTTACCTTTAATTATATGTTATTACTAATAATTAATGATATTCATCTATGTCAGGGGTCGGGAACCTTTTTCACTACGAGAGCCAAAAAAAATTTTTTAATCTAATCCTCTGAGAGCCAAATATATTTTTTAATACTGAGACCAACAATTTTAGAGTATAATACGACTCCGAATTTATTTTAAACAACATTGTTATAATTAAGTTATTTATTAATAAGAAAAGTACTTCTTACTATTAATGTGACTTCTGGTGCTGCATAATTTTGCTGATGGCTTTGTAGTCTGGTTGATACGTGCTGAAGTTCAGCTTCATGCAAGTGTTTAGGCTTCCATGTATTACGTGACCGCAGGTTGGTGTTGATGCTTTTCAGGTGTGAGGAGGACTGTTCACAGGCACATGTGGAGCCAAACATGGTCAATACGACAGGACTCACACTGCGGTGTTTATGTGACAGGAAGCTCGTCCCAAGGCAATCAGCTAGTCTGCAGGTTGAAGTTTTCTCATTCTGTCCATTTATGTTTTGCTTGCCAGCTCTGCCTAACTTCGTACACATGAGCTGATCAAAACGAGGGAAATTTACCTCTTTACCCAAAAACAACTAACAACTCGCACAGACTGTTGCATATAATCCAATAATATTAGAGTTTTAAGGTATCGGCCCCACCCACACACTGGAGTACAGAAAGGATTGGCTCTCCGCTGCACGCCACAGCGACAAGTGGCATTGAAAATAGATGTATAGATTGAAATGCGTGAGATTTATTTATGTTTTTGTTTTATTTGAAGGCTTTTCTCTGTATTTTTATTGAAAGGACAGCGAAATTATGTATTAGTTATTCTGTTAAGAAAGGCCACCTGATTTATCTAAGAGCCAGATGCAGTCATCAAAACAGCCACGTCTGGCTGTGAGCCATAGGTTCCCGACCCCTGAACAGGCTCGTGGGCGCCTCATGTTGTGGGCGACCTGGTTCTCGAGGGCACTATGTTGGTGACCCCTGCTTTAGCCTTTAATCCAAAGCCTTAACAATAGATACAATACTATGTACACTCCTGTGCAAAAACTGAGGCAACATTGAAATCACATATTTGTAGGTATAGCTGCAAAAATATGGAATGGCCAAGAAGTTAATGGTGATGGTTTGTCTGAACACAATTTAATTTATATAAAATAAATAGTCATAACTAATAAATGGCTCAGCCTACATCACCAAGGCTACCAATGCTTGGCTGAATAAGAATATCATCACGCTCCTGTTCTGGCCGGGACAGAGTTGAGATTTGAACAATTAGAAACTTGGGCATACAGGTTGGACGAAAGTTTAGTAACACGGGCAGAGGCCTGGTGGTAAAAGGTGCTGGATCATTGATCCTAAAGTTGGGGGTTCAAGCCCCACTCTCAACAGGTTGTCACTGTCCCCCCAGTGCAGCTTACTGGGTTATCAAAGGCTGGCCATGTCTCTCACTGTCTATGGTGACTACGCTGACTTTCGACATGAGTAGCTGCATAGCCATCAGCGTGTTTCTGCACTGCGATGGCTGGTGAGCTGTCCAGGGTGTACTCTGCCCTTGCCTGGACAGCCTCCCCGTGACCCTAATTAGGATTAAGGGGTTACAGAATGAAAGTTTAGTAACA
Source organism: Plotosus lineatus (assembly GCA_024760905.1). Classification (NCBI taxonomy): domain Eukaryota; kingdom Metazoa; phylum Chordata; class Actinopteri; order Siluriformes; family Plotosidae; genus Plotosus; species Plotosus lineatus. The sequence continues at coordinate 12,720,447 of CM045735.1, read as the reverse complement.
CCACTGAACATGGGGAGGCTATAAAGTACATGTGGACAAATTTGGACATTTCCAGATGCTAGAAACTTACAGCGATTCAAACCAAGAGAACTGAATGTTTGTGAAAATCTAAAGGAAAAGGAATTCCATATTTCCATATTCACATACGTATTCCATATTTTTATACATTATAGTAAATAATTACTACAATTTTAGAAAACACAGACATGGCTCATTTTTTTTTTGCCCAGGATTGTAGTAGAAACACATACAGTAAAACAATATAAACGTAAAGCTGACCTTCGAACTGTCCTCAATGGCTTTATGGAAATTTCTCAGCTTCAGATGACAAGCTGCTCGGTTGGAGAACAGATCAGGAATGTGGCGATTGATTCTGATGGCCAGGTCATAGGCGTTAATTGCGGCCTGGTAGTTCCCCATAGTAAAGAATTTACTACAGGAATATTATGTAAAAAAAAAAAATCTAATTAATTAAACCAGCACTGATTACAACAGCTGTAACATCTGCATTCTAAAGATATCTAGTAAGATATAAACACGCCAAGTAACTTTTGTCGCAAACTCTTTCTGTTGTTGCATGTTTGGTAAAACATACTCTCCTTTATCCTTGAGATAGTCAGGATTTCTTTCCTCTTCGGTCAGATCATCCAGCTCAGCGAGATTAGCGTCAGCCGCCCGTCTCACTTCAGCCTGCTTCCTCAGCCACTACACATATACACACGCGAACACACACACACACACACACACACACACACACACACACACACACACATGATTATACCTTCCCTTGAATACATTTTAGTAAACATTTAGGACACTTTAAGAAACTTTTAGAATCTGAAATATCAAATAACTTGACAGTTAAACTCCTTGCAGTGTTTGTTTATTTGTCGTCTGCCACTCGCCTGTGTGCTACACAGTCATGCACTGGAAGACTTTCCTCTTGGCTTGTAAATTCATATACCACAGCAATCACTGTGTGCTAACAACAAATTAGCCATTCAGTAAATGTCTCAAATGTATGTTAAGTAACTCCAAGCAAATATATTCAAAATTTATTCACAAGATCATTAGCATATAAGAAATGTCTTTCAGTTAGAAATGAGGAGTTAGTCAAGAACAGGCGTCACAGAAAGTTCCGACATCAACTTTGGAAACACATGTACAGAGATTTCCTTTTGTTTTTTTCCCTTTATCAGGGGTCGCCACAATGAATCATCGCATGTTTGATTTGGCATAGGTTTTTACATCAGATTCCCTTCCTGACACAACCCTTTAGCAAGGGACAGAAACACGCTGACGGCTTTCCGAAAGTCATGCCTCACACCATAGACAGTGAGAGACATGGCCCACCTTTGATCACCCAGGTGGCTGCATTGGGGGGCAGTGACAACCTTGTGGAGAGTGGGACTCGAACCCCCAACCTTAGGATCAGCGATCCAGTGCCCTATACCATTAGACCACCACTGCAGCCTAGAAAAACATATACACAACCATAAAAACAGACAGGGATCCCTCACTTTCTGCGGTTAATGGGGACCGAGACCCCTGCAACCACCGATTTCCGCAAAGTAGGATCGACCCCCCCAACTGATGTATACGTAAATGTACAGGGATCCCTCACTCTCCACAGTTAATTGGAACCAAGATCCCCACGCGACCATCGAAATCTGTGAACTAGGATCACCTCCCCGACTGACGTATATGTACATGTATATGTGTATATAATATCAATAAATACATATTCAATGCTACAAATGCTTATAATAACAATTCAATATTCAAAAATGATACATAAGATGTAAATAAAAGTATAAATACTCACACATACAGACGTGTGTGCGCACTCAGATGTGCGCCTCACATAAAAATGTACCGCAAGTTGTTTTGTTGGGGGGTTATGGGTTTTTTGTTTGTTTTTGTTTGTTTGGGTTTTTTTTTTTTTACATAATTGGCCATGTTTTGCAGTATTTTCCTTAACTTATTCCCTATTTTTCCTTAATTTCCTTTTTTTTTTCATGAATATTTTTGAAAACCTGCGATTCACTGACGCCACAGAAACTGAAGCACGAAGTAGCGAGGGATCCCTGTATTTGCTAATGATACAATAATGGGGTGGCAGCGGTAGCCTGGGGGTAAGGTGCTGGATTACTGATCCCAAGGTTGGGGATTCAAGCCAACTAACTGGGTTAGCAAAGGCCAGCCATGTCCCTCACTGTCTATGGTGGGAAGCATGTAAAAGAATCATTGCTAACTTTCATCAAGAGTAGGCTGCAGAGTCGTCAGTGTTTCTGCCCTGATGGCCCTACAAGCTGTCCAGGGTGTACTCTTCCTGGTTCAGAACATGAATGACCTTTTGAAAACTAAACATGAACAAAAAAGATGTTTTGTCATGTTTAGGAAAGCACAGCTGAATTTATTGCTAGTATTGAACAATATATACTGTACACGTTCTCAGCGCTTTCAGGTTTAACACCCACACACAAAACCCCATGAATGTCAAAGATGATTTTTTTTTTTTTATGATAATTCTTCCAGTTATACAGGACAAACCAATAAAACCAGTAGAAACCACCCACATTTCAAAGCTAATAAAGATAGTTGAAGATAATCAGATTATTATTTGCACACGTGAAACTTTATTTTAAACACATTGAGTTTTAATGAAGACATCCCCCAGTGGTTATTGAAGGCCGCCATGTCAGATGGAACAGCAACTATCGCCTGCTGAATAGCAACATTAAGGGCCTCAAGGATTTGGGGCCAATGAGTATACACTTTACATGATATTGAATCAAGTTTAATGTGAGCAAATAATAATTCGATTTTTTCATTGTTCAACTGAATGTGTTTGAGTTGCATAGGGTGCCATTAATCCTGCAAGTTTATTTACCTTTATTTTCAGATTTCTTCCATTTTGCACAATTTTCAATAAAAATAAATACAACATCAATTTATTATTTGGACATACTGTATTTAGAACACAGAGACACACCTCTTGTTCCTCGGATATGTTAGACTCTCGTGAGGGTGTGGGAAATACACGAGGCGTGAAGGTGACCTTAATGCATCCTGCTGATCTCGGAGCAGGAAGATTCACCTGTTTGGACTTTTTTCCAGGGACTTTCTCACCTGAAAGGGAATTTTATTCTCAGTAGTAGTTAGAAAATCAGAGGAAACACCTGAGCTTCCTTTATGGTTTTGGACACAATCTGAATAATAATAATAATAATAATAATAATAATAATAATAATAATAATAATAATAATAAAAGGGGGCAGTGGTGGTCTAGTGGTATAGGGCGCTGGATCGCTGATCCAAAGGTTGGGGGTTCAAGTCCCACTCTGCACAAGGTTGTCACTGTCCCCCCCAGTGGAGCTAACTGGGTTATCAAAGGCCGGCCATGTCTCTCACTGTCTATGGTGTGAGGCATGTAAAAGAACCATTGCTGACTTTCGACAAGAGTAGCTGCAAAGCCGTCAGCGTGTTTCCGCCCTGTGATGGCCTGGCGAGCTGTCCAGGGTGTACTCTGCCCTCGCCCGAAGTTGGCTGGGATGGGCACCAGCCTCCCCGCGACCCAAATTAGGATTAAGCGGGTACAGAAAATGAACTGATGATGATGATGATAATAATAATACAACAGGGATCCCTCACTTTTCGCGATTAATAGGGAACGAGAACCCAACCCTCCCCCCCAAGCGCGACCACTGATTTCCGCGAAGTACAGGAATGAATCTTCCCTCTCCATGCAAATTGGGCGGAGCTAAGTTTGGGGAAATAAACATGCATGAGGTAAGGAATGAATCTCACCCTATTTCACTCTGTTACATGAAATCAATTACCGCTAGAGTGAAAATAAGTTGATTTTCTTTCTGTAAAACACATCACAAAGTGTTGTTATACAGTGATCCCTCGCTACTTCATGCTTAATTTTCTGTGCCTTCAGTGCATCGCGGGTTTTTCAAAAATATTCATTGAAAAATTTTTAAAAATAAGGAAATTAAGGAAAAATAGGGAAAATGTTGAGGAAAATGCTGCAAAACAAGGCAAATTATGCAAAAAAAAAATCCCCAAACAAACAAAAGCAAAAAACAACCCGACAAAATTACGTACTTACATTTTTATTTGAGGTGCACGTCTTGAGTGTGCGCGTGCATCTGTATGTGTGTGTATTTATATTTTATTTACATCTTATGCATTATTTTTGAATATTTAATTGTTATTATAAGCATTTATAGCATTGAATATGTATTTACTGATATTATATACACATACATAAATCGAACGTAAGGTGAAAAAAACCATAAGTCGTTACTGTATGTTCCAGTGACGTATGGCGTTCATACTGTACTATACATCCATAAATACCATTACCGTATCTCATAAAACACCCCTAAATCACTTATTATAAACATAACATTGTAAAATAATATCAAATATATCAAATAATATCAACATTAATTTCAAATACATTAAATTCAAGCAAAATAATTTCAAATAGATAAATTTTAATCAAATTCACTCATCAAATATCAAATACAGTATCAAATATAACCTTTAACATTCTCTGTGATGCGATCTTTCTGCTTGTAAATGGTTCCAATGGTCGACGGAGCCATTTGGAAGAAACGTACAACATTCAAATGGTTTTCACCAGCATCAATTTTCTTGATAATAGCCATCTTTGTTTCTAATGAGATGGCTTGCCGCTTTTTCTGATTACCGCTATCACTAGTAGGCTTACGCTTCTGACCAACCATATTTGCTTAGGGTTACAAAAGTCCGCAAAAAAGTGTAAACACAAAGATCACAGAGATGATGTCTAAACATAAGGGTAACACGCGGTGAACTGGGAAGAAGGAGGGGCACGTTCAGTCTGTCGTTTGTAAACAATGGATGCAGCATCATGCATAAGTAGCGTATTACATCAGCGTACTACGTAGGTACGTCTCGTACTACAGGGAGCACGCTAAACTCAAAATTTTACTTTTTTTTTTTTTTTAAACGAAAAATCGAAAAATACGTAAACCAAATGGACGTAAAGTAGGGAGCGTCTGTACTTGCAAGGTGACTGGCACCCCCCTTACCCAACACTGGGTGAGGACTGGGTACACTCTAAACAGCTTGCCAGGGCATTACTGAGCTTAACGCACATCCAAACTATTTAAACACACACACACACACACACACACACACACACACACACACACACACAGGAGTGACTGTACATATTTTTGGACTGTGGGAATAAACTGAAGAAAATCCAGGGAAACCCATGAAAGCACAAACTCCACACAGAAACATCTGAGCTTGGAAATCATACCCTTTTTGCTGTGAGGCAGGCATGGCAGACAAACCACTGCGCTGTCATGCCACCCCATATTATTTCTATTAAATAAAATATACATATAATTTAAAATATTTTAATACCTTCAGACCTGCTCAGGGTTTGTACGGGTGTCACAACCTTCTCAGGTTTTCTGTACTGAAGCATTTGTTTTGTTTCCCGTTCGGCTATGTCCTGTTGCTTTCGTTGAGCCTCAATTTCTTCTTCCTCCTCTCTTTGCTTCTCCTTCCAAGCTTCCACTTCCTTCATGGCCCTCTCACACTCTTCATCCTTCGTTTTTTGGATTCTCGCTCGCTCCTCTTCCTCGATCTGCATATAGAAACCAATAATTACTTGAGAATTGCATCCCAGGAACACTGGAATTATCATTCATTCATTCATTTTATAAACCGCTTAATCCTAATTAGGGTCGCAGGGAGGCTGGCGCCCATCTCAGCTGACTCTAGGTGAGGGCAGAGTACACTCTGGACAGCTTGCCAGGCCACTGCAGGGCCAACAAACACACAACCATTCACACTCACACCTATGGGCGACTTGAAACAGCCAATTAGCCAACTGTGCATGTTTTTGGATGGTGGGAGGAAACCAGAGTACCCAGAGAGAACTCAAACAAGTGCGGCGAGAACATGCAAACGCCACACAGAAACGCCCAAGCTGGGAATTGAACCCAGGACCTTCTTGCTCTGAGGCGGACGTGCTAACCGTGATGCTCCACACACACACACACACACACACACACACACACACGCTAAACGTGCTGCTCCACACACACACACGCGCTAACCGTGCTGCTCTACACACACACACACACAAACACACACACACACATGCTAACCGTGCTGCTCTACACACACACACACACACACACACACACACGCTAACCGTGCTGCTCTACACACACACACGCTAACTGTGCTGCTCTACACACACACAAACACACACACACGCGGACGTGCTAACCGTGCTGCTCTACACACACACACACACACACACACACACACACACACACACACACATGCTAACTGTGCTGCTCTACACACACACACAAGGGGACGTGCTAACCGTGCTGCTCTACACACACACACACACACACACACACACACGCTAACCGTGCTGCTCTACACACACAAACACACACACACACACACGCTGACGTGCTAACCGTGCTGCTCTACACACACACACACACACACACACACACACACACACACACACACACACACACACACAATCAATGTGAATTAGATCAAATCTTATTCTAGACTGTGCTTGCTGAGTAATGAGTACAGGAATCATTTTGTTTACTTGAACCATTAACTATATGGCATCAGACAAGGCTCATACACAGTATTTTAGATCTTACAAGACTGCTGTTTGATGTGGACTATATTACTGTAATCCTTCTCCAACCTTCATCATGGTCTCCAAAGCGTACTTTCTCTCTTCCCCAATCCTCAGAGCTTTCGCCTTCTCTTTCTCCATCATCTTCGACTGGGTTTTCATGATGGCTATTTCTCGAATCTCCCTCTGTTTGTCTTTCTCTGGAACAGGTATAGTAGATATATACAGTATAAAGATATGTATGTATCTGGCAGCAGGTGCAGTTCATATCAAGTTCTTGTAATTTTTAGGAGAATGAACTTCACACACCCAAGTCTACACTGAGCTGCTCCCAGATGCCTTCTTTCTTTTTGGGCAGAGTGAAAAGCGCAACACCATTTCCGATTTTTGCGACACACTTCTCCTCATCTATTGGATCAGGGAAGAAAGCCTCGAATAGAAATGGAGGGAAACTGACCTGTGACACAGAACCCACAAAACAATTTCATTTATGTTATTACTTACAGTATGATGTTTAAGTGTTTAAATCTGACAGAAGTTTTCGCAGACAGCATGTATGTCTCTTCCATTGAATGAAGTCTATTTCACCTGAGATTTTTCAGCGAAAATGTGCCGAATATTGCCAGCAACCATCCCGCTTTGTGAATGCTACTTCAGCAAACCTGCTAGCTGTGTTAGCATCAGATAAGGTGCAGTACCAAACTGCTCAGTGCAAAAAACCCCACAGTACAGCAGAGGAACCGGACCGGACCTGCAGCACACACGGTCTCTGTCACGCTGGATGATGTCACTGCTGAGAAAATAAGTCCAGGTCCCAGTTCATCATTGAACAGGAGCTGAGAGTTCAGTGTCGAGCTTTATACCCGGCTTCGTAAAGCTGTGCACTGCGAAACGTGCTCATTATAGACATTAATCTGGACTTAATCATTTTGACAAAAAAAAAACAAAAATACAAATACAAATTGTTTTGTCGGTTAAAGTGATTATATATTGTACATTGTGCTCCTGAGTTAATGTTGCTGATCAATTTGAATTTATTATTATTTATTGATTTTATTTCATTTTATTTTTCAGTATCAAACAAGTCAGATTGTTGGTCATAAATGTTTACAGTCTAAATAAGGATAGTTTTTTTAATTTCAGGCAAATTGATGCACTCTAAATCTTTTTGTTTAAAGACTAAACATTTGTTAATAAAGTTATTCTTTGTTGAAAGTTGATCTATATTCCGTCTTTTTTTGTATTCGTAATGATGTGCCACTTTCTATTAAGGGATCTGAGGTTGACATTGTTGACAGTTTTAAGTTTTTGGGCGCGACTATTTCGTTCGCCGTAAAGTGGGTAGAAAATACTGATATCATCGTAAAGAGGGCACAGCGGCGCCTCTTCTTCCTGAGACGATTGAGAAGCTTCCACGTTGGGCAAAGTCTGTTGGTAAAATTTTACTGAGCAGTGATCGTGATCTCGTTCACTGTTTGGTATGGCAACACGATGGCCGATGACCAGAAGCGACTCGATCGGATCATTAAGGCCGCCAGTACTATTACTGGAACTTCTCTGCCAACAGTAGATAAACTTTATCGAGCACAAGTTCTGAAGAAAGCACGTAATATTATAAAAGATGAACATCACTCAGCATACGAGTGCGTATCTCAAGTCATGCGGGTCAGACAACCGATACAGGTCTACTGTATACGTGCAGATACTAATCGTACTCTGTATTCATTCTAGCTCAATGCTATTCGATTTCTGAATGATCATTAATTCTGGTCACATATAATTATATCTTCGGAGGCCTTTACATCGTCGTTTATAAATAATGTAACTTTTTAGCTACATGTACCAATAATCATTTCATGATATATATTGAATGCTGATGTTTGTATATATATATATATATATATATATATATATATATATATATATATATATATATGGCAATAACGTATTACTACTACTACTATGATAATAAGGAGACAGTGCTATGCAGAGGATTACTTATAACAATTTTATAGACAAATGACACTATTGGTGGGGGGTGGGGGGGCAGAAAATAATTGAGAACCACTTCTGTAGGGGCAGTGGTGGTCCAGTGGTAAAGGGCGCTGGATCACTGATCCAAAGGTTGGAGGTTCGAGTCCCACTCGCCGCAAGATTGTCACTGTCCATCCCCCACCCCCAGTGCATCTAACTGGGTTATCAAAGGTGGGCCATGTCTCTCACTGTCTATATATAGTGTGAGGTTCATGGAAAAGAACCATTGCCAACTTTCGAAAAGAGTAGCATAGAGAAAAGCCGGAAGGAAATCGCTCATCTCTCTTCTGTTAAGGAGTTTGCATGTTCTCCCCGTGCTTACATGGGTTTCCTCTCTGTACTTTGGTTTCCTCCCATAGTCCAAAAACATACACATTAGGCTAACTGACGGTTCGAAATTTCACCGAAGTGTGAGCGTGTGAATGGTTGTGTGTGTTGGCCCTGCAATAGTCTGGTGTGTCCTTCAGCTGGTATCGGCTGACAGAATTAAAAGGGTGAGTAGTTCATTATAGAATCTGCATGCTATATGTATTAGTATTTACATCATGGAAATGGCATGATCTGATTGGTTTACTGTCTCAGGATGATAGCATTATCCTGAGTAGATAAACTTTAAAATGTACAGTATGTCTATCTCTGTTATAAATTATGCAATTATGCGTCCATGTCTCTGTTTTAGGAAGAATGTTGAAAGAAAATGTAAATTCATTTAGAAATTGAATTTTACACACACATATATATAAATAAATAAAAAGAGAGAGATATTAGTAACCTCTAATTTCAGACATACATATACATATACATAATACAGTGGTGTGAAAAAGTATCTGAACCTTTTGAAATTTCTCACATTTCTGCATAAAATCACCATCAAATGTGATCTGATCTTTGTCAAAATCACACCGATGGGGAAAAAAAAAAAAAAACAACACTGTCTGCTTTAACTAAAACCACCCAAACATTTATAGGTTTTCATATTTTAACGAGGATAGCATGCAAACAATGAACAATGACAGAAGGGGGAGGAATAAGTAACTGAACCATCACATTTAATATTTTGGCAGCAATAACTTCAACCAGACGCTTCCTGTAGCTGCAGATCAGTCTGGCACATCGATCAGGACTAATCGTGGCCCATTCTTCTTTACAAAACTGCTGTGGTTCAGTCAGATTCCTGGGATGTCTGGCATGAATCGCTGTCTTGAGGTCATGCCACAGCATCTCAATGGGTTCAAGTCTGGACTTTGACTTGGCCACTCCAGAACGTGTATTTTGTTCGTCTGAAACCATTCTGAAGTTGATTTACTTCTGTGTTTTGGATCATTGTCTTGTTGCAGCGTCCATCCTCTTTTTAGTTTCAACTGTCTGACAGACGGCCTCAGGTTTTCCTGCAAAACATCCTGATAAACTTTTGAATTCATTTTTCCATTAATGATTGCGAGTTGTCCAGGCACCGAGGCAGCAAAACAGCCCCAAACCATGATGCACCCTCCACCATGCTTCACGGTGGGGATGAGGTGTTGATGTTGGTGAGCTGTTCCATTTTTCCTCCACACATGACGTTGTGTGTTCCTCCCAAACAATTCAACTTTGGTTTCATCAGTCCACAAAATATTTTGCCAAAACTTCTGTGGAGTGTCCAAGTGCCTTTTACACGAGCAACAATGTTTTTTTAGACAGCAGTGACTTCCTCCTTGGAGTCCTCCCATGAACACCATTCTTGGCCATTGTTTTACATATAGTTGATGTGTGCACAGAGATATTGGACTGTGCCAGTGATTTCTGTAAGTCTTTAGCAGACACTCTAGGGTTTTTTTTTTTTACATCTCTGAGTATTTCTGCGCTGAACTCTTGGCATCATCTTTGTGGACGGCCACTCCTTGGGAGAGAAGCAACAGTGCCAAACTCTCTCCATTTGTAGACAACTTCTCTGACTGTCGATTGATGAACATCCAGACTTTTAGAGATGGTTTTGTATCCTTTCCCAGCTTTATACAAATCAACAATTCTTGATCGCAGGTCTTCAGGCAGCTCTTTTGAGCAAGCCATGGTGCATGTCAGACAATGCTTCTCATCAAGACAATTCTTACCAGGTGTGTTTTATAGTGGGCGGGGCAGCTTTAAGCCACTCATCAGTGATTGGTCACACACCTGACTTAAATTGTTTAGTAAAAATTGGTTTCAATTGCTTTTTAAGTCTCCTTAGGCAGAGGATTCAGTTACTTATTCCTCCCCCTTCTGTCATTGTTTGTATGCTATCCTCATTAAAATATGAAAACCTATAAATGTTTGGGTGGTTTTAGTTAAAGCAGACACTGTTTTTTAATCTGTGTGGTTTTGACAAAGATCAGATCACAATTGATGGGGATTTTATGCAGAAATGTGAGAAATTCCAAAAGGTTCAGATACTTTTCATACCAGTGTATGTTATATATGTAGATTATATATAAATATTGGTAATTTTCTTCATCGATATTTTATTTTTAATTCATTCATTTATTCATTTTTTTATCTCTTATTGTGTGTAGCAACTATATATATATATATATATATATGCTTTAAAATTATTATATTTTACAAATATATAAACTACAATATGATATATATATATATATATATATATATATATATATATATATATATATATATATATATATATATATATATATATATATGACAAATGTTATTAAATTCTGGAAAAATATAGAATTTCTGCAACGTCAATCATAATAAAGATCAATGACGTGGAAGAATCTTTGATAAAGATTGTTGTTTTGATGTCACTTCCGGAAGCCCGGGGCGAGAGTTCGTGTGGTCATCTCGCGCTCCGAACTTCCAAACTTGTCGGCTCACCTTCAGATAGTCTTCCGAACACAGCACGTTCACTTTCCCCGGTTTAACGGCTTTTAACGGCACGCGGATGAACACCGTGCTCCCGTTCTGTGTCCAGCTGTGGTCTTTGATCAGAAGCGGCATGACTGGCGGGTTAAAGGTGATGATCTCCTTCGGAACGTTTATGAACTTCCTCTCCGTCTGTTTACGAAGCAGACCTGTGACGACGTAGTCATGGAAACGAGACCCGCTCCCCTGCAAGGCAGCTGTCGACCACACAGTGGCGCAGAGTGTTCAGTTCATTTTCTGGAACCGCTTCATCCTTAATTAGGGTCCCGGGGGAGGGGGTTGGCGCCCATCCCAGCCAACTCCGGGCGAGGGCAGAGTACACCCTGGACAGCTCGCCAGGCCATCGCAGGGCGGAAACACGCAGACGGCTTTGTGGCCGAAAGCCAGCAATAGTTCTTTTACATGAACCTCACACTATAGACAGTGAGAAACATGGCTGCACTTGGGGTGGGGGGGCAATGACAACCTTGTGGAGAGTGGGACTCGAACCCCCAACCTTTGGATCAGTGATCGGCGCAGAGTGCAAAGTTACAAATAAAATATAACTTAGGAAGGAAAAATCATAATAATGCTCAGAATGGAAAAGTGGAAATAACTGATGAAGTGGTGTAATTACAGATGGATGTAAACATGTGAAGCACTTTGTAAGAATAAATCCAAAAGGAACTGCTCAAGGGACAATCACAAATGAACATGTAGAGTTTTTTTTTCCTGGTGTAACCCGCCTCCATCCACTGTTGACCTTTTTTCCACAGCTGGAATAGGATTGAATGGTTCAACAAACCCCAGTGCAGCCGGGTTATCAAAGGCCGGCCTTGTCTCTCTCTCTCTCTTTCTGTCTATGGAGTGAGGTTCATATAAAACCCATTGCTGACTCTCAACAAGAGTAGCTGCAAAGCCGTTGGCGTATTTTCACCCTGCGATGGCCTGTTGAGCTGTCCGAGGTGTACTCTGGCTGGGATGGGCGCCAACCTCTCCATGACACCTTATTGGTTACCGAAAATAAATGAATAAATGAATGAATGAATGGTTCAGCAAATGAGTGAGAGAGATCTGAATATAAGCAAACAAATATTTATTTAGTTAATCTTTTACAGAATTCTTTACTAACCATCCTAACATCAACACTACGAATCGAAATATAAATGACTGTGTTTCATCTCTCCAGTAGGCCGGTGGTGTAGTGGTTAGAGTGCTGGGCTGATGATCGGGAGGTTGTGAGTTCAAATCCCACTGTGCTAAGTAAGATCCCTGGGCAAGTTTTCAACCACAAGTCTGCCTCTGTTCACCCAGCAGTATAAATGGGTACCAGTAAAAAAAATATACTGGGAAGGTAACCTGCCATGGACTAGTGTCCCATCAAGGAGGACTTGAACTTCTGGTTGCTTCATGCTATGGAAACTGTGGGTCAGCACCGGCCTGATGATGTAAAAAGCCCAACAGACTTCATCTCTACCACAGGATTTACAATGTTAGGCCTAATAGATCTTGCTCAAGACTCTACATTTGACTTATTAAAAAAATAGAGTAAACATCATGCAGCTTTACCATCAGACCAAAGAAAGAGGTGGTCACTCTCCTGTAAGTGAGAATACTGAATATACTTCCATATTAAACTAAAGTATTTTAGTGTACATTGACAGTAGGGCTGTGTTTGCCTGTGCCACAGCGAAAGTAATACATGAATAAGGGACGTATAGCATTGTCTCGAAGTCCATAGATCAGTGGGCTGAGGCAGCGTGGGAGGAGCACCAGAAGCACATAGGTCAGGTAACGCAGGTCATGGTAGAGGCTGGTTGGGATGTTGGATGTTGCTGTAGCTTGCTCTATGATGCTATAAAAAAGAGAGATGAGACACAGGCCAAGCTGAATGAGATGCAGTAGTACAGTTTTATGGGCCTTGACAGCGGATTCTTTATTGGAGGACATGGACATGGACCTGGCAGTGACAAAAATTCTGACATATGTGAACAATATGATCATTGACATCGACACAAAGAAAAATATATTAAAGCCCCAGAAAAGATCGACTTGCCATTGTCTTATGAAGACTCTTTCTTTTGTGCAAAATATTTGTGAGGTTAGAAATTTCGGGTCCATTAGTACTACATAAAGCAGATCAATTATAAAAAACATCAGACCAATCAACCAAATCATTCCGATGGCAGCACAGGTTCTTGTCTGAGTGACTATTTCTGTGTGTCGTAGAGGAACGCGGATGGCCACGTAACGCTCTAGTGACATCAGAGCCAGGTTTAAAGGTGAATTATAGAAAGTTGTGACCGAAAGAGAAACTATGAAAGCACAAGCAGTCATTTCTAATTGGACATAAGCCACACCGAGAACATACAGCAGAGACGTAACAAAGAGCTGTATGGAGTCATTGATAAGCATGTGGTTAAACAAAATGTAACGTGGAGTCACTTTAAAAATATGTTTACTGCAAAGAGTGTAGCTCATGATAGCATTCAGATAAATAAAGATCAGAACTATTAATATTGCAAACGTATGTTTTGATATTGATCCTTCAGTCAGTGCAACATGGAATACTTGCTGATATAAATGAAAAACCTCATCTGAGCTATTATTAATAACTGACATATTATGACACAAAGTAGAAATATAAAATATCACAGGTTACTGTACATTTCTTTCAAAATAAGAAAAGTGAAGACAATACAGTAGACAGTAGTGTATATAAACTGTATGCTTGAAGTGCACTGCTGCAGAAGGTCACTTTTATACATGAAGCCTTGCCTTGAATAGAAATGTGGTTGTGAGATGATCCTTCCTTCCTTTAATAATAATAATAATAGGCACCACGTGACCCCGAGAGACGGAGAGATGATGAAACCTGCATGAATATATACATAGTAGACCTTGTGTGTTTATGCATAACTGGATTTTTTTAAAATTCCCTTTTGGGATGTTTTGGTCTGCGTTGGTTTGTTTCTTGGTTTGTATGTTTGTTTGTTTGTTCGTTAGCCACTTTATGCAAAAAAAAAAAAAGTTATGAATTGATTTTGATTTTTCTGGAGCATACATCATCTGTGGGTGGGTGGGTCTGTGGGTGGATGGGTGGGTGGGTGCGCGCACATGTGTCAAGCTACTCATTCTCCTAAGTTATCAGATAACAAATTTATTGAATCAATCCACACACTTGGCCCCATATTGCACCAACCCGTTGGTCCGTGTAGAGATCCCTGGCTACTTTGCACTTCAATTCATGCAGCTTCAGTGCACCTTTTTTTTTTTTTTTTTTTTTTTAATGTTCTTATATTTAAATTATACATATTATATTATATTTTAGGGGAAAAAATTAAGGAAAATGCCACAAAAAAAGAGGCCAATTATTCAAAACCCACCAAACGAACACAAAATCTCCCATCAAAACATTGTTGTGAGGAGCACATCTGCATGCATGTGTGCACGTGCATCTGCATGCACGCGTCTGTATGTGTGTATATTTATATTTTATTTACATCTTATGCATTACTTTTGAATGTTTAATTATTAGTATAAGCATTTATAGCATTGAATATGTATTTATTTATATTATATACGCATATACATGTACGTATACGTCATACCGGGGGTTGGGGGTGATCGACTTCACGGATTTTGGTCGCGTAGGGATCTCGGTCCCAATTAACCGTGGAAAGTGAGGGATCCCTGTATATTTAATCCACACACAAAGCCTTATATTCCACCAGCCCGGTGGTCCATATATTGATATGTTAGCCTGACATGTACTGGATTTCTGGTTTCTGAAGCTTGTGTTTGTATTATAAAGTTTGTCTGAACTGAGTGCAGACAGAAGGGCAGTGGTGGTCTAGTGGTATAGGGCACTAGATCGCTGATCCAAAGGTTGGGGGTTCAAGCCCCACTCACCACAGGTTGTCACTGTCTCCCTCAGTGGAGCTTACTGGGTTATCAAAGGCCAGCCATGTCTCTCACTGTCTATGGTGTGAGGTTCATGTAAAAGAACCATTGCTGACTTTCGGCAAGAGTAGCTGCAAAGCAGTCAGCGTTTTTCCGCCCTGCGATGGCCTGGCGAGCTGTCCAGGGTGTACTTTGCCCTCGCCCAGAGTTGGCTGGGATGGGCGCCCCGCCTCTCCGCCACACTAATTAGGATTTCAGTAACCTGCTTAACCGACCCTCATTAGTTTTGATTGTGGGCAGTGGTGGTCTAGTGGTATAGGGCGCTGGATCGCTGATCCAAAGGTTGGGGGTTCGAGTCCCACTCTTCACAAGGTTGCCACTGTCCTCCCCAGTGCGGCAAACTGGGTTATCAAAGGCGGGCCATGTCTCTCACTGTCTATGGTGGGAGGCATGTAAAAGAACCATTGCTGACATTTGTAAAGAGTAGCTGCAAAGTCATCAGCGTGTTTCTGTCCCTTGCTAAAAATGGTTGTGACAGGAAGGGCATCAGACATAAAAAAAAAAACTCTGCCTCCCGAGTAAAAGGGAAAAAGCCAAAAGGGAGGAAGGCTCCAACCGCCCCTGACCATAATGATATCAAGCAGTTTGGAAAATGAATGAATGAATGTGGTGGTGTACTGGACACTTGCACACGAAAGGAGACAATCCAGATGTTTGTCACAACGAGCCACAGAGAAATGCTTTCCCTTGTAGCATTATGTGGCTTTCTGCTTTCCTCTAAGACATGCTGAAATAGACACTCAGAAAAGAACCCATACTGCTTTTGGATTTGTGTGGTTGTTTTGGGTCTCGAACCTTTATAATTGACGATCTTTACAAAGCACTGATGGACCCTAAATTTCGACCTCATAAATTGTGTGCACAAGAGAAAACCTCTATTTAAAACAGTGGCAACAGAATGCTTTATGCGTGTGTCCATGTCTCTAATAATCCTTTATATATATAAATAAAATCATGATTACAGCCCCCAGTTCAATAAAGAATCTGCCACTAAAGCTAAAAAGCCTGTCCTGCTGCTGCACCTCATTTAGCAGGTCCTGTGTCTTTCCTCTTTTCTCTATGGCATCATAGAGCAAGCTGCAGCAGTTGTTATCAGTAATGCATTTTTTTATACCTACAATATTTAAACTATTTGTGTGTTGGCCCTGTGATGGCCTGGTAAGCTGTCTGGGGTGTACCTCGCACAGAGTCAGCTGAGATGGGTGTCAGCCTTCAGGTGACCCTAGAATTTTGGATTAAGTGGTTCAGAAAATGAATGGGTGTATATTGCCATTTGAAAGTAGAAATGCTTTGGGCCTATATGTCATGATATAATACAAGATAATGATGTCATTATGTGTTTACACAGTACTATATATGCCCTTTGCACTTCCATGTTGTTTTTGTTGTACTTTACTGTATCTGTAACTTTTCACACGATTGCTCATTTTACAGGCCATTATCCCCCCCTAACCCAATGTGGAACTGTTTTCATGATCCAGCCCCCATTCCAAATTAATTGAATTGCCCTGCCATTAATGTAAATGTACCCCTGTGCAGCTAACTGGGTTATCAAAGGCCGGCCATGTCTTTCACTGTCTGTGGTGTGTGAGGCAAGTAAAAGAACCATTGCTGACTTTCGACAAGAGGAGCTACTGCGATGGCCTGGCGAGCTGTCCAGGGTGAACTGTGGGATGAGCAGCAACCTCCCCATGACCCTAATTAGGATTAAACGCTTACATAAAATGAATGAAAGGATGATAAATGTAAATATCAGTACAGTGATCCCTCGCTACTTTGTGCTTCAGTTTCTGCGGCATCGCTGGTTTTTCAAAGATATTCATTGAAAAAGTTTTTTAAAAATGGAAATTAAAGAAAAATATGGAAAAGTTAAAGAAAGGCTGCAAAACAAGGCCGATTATACAAAACAAAACAATCAAAAACCCCAAACAAACAAACAAAAACAAAAAACAACCCAAAACCCCCCCAACAAAATTACTTCCATTTTTATGTGAGGTTTACATCTTATACATTATTTTTGAATGTTTAATTGTTATTATAAGTATTTATAGCATTGAATATGTATTTATTGATATTATATATACATGCACATATACGTCAGGCAGGAGGGTCGATCCTACTTTGTGGAAATTGGCAGTCTTTGGGGGGGCTCGGTCCCCATTAACCGCAGAAAGTGAGGGATCCCTGTAATCGTAGACTATTATTCTGAGTGATGCTGGTCACTTATGGTCATCGCTTCATAATCTTTCATTGCTTGGTGAGAGATGTTCTAATTTGCTGCCAGGAAATATAATAGGTGTGTGCTATACGGCCTCAGCCGACAAACTTCCCTATCATTTCCTGACTAGGAGTTCCTGGCATTTTTAGGCCTGTAGCATTCATGACTCCACTCTTTCTTGATACTCTTCAGTGCAAACTGATTGCACACTTCTCTAGAGAATTTTTTTTTTTTTTGCACATCAGACACAGGTGAGTGAAATACAGCAGGGGCTGTGATAAACATCATAATGCATAAAGGTTAATCCATTAATTACAGACGTTTATGACACCTGTATCATGCAGATGAAAAACAAGATTCCTCTACGGAAGGACAACGATGATGCACTTGAGACCGGAGTCACAGTACCCTTTCAGACTTATTAATCTTTAATAGAGTTGCTTGGAATAGAAACCTGCATTGCTCAGTACTGCAAACGATCTGGCTAGACTTTAGTTTCAGATTTGTGTCTAACCACACTTAGATTTTTCATATCTGGACATCTTGTTTGTTTGAAGGCTAAAAGTGTGGTTTTCATTACTCTCGTGATAATTAGCACGCAAGATAGACACTTCATGGATAAATAAATCATAAATGTAGTAATGAGGGCACAGGGGAAATGCTAGCGGACGAGGGATTGTTGATGCACCTGCATCCATGTGCTCTGGTCTATCCATCAGAGGTTTCTTTAACATGTTGCTTTCACTGGAGATTTTGCCACAGTGAGCGGGAAGGCTTTGGAGATTAAATCCCAGGGTTGCTACACTAACAGTGCAGACACTAACGTAAACTCATGACTGACCCTACACTCTGACCTCAGCATCAGTCCTAATTAGAATACAGTCTACAAAGAGAGCATCACAATGCTGTGCAAAAGGTTTTGCCCCCGACCAATTTCTGACATTTTTTGCACGTTTGTCACTATCATCCATTTTAGGTAAAGCAAACCTAAATATTATACAAGGATAAAACACATGTAAGCACAAAATGCAGTTTTCAGTGCCAATTGCATTTATTAAGGGGGAAAACCCATCTGAACCTACAAGGGCCCCTGTGAATAAGTAATTGCCCCTAAACCTAATAGCTGGTTGAACCACCTTTTGCAGCAATAACCGCAATCAAGCGTTTGCGATAAGAGGCAATGAGTCTTTCACATCGCCATGATGGGATTGTGGCCCACTCTTCTCAGCAGAATTGTTTAAGATCAACCAGATTGGATGGTTTTCGGGCATGAACAGCCTTTTTAAAATCATGCCACAGCATCTCAATTGGGTTCAGGTTGGGACTTTGACTAGACCAATCCAAAACCCCCATTTGGATCTTTTTTAGCCATTCAGAAGTGGACTTGCTGGTGAGCTTCAGACCATTGTCTTGCTGAAGAACCCAGGTGTGCTTTAGTTTGAGGTCTCGAACTGATGTACGGACATTCTTTGCCAGGATTTCTAGGTCACGAGCAGAATTCATGGTTCCATCAATCATGACAAGTTGCCCAGGTCCTGAAGCAGTAAAGCAGGCCCATATCATCACACTTCCACCACCATGTTTCACTGCTGGACCAATGTTCTTTTTATCAAATGCAGTGTTGCTTTTGCGCCAGATGTAACGGGATATATTTCTCCCAAAAAGTTCAACTTTAGTTTCATCAGTTAAGAGGACATTTTCCCAAAAGCTTTGGGAATGATCAAGATGATTTTTGGCAGAAGCGATCGTGCCTTGATATTCTTTTTTGTCAACAGTGGCTTTCGTCTTGGAACTCTTCCATGGATGCCATTTTTGCCTCGTGTCTTTCTGATGGTGGAGTCATGAACATTGGCATTAACTGAGGCAAGTGATGCTTGTAGTTGTTTAGAAGTGGTTTTTGGATCCTTTGTGATTTCGCTGGTTAGTCTGCGCCGTGCTGTTGGAGTAATTTTGGTAGGTCGGGCACTCATGTGAAGGGTCACCACTGTGCCATGCTTTCTCCGTTTATGGATAATGGCTCCAACAGTGGTCCACTGGAGTTCCAAAGATTTACCAATGACTTTGTATCCTTTCCCAGACTGAGACATCTCTAATTTTCTTTCTTGTTTGCTCTTGAAGCTCACTGGATCGAGGCCTGATGATGTGTGTTCAGTATGGCCTACCACACCTTGTCAGACAGGTTTTATGTTCGGGATCTCCTGATTGGAAATGTCTGGCAGCAATCAGGCCTGGGTCCATGAAATGGAAATCAATTTTCCCCAATAATAGGATTACAGTAATCACAATTACCTCACCTTTTAACAAGTGGTGCAATTACATTTAACAGAGGTTCGTGTAGGTTTTGATACGATTTTTATCTTAACAAATAAAATCACAACAGGAAAACTGCATTTTTTGAATACTCGGATTATGTTTGTGTAATGTTTAAATTTGTTTGATGATCTCAAAAAGTTAAGTGTGACAAAGGTGCAAAAAAGTAAAAAAATCAGTAAAGGGGCAAAAACTTTGGCACAGCACTGTATATTATACTGTACAGACATGCGGATGCAATATGGTAGTGTTTCCATTTCAGAACTTATTGCTCCCTGGTTCAGGGCTGAACATGAGTGCAAAGTACTATATCTGCATGGGTTTATTCTCAGAATACTTAGTTTCTTATGACCGCCCCTCCCCCCTCAAGAATGATGACTCCGGCGCTTGGGATTGCAGGGGATGAAGGCCGTGTAGCCGGCTGGTGCAATTGCCTCATCAGATGTACTCTCCTCGAGCCGTGTTTCACAGAAACAGCATGGAGCAGTCCTGTAGATCCCTCTGCGCTGCAATCTAAGCATGAAGCTTGTCTGAGAACTCCGCCTGGGCTTATTGTTAGCCGGGGTGCGGGTAGCATTGAGCTACCATAGCATATTAGCTCACGATAGGAGTTGTTGCGTGCTTAGTTGCCCGAAGCTGAAGCTGCTCATAGCTGTAGTTGAGTCGACCGGTCATAGACGAGCATAGTGCAAAACATGAGCAAACAAAACAACAAATAAAACAAATTAAAATGAACAAAGAAACAATTTCACTCTGAGAACTCCGTGACGTCACCCTCTAGGCAGCGCCATCTTGGAGACGTCACTCCAAGTTCAATGTAAAAGGACATGAAGCGTAATAAAGTTTATCCTTTTGGTATCATTTGTTAAACATGCTACAGAACATAAAATCTCACACACAAACATTCTAAACATTAACTTTGATACCATACTAGAATAATAATTGAAAAAGACTTTTATACAACAGTTCAGCAGAAACTTGTTTCTTCAGGAGATAGTCTTATTTCTTCAGAAGAGACATCCAGTGTTTTCTATCGCTTAGCCAGAGAAGACGCACAGGAAGGAGGACAGCCATTGGTTGAATTTGAGTGATGTGTCAGTTGCTTGGCAGTCCGCGAATACTCAAACCGTGAGTGCAAAACCATGAATATATATATATATATATATACACACACGTATATATGTATGTTTTGATAACCCACAAACAATCACTTCCAATTGGTAGTGGTTGCTCCACATTGTTTTTGCTCTAAGAGTGATTCCCAGAAAAGATTTGTCCAGTATAGTGCATTGATGATATTTTAGACTGAACATGCACCTCTACCACCAAAATAGATAGCACAATTAATATTGTAAGCATCGCCAATACTGCTGGTTTGCTGGTTTGAAAAACATAAAAACTCAGGAAATAATAAACGTCCGGGATGCATACAATGTCTCATAAGAATGGACTCCAATGTGCAACCTTGAAGTTCCGTTGTACTTTCTCTTAAGAACGTACATAAACATTACACCACATAAAATACATCAGTGTCAGTGATAACAGTTAGCATACTAATACCAGAGTAATGGCAACTGACAAACTAATATACAGAGACCGGACAGAAGTAAATACACAAAATTTCAGAATGAATATTTGCTGGTTGAAGATAAGGCTTGTGTCTTGCTGCTCAGCCATAATGGCACATTTGAAAAAGTGGCAGACAGTTTTTGAGCTGGTTTGGATGTTTACTGCAATGTCTGTGCTCTTGGAATGGGGATTTTTCTCCACTGCTCTCTTCACTGTGCAAAGGAATCTTTCTGATGGTCCAGGCCGACAAGGACATGGATCCATAGTGGTCTTACCATCACTGTTGAACTTTTTATGTTGATAGATTAATATTCAAATTGTGAACTATTTGTCACTGGCTCATGCCGCCCTCTGACTGACCAACAATTTGACCTCTATGAAAAATGAGAATAATTAAATGCTTTAAATTTAATGAACATTCGTCCAACTGCCGAATAAAGATGCACAAAGTTTTGCTAAAGTTATGCAAACATGCCTCACACTCTGGGAGCTCAAGAACTGTCGGATTTTCAACAATAAAAAACTTAGTTTATGTAGGCACCACTATCTAACTATATGTATCTGTGTGCAAAGAATTCATGAATCAATTAAATTCCCTGTATCTTTAAATTCAGATCTGAGCTTGGACAGTCCATTATTTCCAGAGTTGCTGTTTCTTTCTTTCTTTTTTTTTTTTTTAAATCCCTACTACTTTTAATCCAGACTGAGCCAACTCTACTAGTTTGCTCAATTTAGAGGAATGCTTGTGATTACTGGGGTAATGGTGCCCTGGTGGTAAAAAGTGGTGGATCACTGATCCTACAGTTGGGGGTTCAAGCGCCACTCTCAATGGAATATCAATGTCCCCCCCAGTGCCACTAACTGGGTTATCAAAGGCCGGCCATGTCTCTCACTGTCTATGGTGTGAGGCTGTAAAAGAACCACTGCTGACTTTTGCCAAGAGTAGCTACATAAACATAAACAGTTTGCAGTTCTGTCAGTTGTACCAGGTGGTGTAATAAATTAATTACGTTCTATAACTGTACATTAATGGGGCAGTGGTGGTCTAGTAGTATAGGGCACTGGGTCGCTGATCCTAAGGCTGGGGGTTCGAGTCCCACTCAGAAGGACTCACCGTCAATGTGTTTCTGTTCCTTGCTAAAGGGTTGTGTCAGGAATGGCATCTGTGCTAAATCAATGCTAAATATGCTAAATCAAACGTGCGAATCATTCGATGTGGCGACCCCTGATAAAGGGAAAAAGCTGAAAAGAAATCTCTATAACTGTACATTTAATAAACTTTTTCATGAAATAGTGAGTCTATAAAATTCTCTATGATGGGAACTACCTGACAACATCTGCAGAATGCATACTCATCAAAGGTTGACATCACCATCACTCTGGGGCTTAAAAAGTGCCTATAATAATCATCAGCTCACAATACTGTTTCTCACAAGAGTGGGGCTCACACACCAAAGTGGTTTATGCACCAGGAACAACAGAATAGTACAAGTATACAATTTATAAATATTGTTTTATCTTTTTTTATCTTTTTTTATCTTTGGAAAAATTCTGACCTGCCGCAAAGTGGTGGTTATTTTTAGGACTCATCCAATAGTGTTATTGCTTTTGTGAATGTTTTATGGTTTTATTTTGTATAATATTATGTCTGCTAGCAATGACAGTGCACTTGAAGTTTTGCTTGTACATCAGCAAAAGTTCCATGTTGGATTTTCTGGGAAACCCATAACAAAACTCACGTTTGCGATGCTACTGTCTCTGTTCTTTATCTATTTGAATTCTGTCCTTTCCTACACGCTTTGGAGCAAATCTGTTTTTAAAGAGACTCCACGCTATATTTTGTTTAACCACATGCTTATCAATGACTCCATTCAGATGTTCCTTTCCTCTCTGTCATATGTTTTTCTTCTCGCCAATCTCAAGTTATTTATGGCTGCTTGTGCTTTTGTAGTTTGTGTTTTAGCGACAACCTTCTATAACGCACCTCTAAACCTGGCTCTGATGTCACTAGAGCGTTATGTGGCCATAAACTTTCCTCTACGACATGCGGAAATAGCCACTCGGACAAGAACCTGTATCTCCATCGGCGTTCTTTGGTTTATTGGTGTATTGTATTTTACAATTGAACTGCTTTATGTAATTCTAACTGATGCCAAATTTTTAACCTCACAAATCTACTGCACAAGAGAAAGGCTGTTCATAAGACAATGGCAAGTAGATGCTAATCAAGGCTTTAACATATTCTTGTTTGTGTCAGTGTCTGTGATCATCCTTTTCACGTACATCAAAATCATGATCACATCCAAATCACTTTCCGCCAATAAAGACTCTGCTACAAAAGCCAACAAGACTGTGCTGCTGCACCTCATTCAGCTGGGCCTGTGCCTCACGTCTTTTCTTTTCGGCATCATAGAGCAAGTTGCAGCAAAGACAAGCTCCAGCAGCAGCCTCTTTATGGACCTTCGTTATCTAAACTATGTGTTTGTGCTGATGTTACCACGTTGTCTAAGCCCACTCATCTATGGACTCAGAGACGATGCTGTGCGGCCCTTATTTCTGAACTACTTTCGCTGTGCCACAGGAAAACGCAAATCTACTGTCACTGTTTGTACAACAACATACAATTAATTTTCTTTCATATACTTAAGGTCGTGTAATCGTGTTTAATGTAATTTTCAGTGTTGTAGAACTTTTAGTTAAAATAAAAGTAGGAATAGTTATGTACATTTACCTTGTTTCTCAGATCTCTTACTCTAAACGGGTTAGATTCAGTCTGTTAGACACAGCTGACATCACTTCTCCACATGTGGCAGCTACTGTACAGTTGCACTGATTATCAGCATGAGGTTAATATAAATTCCTGTGTTGATAGAGGGGACCAACCAGCACGTCATTCCATCTGATATTAAAAACTGAATGAGCTCAATCTTTCTTCAATCACTTCCTGCATACAGGCTTAAACAGGATCAATCCGCCATTTAACACAAATGTTCTTCAAACTAGTTTGAATCTGTAAGAAGCTTGTTTGATTTGTGGGCAAAAGGTCAGAGTTTGGAGCACACATCAGTGCTTATGACAAGTGATGTGGGGACAGAGGCCATGTGACCCTATAGTGCCACCATATGACTGAGTCTTGTACTTTGCACAATAGCATCACATACATGTACCAATTGTGAAAAACATGTGGATCTGAGTAAGACAAACATTTGTGCTCTAATCTACACTGCATTTGGCACATCGTCCAGCAGGTGAGGTATTGAGTGCTTTAGCACCTGTTACATTGCAAACGGAAATGTATATTTTGCAATGTATAAATGGCGACATCATTAATTTATATGGCTTGGCAAACAGCGAACATGAAGTGTCTTATAACTTCTACATGTATTGTTTGATGCAGCTTAAATTAGAAAGGTTATTGGTTATAATCCCTATGATGATAAACCCTTGTTGAGTTCTCCCATCTCGCCACAGAAATATATACATTTAACATGATTCCTTTGAGGTATCATGTAAGGGATTGAAATTATGAACTTGTACTGATCACATGGGAATGTGCCATACATTTTCCTTGTAACAAAACGAATATATTCTTTTATGTATCTTGGCCAAATTGTTCCCAGATTGTTTATTGGATTTGTGTCATAATTGCTTTAATTAATTAGCCATGAAGGTATTAATGATATATATGTGCCTGAATAGTGACGAAAAAAGCACTGGAGCACTATCACTTCCCTGGAAAGTTATCAGATGATAGCAAGCTATCTAGAAGGGATACATGTAAGATTCACTGTGCAGGATGATGTAACATCTTGGCAACAAGTAGAGAAGGGCATAGTGACAGGCTGCACCATCTCAGTGGTTCTCTTCTTCGTGATGGCCATGAACTTCCTCATAGAAGCGGAGAAAAGAGAAGCCAGAGGGTCAAAATCCAGGACAAACATCAGATAACCACCAAGCAGAGAGGTTACGGATGATTTAACCATCACAACCACATCGCATGTCCAGGCTAGATGGGTGCTACAGGCCACATAGGCAAGGATGAAGTTCAAACCTTCCAAATCAAGGTGTATGGTGATTAAAAAAGGCAAAATCACTGAGAGGTTTAATTCGAAGGTCCAAGATGTACACATCCCATCTATCATGGGGAATCAAATTAAGTGTTTCGGGAAATGGTATGATGCTAGTTTGAAAGACGGCAAGAACAACAAACGTCTGGAACAATAAACAGTAGAAAGACTGGTGAATATTGACATGTCAGGGCTGCCAGGGACGTATCAAGCCTGGATCTTCCAACATGGACTTCTACCTGGAATAATGTGGGCATTGATGCTGTATGACATTACTTTGTCAACATTCGAGGGCATGGAAAATAAAATCAACAGATATCTCAGAACAACAGATCTGTACTGCAAATCAGCGAAGATTTGCTTGCCACTTTCATCACTCGTGGAGGAATCAGGAAACAAATGGAGGGCAGCTGAAGCTGTAGAAGCTGAATATTACCTTCAACACAGAGACATTGTTGGAACTGTATGCAAAGGAAGACAAGGTCTAGGCCAGGGGTGGGCAATCTTATCCGCAAAGGGCCGGTGTGGGTGCAGGTTTTCACTTCAAGCAAACAATAGCCACACCGTCCACCTGTTTCCACCAATCACTGATCAGAAAAGAAAAAAAAAAACCTAGATTGGACATTACTGTTTCAATTCTGAAGTGGAGCCATCTTGGTGAGATCACATTGCTTTAAGTCTTAAACAGGTGGAAGGTGTGGCTATTGTTTGGTTGAAGTGAAAACCTGCACCCACACCGGCCCTTTGTGGATAAGATTGCCCACCCCTGGTCTAGGCACTGAACCTACAACTAAGTGAAAAGGAGCTAATCCAAAGGACAGAAGACACCTGATACAACAAGAGGTAAGTAAAAAGGAGGAAGAAACCAGACATGTAAGCGCAGTGCAGATGGGGAAACAAGGAGCATGGACAAGGTAGGATACTGTGCAGAGACAGTTGACATGGGACTAAATATGGAAGTCCACAGCTCAGCAAGATCTGTCTTTGACGTACTCCCTACACCAGCAAACTTATGCAAGTGAGGAATGATAGAAGACCCATCATGTCATCTGTGCCAAGAGCCAGCTAACCTAGAGCACATTCCGTCATCATGCCAGGTTGCACTTAGCCAGGAAAGATTCAGGTGGAGACATGACCAGGTGTTGACAGCTTTGGCCTACACGTTGGAGACCAAAAGGAAGAAAGATCACAAAGAAATCCAGATAGTTTTTATCAACTTTGTTGTGAGTGGAGATCATGCTGTTGCTAAATATCAGATAAGAGGTGGTTTCCTGAGCATGGCCAAGGATTGGCAACTAAAGGCTGAACTTGGAAGCAAGCTTGTATTTCCACCAACAGTGGAGACTACTCTGCGACCTGATGTTCTGCTATTCTCAGAGAGTACAAGGAAACTACTCCTCATAAAATTAACAGTACCATGGGAAACCAGATGCCAGGAAGCACATGAGAGGAAGCTCGCAAAGTATGATGAGCTGTTGGAAGACTGTAGACACCAAGGCTGGCAAGCATGGAGCTTCCCTGTTGAAGTAGGAGTGTGTGGTTTCCCAGCAGTGTCCTGCTGAAAGATGATGGCAGGCCTAGGAATAAAAGGTAGAGACAGGAAAAGAGCAATAAACACCATGGCTCAAGCAGCAGAGAGAGCATCCAATTGGCTCTGGCTTCAAAGAAATGACAGTAGCTGGAAGCCTGACCGTCGAGAGTAGAGAACTGATCACCTTCTGCTGTCCCACCATCCCAAGGACGTTCCAGATTAAGGGATGAAACGTCTGCAGACAGATGGACCCGGCTGATGACTCGCCAGCCTAGCAGTAGTAACATCTTACCTGGAAGCGGTGCCACTGCACAACATTTGTATACATAGTATTGTGACAACACTCTTGAGCGTTATCTTCTATATGCAAATTTTGCATAAAGTACTCATAGATCAGGGCGCTGGGCAGTGGGAGTATAGTGGTTAGGGCGCAGGATCGCCGATCCTAAGGTTGGGGGTTTGAATCCCCACAAGGTTGTCCATGTCCCCCCAGTGCAGCTAACTGGGTTATCAAAGACAGGTCATGTCTCTCACTGTCTATTAGAGGCATGTAAAAGAGCCATTGCTGACTTTCATAAAAAGAGTAGGCTGCAAAGCCATCAGCATGTTTCTACGACCTGGAGAGGGATGGGCGCCGCCAGGCCAAATCAGCCCAAGTCTCGCCATGAAGGCGCCCCAACGACATCCCCGGATGTGCAGGGATAAGTGAAGAAGAAGAAGAAGATCAGGGCATTGCATTTAGGCCACACATACTACACAAGTGGTCCGAATGAATAGGAGTTGAATTTGTACATGCTGTGGAGCTCTATGACTTCTTAGATGCTCTGAGAAATAGCCAGAATATGGCACCTAATAAATTAAAAATGTAATTCAATACGTTTTTTTTTTTTTTTTTTACCTGAGAACAGAACCCCACGCTAAAAGTCACGTAACATGCGGAAAATTTGCTGTAGGAACGCCAAGCCTGACTATATACAGTGATTCCTCACTACTTCGTGCTTCAGTTCCTGCAGCTTCAGTGTATCGTGGGTTTTTCAAAAATATTCATTAAAAAAATAAGGAAAAATAGGGGAAAAAGTTGAGGAAAATTCTGCCAAACAAGGCCAGTTATGCAAAAAAAAAAAAAACCCAACCAAACAAAAAACCCAAAACCCCCCAACAAAACTACTTACATTTTTATGTGAGGCGCCCATCTGAGTGTGTGCATGCGTGTTTATTTGTTATTTACATCTTATGGATTATTTTTGAATGTTTAATTGTTATTATAAGCATTTATAGTGTTGAATATGTACAGTATTTATTGATATTATATACAAATATAGATGTGGGGCAGTGGTGGTCTAGTGGTATAGGGCGCTGGATCGCTGATCCAAAGGTTGGGGGTTCGAGTCCCACTCTCCACAAGGTTGTCACTGTCCCCCCAGTGCAGCTAACTGGGTTATCAAAGGCGGGCCATGTCTCTCACTGTCTATGGTGAGAGGCATGTAAAAGAACCATTGCTGACTTTCATAAAGAGTAGCTGCAAAGTCGTTAGCGTGTTTCTGTCCCTGGCTAAAAAGGGTTGTGACAGGAAGGGCATCCGACGTAAAAAAAACCCTCTGCTAAATCAAACGTGCGAATCGCTGTGGCGACTCCCGAGTAAAAGGGAAAAGGCCGAAAGGAAGACAGACAGACATATACAAATATAGATGTACGTATACGTCAGTCATGGGGGTTGATCTTACTTCGGAAATTAGTGGTCGCGGGGGGGTCTCAGTCCCAATTAAGTGCAGAAAGTGAGTGATCCCTGTATTAAGGACGAAGGGAATTTGCACCTGGTGACAAAGTACTCATTTCACTGCACCTATCAAGGTTTATATTACCCACAAAGTAGAAAAGGCCCTTCACACACACACACACACACAGCGAATGGTAGAACTTGACCATAAGGTTTGGTGAAATGGACTTCGAATATACTTCTCAATCTCCTGCAACTGTGGCAAGAGTGACGGTGAAACATCTACCAGATGCTATAAATGTAACTGTAAATGATTAACAGATACCAATCACAATTACTGAACGTGGAGATGCATGCAAAGGTTCACAAACTTTTGCGACTCACCGATATGTAATACTGAAACATTTTTCTTGTAAGATAAATAACCAACTGTAAGATTTAATATTTCACGATTTTTAACTGGGATCCCAATATCTTGTTTTGGGATCTGTGTAAAAAATGAATGATGCTTTTAATCATATTTACATAGAAATATAAAAATTTCTCAGTTTTCAGACTTTCAACAAAAAGTATCTTTGGTATCCATGACATGAAATAATTTACATTTCTCTGTTGTAACACGTGGTCTCATAAGGTACATGTTGAGTGCAAACTGTACATTTTGAAAACTTTATTTAAATATTTTTCATTGTCTCAAAGATGTGAACATGTCTGTTGAATGTGAGGTGGTGTCATCAGGTTCTCTCTGGGGCTCACAAAGTGTCTATAATAACCATCAGCTCACATCAATGTTACTCATAAGAGCGGGGCTCAAACACCAAGGTGGTTCCTGCACCACAAACAACGGATTAGTGCAAGAAAACACTTTATAAATATTACTTTATCTTTTTTTTTTTTTTTTTACTTTTTTGAAAATTTCTGACCTGCTACAAAGTGGTGGTTATTTTTAGGATTCATTCAATAGTGTTAATGCTTTTGTAAATACTTTATGGTTTTATTTTGTATAATATTATGTCTGCTAGCAATGACAGTGCACTTGAAGTTTTGCTTGTACATCAGCAAAAGTTCCATGTTGGATTTTCTGGGAAACCCATAACAAAACTCACGTTTGCGATGCTACTGTCTCTGTTCTTTATCTATTTGAATTCTGTCCTTTCCTACACGCTTTGGAGCAAATCTGTTTTTAAAGAGGCTCCACGTTATATTTTGTTTAACCACATGCTTATCAATGACTCCATTCAGATGTTCCTTTCCTCTCTGTCATATGTTTTTCTTCTCGCTAATCTCAAGTTATTTATGGCTGCTTGTGCTTTTGTAGTTTGTGTTTCAGCGACAACCTTCTATAACGCACCTCTAAACCTGGCTCTGATGTCACTAGAGCGTTATGTGGCCATAAACTTTCCTCTACGACACGCGGAAATAGCCACTCGGACAAGAACCTGTATCTCCATCGGCGTTCTTTGGTTTATTGGTGTATTGTATTTTACAATTGAACTGCTTTATGTAATTCTAACTGATGCCAAATTTTTAACCTCACAAATCTACTGCACAAGAGAAAGGCTGTTCATAAGACAATGGCAAGTAGATGCTAATCAAGGCTTTAACATATTCTTGTTTGTGTCAGTGTCTGTGATCATCCTTTTCACGTACATCAAAATCATGATCACATCCAAATCACTTTCCGCCAATAAAGACTCTGCTACAAAAGCCAACAAGACTGTGCTGCTGCACCTCATTCAGCTGGGCCTGTGCCTCACGTCTTTTCTTTTCGGCATCATAGAGCAAGTTGCAGCAAAGACAAGCTCCAGCAGCAGCCTCTTTATGGACCTTCGTTATCTAAACTATGTGTTTGTGCTGATGTTACCACGTTGTCTAAGCCCACTCATCTATGGACTCAGAGACGATGCTGTGCGGCCCTTATTTCTGAACTACTTTCGCTGTGCCACGGGAAAATGCAAATCTACTGTCAGTGTACGAAGTCAGATTTAGTGTTGTAGAATTTGTTATTTAAAATAAAGTAGGATTATGCACATGTAACTTGTAACGTATATGTCTCGTTATGATGGGGTTTTATTTAGTTGTTAAACGCAGTTAACACCAACTCTGTGTCTCAGTTATTGGTCAGTTACACTGATTGTTTGCATGAGCTTACAACAAAGTCCTGTTTAATTAGAGGGGACTGCAGCAGAATTTTTTTTTTTTTTTTTTTTTTTGTTTGTGAACCTGCCTTGCTTTGGCCCGGCGAGCTGTCCAGGGTGCATTCTGCCCTCACCAAGAGTCGACTGACATGGGTGTCAGCCTCCCCTCGACCCTAATTAGGACGAAAGAATGAGTTTATGAACCAATAGAATTACTATATACAGTACCACTGATCCTAACTACCCAGAAGAAAAAGGAAAGGGCGCCACCTGCTGCAAATGTATGACACAAAATTCCTGAAATGTACTTCTCAGAAAGACAATGTACAGTACACTCTGTTTGAACATTGCTTTTTTTTTGTTTTATTTTTCCATTTTGAAAACTGACAACACAGAACACATGACACAGTCATCCTAACTGTAACAACAACCAAGCAAGGCATTTGGATGAAATGCAAATTAAGAAAATAAGAATAAATAAGCTCCACCAGCTCGAGTTGATGGTACAATCTTGAAGATCTACATATCTGCTAAAACTGTTATGGTAATCATAATAGCAATCATACTTTTCATTTTTCATTAAAAAAACAAAAAACAAAAATACTTAAGAAGTTAAGAAGGATTTGCAGCAGAGATGATGGCATGACTGTGGTCATACTGTACTTTCTGATGAAGAGTGACAGAGATGAGGAGGATGGTTTTCATCACTTTCATTGCACCAAGCTGACGGATGGAGGATAGCACAGATTGTAGATTGTCTACACCATAAACACAGTAAAGAAATAATAATGATCAAACCGGTGATCGACAGATCATTACGCTGAACAAGATCAGAAGGTATTTAACTCTCAATCATCACTTACCAGGGGAAGTCTTCCTTGAATTCAGTGAACTTATGTCGCACCATGAAGGTGGCTAAAGCATCAGCTACCTGTAGAAAAACAACAACAACACGATTGAGCCACCGAGATCATGTAATCGAAACGCATTTACCAAAAAATTTCCGCCTCTGGATACAAACCATTCACATTACAAAACACGCCATATCAAAAATTCAAAGTTGCTCAAAGCGCGAGTTGCTCTCCCATTGGCTATCTCTCAACATCCCGCCCCACTGGCCTCCCATTGGCTATTATGTAGCTGCATCTCCGTAATACCCATGAGTTACTGTTGTTTCCTGAGTTTTTCAAGTGTGCTCATTACAACTTTATTTTTTGGCTCAGGCTTTTAACAGTGCATAAACATTTGGAAGATTATAACTGCTAAGAAGACATGGTCAACAGATGTGCGCGCGCACACACACGCGTGTGATTTCTGGTGAAAATGATTTCCCGGTGCGAGTGAAAAGAAGAAGCGGGCTCGTTGCATGCGGTTGAGTAACATCGCAATGGAATATGGCCAAACCCATCTACCATCGGTACGATATTGAAGCAGAAGGAGTTCTTAAAAGGTATACTTTTATAATTTTTAAAGGGTTTAGGGGGTAGTATTGGAGGTCTTGGAACGAATCACACATTTTACATGTAAAATGCGGTTCGACTTACGAAAAAATCAGGTTACGAAACTACTTCTGGAACGGATTAATTTCGTAAGGTGAGGTACCACTGTACAGTACAATCATAATCAGCCATAATATTATGTACAGACACCAATCTGCAACAACATTATAATATTATTGTCCGGGACCAACTTAAACTAAAACAACTCGTACACCAAAATGTATGCAGTAAACAAACGTTTTAAGAATGGACTTTGGTGTCTGGCACCAAACCGTCTGCAGCACTTCCTGGAAGTTGCAATACTGTATGGAGAATTTTCCTGAAATCTTAACAGTCCATGTACTCACTATTATATTACCGGGGATTTAGCTCAGTTGGCAGAGCGTCCGCTTTATCCTCGGGGAGGTCAGAGTTCGAATTCGGCCACGTCATACCATGAGACATTAAAATTTGGGAGTTGTTGCTTCCTGCTTGGCGCTCAGCATCAAAAGGATAGAACAACGCAACAACTGGTGCCATACACTCTCAAAGGGTGCCCGGAGCGCAGGGAGCGCTGGGGTCTCATGCGCATTGAGTATATGCGTGTATGAAATTGCGCTATATAAGCATCCACAATAATAATAAATAATAATAATACTCAGGCACGCGGAACATTATCCTGCGGAACGGAGTACGAGTTAAAATAGACATCTGTTCTTCACTGCACCACTGCATACCGAGAGGGCACTGGTGGCCTGGTGGTAAAGGTGCTAGATCACCGATCCTAAGGTTGGGGGTTCAAGCCCCATTCTCTACAGGTTGTTACTCTACAAGTTGTCAACCCCTCCCCCCCAAAGCAGCTAACAAAGGCTGGCCATGTCTCTCACTGTCTATGGCGTGAGGTTCATGTAAAAGAACCTTTACTGACTTTCGACAAAAGTAGCTGCATAGCCATCAGCGTGTTTCTGCCCTGCAATGGCCTGGCGAGCCGTCCAGGGTGTACTCTGCCCCTGCCTGGAGTCGGCTGGGATGGGCGCCAACCTCCCTGAGATCCTAATTAGGATTAAACAGTTACAGAAAATGAATGAATGAATGCACAGCAGGAACAACCGGTCAAGGTCTGCCGGTTCTGGAAATGCTCAGACCCAATTGTCTAGCCATGATAACTTGGCCCGTCTCAAATTCATTCAGACACTCAGACTCTTAGCCATTTTTCCTGCTTCCACCACAGTTCTGACTTTGAGAACTGGATTTACTGAGTTTCAATCACCAGTCGTCAAAAAAAATAAATAAATAAAATAAAAAATAGATTCCACTTCCAACTCTGGAGTGGGGCCATCTTGGTGAGATCACCTTGCTTTTAGTCTTAAAGCAAGGTGATCTCACCAAGATGGCCCCACTTCAGAATTGAAAACCTAATGTCCAATCTAGTTTTTGTTTACATTTCTTTTGATGATCAGTGATTGGTGGAAACAGGTGGAAGGTGTGGCTTCTGTTTGGTTGAAGTGAAAACCTGCACCCACACCGGCCCTTTGTAGATAAGATTAGAGACCCCTGCCATAAAGGATGCCATTCACGTTACCTCTAATGATTATACAGTAATGTTATGGCTGATTGGTGTAGGGGCAACTCACAGTGAGCACAAGATTACGATAAACATACTTTTTCAGGCGCATCCTCATGAACAGAATGGCCACACTGTGGGAGAACCTGCATCTGGAACTTTCCTGCAACAAAATAAAAATAAATAAATAAAATTAACAAGAACATTTCCCCAAAATTCAACACAAAACATTTTTACTAAGTGTAAAACATGACAGCTGTTTAAAAATGTAATAAGATACTGTTTTAAGATTATTTAATATTCCTGACACTTTAATCTCAGCTTTCATGTGTCCTGGAATGCTGTCGACTGATCTTTCACATTGTTCTTGGCTGACTTTATTCCACTCCTGATTCAGAAATTCAATCGGCTCAGCTTTCTTTGATGGCTTGTGACCGCCATCTTCCTCTTTCTCCCACACTCCCTGCTTTTTTTTTTTTTTGAAGAAAATCAGGAGATCAGGGTGGCCTTGACAGGCTCTTGATCTTAGGGTCCTCCATCGACACCTTGACTGACCTCATTGTGTGGCATGGAGCGTAAACTCTACACAGCAATGCCAGATCCCAGGACCCGAACCCAGGACCATCTTGGTGTGACGCCAACACAGTTACCACTACATCACAGTGATTTTTAAAATTTACCTCATTAAATAAGTTGGCTCCTAATCAACACTTAATTGTGTACAGCAAGATGTACCTGTGTCAGAAATCCACTGCAAACACTGAACTGAAAAGTGTGCGCCATACACAGCACCATAGTCTCAGAATTTTTTTCCATGGCTGATTTATTTTTACTTATTTTTTTTAAACATATGAGGTTGATGTCATGAATATTTTATACCACAACCACTACACTGTGGTTTTTTTTCACTTATGACTCACCCTGCATCTGTCCTATTGTAAGGTCTTTATCCAGTCGGTCAATGCCTAGAAACACATGGCAAAAATAATGTTAAAATTCACATTATATATATATATATATATATATATATATATATATATACACACACACACACACACACACATACACACACACACACAGTCACTAATCGAGTTACGACCTAGCTCGGTTCCGACCAACCAGTCGTAAGTTGGATATTTAACACAACGAAACCGAAACCACCCAGCACTCGCTATGAATTCATGTGAAGCGTATTCTTCACCTGCATGTTCTTTTAACATGCAAAATAAATCTGTAGCCTTACTTTGCACTGCTCACAATATCACTTTCACATTTCTTTGCCTATTATCGTCCAACCACGTGTACAGCAAATTTTCCATCGCTGCAGTCCTTCACACTGTTTTGTGATGATAGTTGGGCTTGCTGCTTTCACTGCTTCCTTAATGCGGTCGTTGTCCTTCAAAATTGTAGACACCGTATTGTGGAGTGGGAGAGATGGAGATCTCACTTTCATCTTCGTCTCCGACGACAGTGCCTCCCTTGATTTCTCGGTAGAACTGCATTCTGATGAATCGGACTTCCTCTTGGGGGCCGTGGTAACGGTGTACAGTATATGAATGTAAAATTGTACTGTAAAAGAGATGTTACTGCGACGGTATCTAGTCACTGAGTGTAGCGGTAGAATGCTGTGAGTGTGAGATGCTGGGATACTGTACTGCCACAACTATCTTATGCACTGCCAGACATATACAGTAAACTCATGATAGGCATCTGCTAGACGTGGTTTTAAGTACGGGTGGTCGTAACTCGCGTACTTCGTAACTCGGATAGTGTGTGTGTGTGTGTATATATATATATATATATATATATATATATATATATATATATATATATATATATATATATATATAGAGAGAGAGAGAGGATTTTCTGAGTAGATCCTTCCGTAGGAGAGTGCTCAATACTTTTTGGTAGAGAATATATATATATACACACACATACACACACACACACACACACACACACACACACACACACACAGTAGGCCCTCGACTTATGAAACCCCCTGGGTACAAAAATTCCGGGTTACAAAAAACATTTTCCTAAGTTTTCTTCCCCTATATACGAAAACAACCTCCTCTTACGAAAAGCGCCAAATGCGCCATTCAAAAGTCAAACGCGCCAATCAAAATTTCACACGATGCCCGAGTTGCTCTCTCATTGGCTGTCTCCCAACATCCCACCCCGCTGGCCTCCCATTGGCCAGGAAGCAGCTGACGTTACCCATACTTCCTGTACCCATACTTCCTGTTTGTCACGCGTGTGAAGGAGAGTTGACTGTTGGCTTGTTTTGAGATTGATCATGCAGCGTTAGCTTTCGTTATCGCCGAAACCCCTCTACAATCGGAACGATATTGAACCAGAAGGAGACCTTAAAGTGGAAATACAGTGACAGAGGCGATTATTTCGGCACGATACTAAAACAGAGTGCTCCGTGGGAGAAGACCTCCGATCTCGCAAGGAAGCAAGTTAATATTGAATGAGGACCTCTGATCTTTCAAACAGGTACTGTAATTCCGCTTTAAATGAAACATCCCGTCCATTTAAACATTTAAATAGAATTGTTCCATCAGCTGCGCGTTGCATGTGGGCGGGGCTCGATTTGTGTGTGTGTGTGTGTGTGTGTGTGTGTGTGTGTGTGAGAGAGAGAGTGTGCGCGCGCGTGTGTGTGTGTGAGAGAGAGACTGCCTACTAAGTCAGTCAGAGATGAAAGGAGGCTTAACTCTTTCGTTTTTAGTTTAGTTTTTTTAAGTTGTTTAATTCAGTAAATGTTTAATAAATGTTGTACATGTGAGCAAAACACCTCAAGGAATCAAGTTACAGTTGCGTTTGGACTGCCGATCTGTCAAGCAGGGAATGCGCTTTGAATTCCACGTCTTAAAATGTTCGGGGCGTCCTGCTTGTGGGTGGAGCTCGCAGCACCACAATAAACATTTAATGTGTACTGTATTGTGTGTGTGTGTGAGAGAGAGATAGAGAAAGACAGGTGTGTGTGTATGTGTTAATAAAAAATGTTTAATAATTAATAAATATGTTAATAAAATGGTTTAATATGTTAATAAAATGTTTAAATGGTTTAATAAATAATTTTCTTTTACTTTTAACACATATTTCATACAAAATTTGTGTACTTTTATCATTTTTAAAAGGGTCTATGGGTAAGTCCTGGGAACCTTTGAATGAATCAGGCATTTTACATGTAAAATGCACCCCTACTTACGAAACTCCCGCGTTACGAAAAAGGCGCTGGAACAGATTAATTTCATAAGTAGGGGGCCGACTGTATATTATATAAAATATATATTTATAAATAAAAAGTGCATTATCTGTCTCCTGACATTAGGTAACATGTTTATCAAACTTAATTATATGCAAAGTAGTCATAAGACAGCCAACAGTGTTGGAGAGGGGAATGCTGTCCAAAATTAAGACAAGACGTATTGAACGATACCTTATACCCACTTCACAACCTGCTGATCAGACACAGGAGCCATTCAGTGAGGGACTGATACCACCTAAATGCTCCGCTGAACGACACAGGAAATCATTCCTACCTGTACAATTAAACTGTACAAACTACTCCGTATAGCAACAACACCCACTGTTATATATGTACATTCTACTGTTTATCATATTGAGGATACTGTACACATCCCTCACTGACACCATTCACTCTGTATCTGTTTATATAATATTAATAACTTCTCATTTCAGACTTACATATAGATATATTATATACATGTAGATTCTGGATGTATATTTGTGTGTGTATGTGTGAGTATAAGAAATGTAATTTTCTTTATTGAGACTTCATCTTTATCTTGCTCTACTTGTATATAGCAACCCTGCCCACACAATTTCCTCTGGATCAATGAAGTATTCTGATAAATGTGTATTGTACATATAATGACCACTCAACCAACTGTGAATTTATAATGATGTACTGCTTAGTCCATTTCTTTTATTTAGCATTTGTTTAAAGTATCAGTGATGGAAAGATTATCATTTATATTTTAACCATAAAGTGTATATATCAGTAAGCAGCAAATGCTGACAAACACAGAATATTTGAATTCACCAGCTGTTCTGAAGGATGCTGACGAAAATCAGGGTTCGCCTGTCATTTTGTGACGTTTTGCAGAAGCGCATGCGAAAGACAGCTGACAAACAAGAGCAACAGTGAGCAACTGTGCCTGCAATGATTAGCAAATATCTGCCACTCTTTGACACTTGGGAGCTTTTTGCAAACTCTTGGTAAAATACTACTCGGTTAATGATGGATGAATCTAGGAATTGAACAGCACAACTTTTTAGAAAACCATGAGTGTGATTTTAAAGAGGAACTTCTAGAACAGGGGTCGGCAACCTTTGCCATTCAAAGAGCCATTTGGACCGTTTCCCACATTAAAGAAAACACTGGGAGCCACAAATCCTTTTTTGACATTTAAAATCAAATAACACTGCATATAATGTTTCCCCCCTTTTTCCTTCATGTTAATATAAAACAGTGGTTCTTAAATAGTGGGGCACGCGGTGCGATGCCGGGGGTGGGGCGTGTGACCCCTGGGATCATGTTTTTTTTTTTGTTTTTTTTTTTCATATTAGGATAAAGTGTAATTCTATATCAGGGATCACCAACGTGGTGCCCGTGGGCACCAGGTAGCCCGCAAGGACACTATAAGTTGCCCGCGGACCTGTTCACTGCTAGTTTTAGGACAGGCCCACAGCTCCATAGCGCCACTCTCCATTGAGCTGCATCTAATTTTTTTGAATATATTTTAAATCAAATCAATATCTTCACATAGATAAATATCATTAATTATTAATGATAACATATAATTAAAGGTAAATTGAGCAAATTTGTAATTTCAGAGGTGTGTTTTGACCTGGTAGCCCTTCGCATTAATTGGTACCCAAGAAGTAGCTCTCGGTTTCAAAAAGGTCGGTGACCCCTGTTCTATATCCACTACAACAGGTGGCAGTGGCTTCCTCACTGTTAGAGTGTGCCCAGAGGTAAAATAAGAAGTGTAGTTAATAAAGCCACCATGGAAATTTTTAACAGGGATGGAAAGAGAGGAGAGAGAGCGACAGAGACAGTGAGAGAAACGAAAGTCTCCCGAAAGCTGTCGAAGAGGTATGATGAAGCGAACATAGCACTCGACTTCACTATGCTGCGGTGAGAAATGAGCAAAGACTGCTGTGTTTACCGTGTCTGAAAACATTGGCAACAGACAGCATGAAGCCAAATAAATTCAGGAGTCACTTAAAGACTTCACACCCCGATCACGTGATGAGCCGCGTGAGTCTATTTCACCTGAGATTTTTCAGCGAAAACGTGCCGAGTATCACCAACAACCATCCCGCATTGTGAATGCTACTCGAGCAAGCCAGCGAGCTCTGTTAGCATCAGATAAGGTGGAGTACCAAACTGCTCAGTGCAGAAAACCCCACAGCAGAGGAACTGATCCTACCTGCAGCAGACACGGTCTCTGTCATGCTGGATGACGTTACTGCTGTGAAAATAAGTCCAGATCCCAGTTCAGCATTGAGCAGGAGTTGAGAATGCAGTGTCGTGCTTTTAAACCGGCTTCGAAAAGCTGTGCACTGAGAAACCTGCTCATTATAGCCATTAATCTGGACTTAATCATTTTGACAAAAAAAAAAATAATATTAATACAAATTGTTTTATTCATTTTTGTTTTGTAGGTTAAAGTGTTTTATATATTGTGTTCTTGAGTTAATATTGCTGATCAGTTTGAATTTATTATTTATTTTATTTTATTTTATTTTTAAGGATTTTTTTTATTTCAGGCAAATTGATGCACCCTGCTTCAAAAAGCTGTGCTTTTTAAACAAAAAGACTGAAAAAGTGTTAATAAAGTTATTCTTTGTTGGAAGTCGATCTATAGTTCTTCTTTTCTTTGTATTCATAATGTTAATAAGGACACAGTGTTATGCAGAGGATTACTTATAACAATTTTTAGACAAATAACACTATTTATATTGAGGGGGGGTGGGGGTGAAATGTTTTCCTCTTCCTGGGGGGGCGTGACAGAAAATAATTGAGAAGCACTGATATAAAACAACAATGTGTTGCATTGATTTAAACAACTGCAGAGACAATTAAATTGCAATTCTGCTTTCAACAAAAACGTTTAGATTAAAAAAATAAATAAATCTCCAGCCTCCCTGCAACCCTAATTAGGATTAAGTGGTTCAGAAAATGAATGAATGTGTTTGAGTCCTTCTTCGTGCAGCCAAATGTGTTAACGGGTTGGGTAGCCGACCTCACCATCCCTTCGTGGGATCTTCTTTTTCTTTATTCATTATATTAATGTTGTTTTGTCATAGTTTTAATTTACAAAAACGACAGCAACACAGAAGAGTAAATGAAGACTTATTTTAAGAAGGAGCCTGCTCAACATTCTTTTAAATAATATTAATGCTTAATGCTGCACTGACCGACCCATTCTCAGAGTGGAGAGTGAACCACACCCAGTCTTTTATTTTGTCACTGGGAGGAGAGTTATTTAATCCAGAGATTGTTGTGTATAAATAAATCTCATCCACTGTCTCGTCAGATGTGATTTCCGTTCCTGAACATTTCCATTCCCTGCGGTGGAAAAAAATCTCTCTCTCGCCGTGCTGCTGATGGTGAGAACACTCCTTGCCATGAAAACAAGAATTTGGAAATCCACCAACAGAGCAGATCAAAAACACTGAGACTCTCAATGTAGCTGACTAATATAACGATGCACACAAAATCACCCCGCCCACACCAAATAAATATCCGTCCACACCCGTGACTGTTAATTTTCATCTATGTAATTTTCAATCCTAAAAGAGCATTTTTGAATAGGTACCCACTGGGTACCTATGGGTACGCGACTGTTGCAGGACTCCGCCTTAGGCAGATTCTCCCATCATTCAGGTGAAAGCTGGTTTAACTCTCTGGAAGCCTGAAGTGCTTCCAATGTGAGTAAATAAGCGGCATTTTCTTTTTGCAGTTGATGTTTGTGGTGCACCCGTTGGCCACCATAAAGCACAACATTATTTTGAAATGCCACAGAATCGCACCAGAGAGGTGAAAGAGCCGCATGCGGCTCTGGAAGCGGGTTGCCGACCCTTGTTGTTGAATATGGTAATGATTTTCTGTTAGGAAGAATCCCAAGTGCTGCTGCTCTTGAGGAAGAATTGCATTGTCTGGCAAGGTAGGAAGATGAAGAAAAAGAAGAAAGATTGATAGAGCCAACATATAAAAAAGGTGAGCAAACTCTCCCCAGCACTGTTTTCACGATGTGGCAAATCAAAAGTAACTAGCAACCTGTGGCACAACCGTTTGCAAATGCTTCCTACTGTTTGCCAAACCTTTGCAACTGTTTGTGAAAAAATAAATTTACAAAGAATTTTGAACATGATAAAATTACTATTCCACAAGAAAATGCTAAAAACGTTTTGTGAAATGTTAAGCATCCTTTTATGAAGCCTGATTAAAACTTGCTACGTTTCTCAGCATTTGCGGCTTTGCAAGGCACAAGCTTAAGTGACAGTACAGTCTATTAAGTATACCATTCTCAATAATGTCTATATAAGTCTTGTATGAGATAATGTGCATTTTGGTGAGCTCACCAGCCAGTAGCAGCAGTTTTGGCACAGGGCATGTAAGGAATAGAGAGGACAGACCCCTGAACCAGCCCTCCCAATACTTCTCCGTCTTAGACAGCTCAATGCGCCAAGTGTACAGACTCTCTTTCTTCACCTATGGTCCAAATCCACAGTTACTTACATTATAGCAAACAAAACCCTTTCCACTAGCATACAGATGTGGCAATTTTCCCAAAGTTTGTTGATGGTTCAAACAGTTAAGAAGGTTGTGTTATATGGAAAGTAAATGGCATAGAACATTTTAAAAGGTATATTTCTGGTGGCAGCCAGACTCAATGATGTGATATATAAAAAATCTGGACATATACTAACGGATATGCTCATTTTATTAATTTAATTCACTTAAGCTGTGAGCAGCTGTGATTTGCTACATATGGAAAATGCAGAAAAATTCTCGGCATCAGACCAGCCTCTTGTTAGCATAAGTAAGCTAACAAAATGTTTTAAATGTAAGCTTTTATATTTTTTGTATTTAAAAAGATTGTACGCAAATTCTCAAGTAATGTACAACGATTTTAGAACCCTGATCAAAAAGTTGAAATGGCATTATAGACACAACATATCATTCGTACATGTCAACAATACAATTATTTTTGGTGACACAAAAAGGTGCTCAGGCATAGGAAAGGATTTATAATGAAATGGTGATGAGTGACAGCATAGGATCAATGACATTCAGCCACATAAATCAAACACAGATATAATTTTCTCCAAGGTAGGAGGGGTGGAGTTTAACTGCTACTGACACGTCTGAGACCACGAGCAAAATTATACCACGAAATGTTTACCGATAAGCAACAACATTCATAGCGTTTCAACAAGTCTGAGTTTTTTCAACATGTACATGTGTATATGATATAAATAAATACATATTATAAGCATTTATAATGTTGAATAACAATTAGACATTCAAAAATAATGCATATGGTGTAAATAAAATATAAATACACACATGCACACACTGAAATGCGCACCTCACATAAAAATCGAAGTAGTTTTGTTGGGGGGTTTTGGGTTGTTTTTTTTGCATAATTGGCCTTGTTTTGTGGAATTTTCCTTAACTTTTTTCCACTGAAGCTGCAGAAACTGAAGCAAGACATAGCGAGGGATCACTGTACAGTGGTACCTCACCTTACGATAGTCCCAGCAAACGAAAAATCCAGGTTATGAAAAACATTTTACAAAATTTTTTTGTCTCTGTATACGAAACAAGTTCTCCTTACGAAACGCACCAAGTACGCCATTCAAACGCGCCATTCAAACAATGCATGAGTTGCTCTCCATTGACTATCTCCCAACATCCCGCCCCGCTGGCCTCCCATTGGCTAGAAGAGATGACGCAGCTCCCTTGAGCAGCAGCTTGTTTCATGAGTTTTTTGAGTGTGCTCATTGCAACTTTATTTTTTGGCTCAGGCTTTTAACCTTGCATAAACATTTGTAAGATTATAACTCTGCTAAGAAGACATGGCCATTTCAAAAAAAAAAATTCAAACAATGCACGAGTTGCTCTCCAATTAACTATGTCTCAAGATCCCATCCCACTGGCCTCCCATTGGCTATCTCCCAACATCCCGCCCCGCTGCCCTCTCATTGGCTAGGAGGGATGAAGTAGCTCCCTCCCATTGACTATGTCCCAAGAACCTACTCCGCTGGCCTCCCATTGGCTATCTCCCAACATCCCGCCCCACTGGCCTCCCACTGCCTCGGAGGGATGACGCAGCTCCCTTGAGCAGCAGCTTGTTTCATGAGTTTTTCGAGTGTGCTCATTGCAAATTTCTTTCTTGGCTCCGGCTTTTAACCTTGCATAAACATTTGTAAGATTATAACTCTGCTAAGAAGACATGGTCAACATGAAGTAGGTACCTTAAATGGTATGCTTTTATAAATCTTTAAAGGGTAGTATTGGGGGCCTTGGAACGAATCCCGCGTTTTGCATGTAAAATGCGGTTCTACTTCCGAAAAATTCAGGTTACGAAAAAGGTTCTGGAACCAATTAATTTCATAAGATGAGGTACCACTGTATTTGTTTGTTTATTTATTTCTTTGCCCAATAACTACCTGCGTAATTAACTAGTGCATGTCTGGACTGTTAAAAGGAGGACGAGGTTATAGCTCTCACATGTACATTTCCTGTTAAATACACACATATTTGTCCAAAGAATTAAATATAGTATGTTGATTTGAGTAAATTCTGACAAGCAGTTGTTGCTGAAACACCATAACAGTAAGTTTTTAAATTTTTATCGTTTTCTTTTTAATCACATTTTATTCAAGCCTCGACAACTGACGCCACCAGTCGGTGGTCTTTCGAAACTTGCGAACAATGAAACAGTCGTGTACATATTTCACTTCCGTAATTCAGTGTGTGGTACCGCGTACTGCCAAATACGGGTTCGTATGTCATAAACAAAAACAAAAATACCCGACACGGCATGAGTACACGCCAAAATGTTCAGAAAATATTTGTTTAAAGACGACTTCGAAATACTAAACATCAATGATGATGGTTATGTTACCAAAATAAGATGCAAGATTTGCTCCAAGTATATCGTAGAAATTAGGGTCAAAGTGATCCCATATTTATTAATTAATACCTTGTGAATTATCAAAATAATGTTATAGTGACAGAATGGAGTTACAGGTATTAATGTTAGCAGTTAGTCAACATTCCAGTTCAAGCAGTTCAAGGTTCAAGTTGGTGCTGCTGGTGTTTGACATTTATGCTGATTGATGAAACTTTGCACGTTGATGTATTAAAACTATTCCAGCAGTTTAATAATAACAATGATGATTACTTGTATTAAAATTTAATGTTTCAAAATATTTAGTTGTGTTGTCAATAATCTAATCCTTTAATAATAGAAAATTCAACAATACATAAGTTCTGAGGTTAGCGATGCCATTTCTTCTGCAATTCTTACCTCTTGGTCATCTTCTTTCTTTTTTTTGTGGTTGGACTCACTGTCTTCCTCTTCGTCCTCCTCTTCCTCAATGATACCTTCACTGATGCTTTTAGAAATTCCAGGACTACTCAAAGGTTCATCACATCTATGAGCGAGAAGTAATTTTACACTGCGCACACATTTCAGTCATTCTTTTAACAGTATGAATAAAGAATGTAGGGAGCACT
Organism: Plotosus lineatus; assembly: GCA_024760905.1. Lineage (NCBI taxonomy): Eukaryota > Metazoa > Chordata > Actinopteri > Siluriformes > Plotosidae > Plotosus > Plotosus lineatus. Next base: position 12,675,495 of record CM045735.1, on the reverse strand, counting down.
TACTTTTTAACTTGTCCAACCATAGACACACGTGCAGACTCGATATTCCTAATCTGTCCACTTTTCACACTTTCATTAACACACAGAACAAACAGAGAAGAAATCCAAACTAACAGGATACACATTTGAAAGAATTCAAATTACAAAAGAACCATTTCTGATATTTTCCATAAACAAGTAATCAGTTATGTACTGTGTAATATATAATTCCTATGAAATACTTTCGATAATATAGTAATAAGTTAGTCTGAATTTTCCAGGCTTGGAAGGCCAAAAATCCATTCATATGTGTACCCCCTCTAAGAGTTTGGGCATATGTGTCAATCTCAGGCATCCACAAATGCAAGAAATGCTATTTAAACATTCAAAAATACTCTGTATGTGAAATTTCTTCAAAGTGCTTCCTAGTCATAGTGTTCCTAATCATCAAATATATTTCTATTATTATTATTGACTTTGTTGTTTAGTTAGCGATTATATGGTTCTCTGTATCCGTGGGTATTGTATTATACCTCCATTCAATAGCATTCTCCACTGATTTGAACGTTTTTGGTCGACTCCTTAAAAAATTCTGCATACTGTTTAAGGCATCCATCGCTGTACCTAAACAGAATGATCAGGACAAGTTACGTAATGAAAGCAGCACACGTGGACTACACTTCACCTAAACATACATATATCACTACTGGAAATTGGTTCATAACCAAAATCGATAAGTTTATCACATGTGCCAGAATGTTTACTTTTCAGTGGGACATTCTGGCTCTTGGCTTGGCAAGCTTGGCATAATTCTGTCCTCGTGTGAAGCAGGGATCCCAGATCTCCACGATTTAGCGGATTGCCGCTATTTTTACTCTCCTATTTAGCAGAATTCCGCTATTTTTTTCAGCTTCGGGGCCCTGCGGCCCCTTTACCACCCCCCCAAAATTTCATTTCCCCTATTTCTGAACCAGTTCCTCTATTTTTTTCTAAACCTCACTGGGATCCCTGGGTGAAGCACACTGGGTAATCCTGGCTAAACAATGCACATTTACTAAACATTGCAACAAATTCAGCTAACAAAATACTTAATGAAAAAAAAAAAAGACACCATACTCCAATTTCCTGAAATGCAGTACACAGACCCCTCGCTACTTCGTGCTTCAATTCATGCGACTTCAGTGCATCGTGTTTTTTTTTTTTGTAATAAATATTCATCGAATTAAAAAATAAGGAAATTACAAATGAATAGGGGGAAAAGTCAAGGATGTCACAAAAACAAGGCCAATTATGCAAAAAAAAAACCCCAAAAAACAAACACATAACAAAAAACAACCCAAAACCTCTCATCAAAACTAGTTATATTTTTGTGAGGTGCGCATCTGAGTGCGTGCACACGTCTGTATTTATATTTGATTTACATCTTATGTATTATTTTTTAATGTTTAATTGTTATTATAAGCATTTATAGCATTGAATATGTATTTTTAAATATTATATACACATATGTATGTATACGTCAGTCAGGGAGGTGATCCTACTTCGCGAAATTCGATGGTCGCGGGAAGGGGGGGGGATCTCGGTCCCAATTAATCGTTGAAAGTGAGGGATCCCTGTACTAAATTTTGATCAATATATTGTAATAAAGTGGATCATTCTCTAAATGAAAAGAAGGGTGGGTTAAAAAAGTTACCTTCCACTACATCAATCACACATAAGCCTAACAACGATGGCACGTGATTTGCTGCGGCAGTGTGCACTGCTATTGCTCCACCCATGCTATGACCAATCATCATTATTGGGGGTGGGTTTTCACCATAGAGCGCTTCCACAACTTTCCCAACATCCCTATACAGAATAAAAGAGCTCAAATATTAGTTCACAGGAATACAAAAGGTCTCAAAAAAGAAAAATCTGTAAAAATATGGTTTATGGACTCACTTGGCCATTGTTTCAGCTGACAGGTCTTCTGGATTTTTCACTTTTGTGTCTCCTATAAGTTATTAAACCAAAACAGTTAATGTGGGAAGAAATAATTTACTGCATAATTACAACCTTTACACAGCTTTTAAATAGTTTCAAAGGAGAAATTAAAGAGAAAAATAAGTATAGCAATAGCCATCACTCACCATGCGCCCTGAGATCCATAGCTACAACCCTGCACTTAATCCTGCTACATATCACTCCCTGAAACCGCAAATAAACAAATCAACATTTACCCTTCAAACTCAATGCCCTCAAACTACAATAATATGCAATAAATAAATGATTATAAAGTATATGTCAATGATAGCAATAAGTGCAGAAGCTTAATGTGACACTAACAGTAAAAACGGCCCAGGAGAGGGCAGAGTGGCCTCCACCATGAAGCAAAAGTAGCACAGGACCCTGAGAGCCACTGCTGTAGATCCTGAATGTGTGCACAGGAGTCAGGGAATAATGAACAATCCAAAATGGGCAACAAAGGACGATGCAAAGACACAATGTTGGTCTGGAAACACGTTCTAATGTACCTCTTTCTTCAATCTATGAGTAGCTTCAAGTTAATTAATGAGTAGAACCTTAATATAAATGCACAGAGGTGAACACATCACTAGCCAAGCAGACCGTACAAATATAAACATTTTCATAGCACACATGCATGACATTTATCTTCGCTGAAGTTTTGCAATCAACAAATCAGCAAAGTATGATGTTTCACGACGCAATATTGATTTGAAAAAAAAAAAAAAAATTATACAGGGATCCCTCACTTTCCGCAGTTAATGGGGACCGAGTTGTCGTCCACCCCACCCCGCGACTTCCGATTTCCACGAAGTAGGATCGACCCCCCTGACTGACGTATACGTACATGTATATGTGTACAGATGCTCCCTGACTTACGTTTTAGTTAGGTTCCGAACTACCGAACGTAAGGTGAAAAAAACACATCCATAAATACCATTACCGTATCTCATAAAACACCCCTAAATCAATTATTATAAACATAACATTGTAAAATAATATCAAATATATCGAATAATATCAACATTAATTTCATATATATTAAATTCAAGCAAAATACTTTCAAATAGATACATTTTAATCAAATTCACTCATCAAATATTAAATACAGTATCAATTACATAACATTTAACATTCTCTATGATGTGATCTTTCTGCTTGTAAATGGTTCCGATGGTCGACGGAGCCATTTGGAAGAAACATGCAACATTCACATGTTTTTCACCAGCAGAGATGGCTTGTCGCTTTTTCTGATTACCACTATCACTAGTAGGCTTATGCTTCTGACCAACCATATTTGCTTAGGGTTACAAAAGTCCGCAAAACAGTGTAAACACAAAGATCACAGAGACGACGTCTTAACACAAGGGTAACAGGCGGTGAACTGGGAAGGAGGGCGAGTTCAGTCTTTTTTTGTAAACAATGGACGCAGCATCATGCGTAAATAGCGTATTACGTCAGCGTACTATATAGGTACGTCTCGTACTACAGAGAGCACACTAAACTCAAAATTTGACTGATATATATATTTTTTTCAAAAAAAAGTAAAACTGAGAAATACGTAAAATGAATAAATGTAAAGCGGGGAGTGTCTATATATATCAATAAATACACATTTAACACTATAAACGCTTATAATATCAATTAAACATTCAAAAATAATGCATAAGACGTAAATAAAATATAAATACACACATACATACAGACGCGCGTGTGCGCACGCAGATGCGTGCCTCAAAAAAAATGTAAGTAGTTTCGTTGGGTTGTTTTTCGTTTTTGTTTGTTTGGGGTTTTTTTTTTTGCACAATTGGTCTTGTTTTGCGGCATTTTCCTTAACCTTTTCCCTATTTTAGCTTATTTTTTATTTTTCAATGAATAATATTTGAAAAACCCGCGATGCACTGAACCTGCAGAAGCTGAATCACGAAGTAGCGAAGGATATATACTGTATATCAAAAATGAGGAACGACTTACAAAACAGATTTTAACAATGAATTATTACAACGACAATGAATTATAACACAAAGTTTCCTTTAAAAGGCTCTAATGACATCTTCTAAATATAGATATGTATTATGATGAGGAAAAAACCTTCCAGGTTCACCAGGCATCTTTTGTTTCAATTGAGTTCTAAGAGAATTCAAAGTTACATCTTGGAAAAATAATATATTTAATTCATTCATTCATTCACTTTCTGTAACTGTTTAATAGTAATTAGGGTCGCAGGAAGGCCGGTGCACATCCCAGCCTCCGGGCGAAGGCTGGGTACACCCCGGACAGCTTTCCAAGCCATTGCAGGGTGGAAACTCACTGACGGCTTTGCAGCTACTCTTGTTGAAAGTCAGCAATGGTTCTTTTACATTAACCTCTCACCATACACAGTGAGAGACATGGCTGGCCTTTGATAACCCAGTTAGCTGCACTGGGGGGACAGTAACAACCCATTGAGAGTGGGGTTCGAACCCACAACCTTAGGATTAGTGATCAAGCACCTTTATCACCAGGCCAGCACTGCCCCGAATATATTTCATTCAATAAATAATGACTCTTTATTGTGATTACTGTTAAGTAAACATAGTAAACATGACCATACACACATAATAAAAACTGTTAATTTTAAACTAAAGATGCCAGGTGGACTTACAAGGTTTACATATAAATCTTCGTATATACGTATACTAGTCCTTCTCAAAAAATTAGCATTTTGTGATAAAGTTCATTATTTTCTGTAATGTACTGATAAAAATTAAACTTTCATATATTTTAGATTCATTGCACACCAACTGAAATATTTCAGGTCTTTTATTGTTTTAATACCGATGATTTTGGCATACAGCTCATGAAAACCCAAAATTCCTGTCTCAAAAAATTAGCATATCATGTTCAGGTAGTCTAAACGAGCTATTAAGCTAATCATCTGAATCAACCAATTAACTCTAAACACCTGCAAAAGATTCCTGAGGCTTTTAAAAACTCCCAGCCTGGTTCATTACTCAAAACCGCAATCATGGGTAAGACTGCCAACCTGACTGCTGTCCAGAAGGCCATCATTGACACCCTCAAGCAAGAGGGTAAGACACAGAAAGAAATCTCTGAGCGAATAGGCTGTTCCCAGCCACCTCAGTGGGACGTCTGTGGGAAGGAAAAAGTGTGGCAGAAAACGCTGCACAACCAGAAGAGGTGACCGGACCCTGAGGAAGATTGTGGAGAAGGGCCGATTCCAGACCTTGGGGGACCTGTGGAAACAGTGGACTGGGCTACAGGTGCCGCATTCCCCAGGTCAAGCCACTTTTGAACCAGAAACAGCGGCAGAAGCGCCTGACCTGGGCTACAGAGAAGCAGCACTGGACTGTTGCTCAGTGGTCCAAAGTACTTTTTTCGGATGAAAGCAAATTTTGCATGTCATTCGGAAATCAAGGTGTCAGAGTTTGGAGGAAGACTGGGGTGAAGGAAATGCCAAAATGCCTGACGTCCAGTGTCAAGTAGTACCCACAGTCAGTGATGGTCTGGGGTGCCATGTCAGCTGCTGGTGTTGGTCCACTGTGTTTTATCAAGGACAGGGTCAATGCAGCTCGCTATCAGGAGATTTTGGAGCACTTCATGCTTCCATCTGCTGAAAAGCTTTATGGAGATGAAGATTTCATTTTTCAGCACGACCTGGCACCTGCTCACAGTGCCAAAACCACTGGGAAATGGTTTACTGACCATGGTATTACTGTGCTCAATTGGCCTGTCAACTCTCCTGACCTGAAGCCCATAAAGAATCTGTGGGATATTGTGAAGAGAAAGTTGAGAGACACCAGACCCAACACTGTGGATGAGCTTAAGGCCGCTATCGAAGCATCCTGGGCCTCCGTAACACCTCAGCAGTGCCACAGGCTGATTGTTTCCATGACACGCCGCATTGAAGCAGTCATTCCTGCAAAAGGATTCCCGACAAAGTATTGAGTGCATAACTGAACATAATTATTTGAAGGTTGACTTTTTTGTATTAAAAACACTTTTTTTTTTTTATTTTGGTCAGATGAAATATGCTAATTTTTTGAGATAGGGATTTTTGGTTTTCATGAGCTGTATGCCAAAATCATCAGTATTAAAACAATAAAAGACCTAAAATATTTCGGTTGGTTTGCAATGAATCTAAAATATATGAAAGTTTAATTTTTATCAGTGCATTACAGAAAATAATGAACTTAATCACAATATGCTAATTTTTTGAGAAGGACTAGTATATAATACATTGCATCATTCATCATTACTCACTTCAGCATGCACCCTATTTATTTATATATTTTATGCTTTGATTTTTTGCTGTCCAATTAAACATTATCATACGACATCCACACCATGCTGATGTTACATGAAGGATATGTCTTTGCTGTTGTCATTGTCCACTTCCACATCTTCCATGGTTTCAAAATATTGACTCCAGGGCAGGGGAGTGAAGTCACGCTTTCTTCCAGGACTGGGTGCCAAAATATAGAAAAAAGTACAAGTGTTATAAGGGAAAATAAAGTACAGTTGTTACAACTTGCACACCACTGAATAATTGCATTGATTACATGGAAACCTAAGAGTGGACATGACCTGCATTAAATAGAAGACATGTAAGCTGGCATGGACTCTTAGGTCGAAATGTTGCACAAGATGTCAGTGTGAATGCTTTGAATTCTATTAAGATCAGTAGAGATCGCACTAAAATTCAGAAAAACATTTGATGGAAGGATATTTTGTTAGGATGTTGCTTGGGGGTGGGACGGACTTGTCCTGCAAAGAGAACTGAAGGTACTGGAGGGGGGGGGGGTGACATTGCTACGTTTATACTGTGCACAGCCAAGAATCATATTGATCTTGTTTTTCTATTTTTGCTGCTCGTATCTTTTTTGATCTTATATAAAATAATATATATTAATAACACACAGTGGTACCTAGACTTACGAGTGTCCCTAAAAACGAATAGTCTATGATACAAGTTTCAATCCGTCCCATCCAACAAGCAAATTTTCTACTTCTGAGCTCTGCCTGGGAAATGGCTTTTCCAGGTTGCTTAGCCTTGTGTTCTTCCGCGTGTATTCCTCCACACTTCGAGAATGCCTTGTGCAGTGTTTCTCAATTATTTTCTGTTATGCCCCCTATAGGAAGAAAAAAAATCATCATCATCATCCCCCGCAATTATAAAGAGTGTTTACTGCAATGACACAGAAGAAAAACTAGACTGCGCACTCTGCATACATTATGTATGTCGCCATGGCCAATAGGCACCGACTTCTGGTTAGGGCAAAAAGCATGGTAAACATACACACATTGATATAGAAAATGATGCGATAAATCTAAATACTTAGGATGTTTTGGCTCTCTAGAGACATGAATATAATCTAAACATTTGCAGCATGCCCAGGAAGGTTTGGAAGATACATCGACAAATAATAGGAGGTACAGACCTTAATAAAATTCCCCATGCCAAACATGTCACCTGCCACGCCCACCTCACTTGTCTTAGTATAATGTAGCAGGGATTTCAATTGCTATATTTCACAAATTACAAGGAATTTTTCGGACACTTTTTGTACAAGTGAATGAACAATCTCAGAAATGTTATCAATATAAAAAAACTTTCACAAACTGAAACACACTTACTGGTGAAAAGTTACTTCTTTGCGACCGCCTGCATGGTTTTGACAGCGCAACAAGAATTAACCATATTGAACCAAAAAAGCTAAACCTAACGTACTCTAATTAAATTCGATGTTATTCTGTTTCACAACGTACAATTGTAAGGATGCCAAAGGATGTCAACTTTCAAGTGAAATAGTACCCAAAGCAATGTTTTGCCCTGACCGGAAGTTGAAGCCAAATTACCACGTGAAAGGGGCCTGTGCGCAGTCTCGTTTTTCTTCTACGTAATTGGTTTACTGCACGTCATATCATTTGCTCAGTGCTTTTTCCCATGTACCATAGAAAACACATTGAGAGTGCCACTGCCACCTAGTGTAAAGGATGCGCAAACACACTTATAAAGCTGGTCAACCAGTATGTAAAAAAAGCATGTTCCCTGTGTGTATTCGTCTGCTCTACTTTCCATGCCAACTAATAGCGCGAACGCGCACAAAAGTTTTTCTTTGTCCGTGTGGCCGATCTGTGTATGGAGTGTGAGAAGAACGCATCGACCATCTGTACAATTCTCAAATAGAAGGCCACGTTGAAGAATGTTAAAGCAGCAGAGGGGATAGTATTTTATCTGAGGAAAGATCAGGACTCAGTGATGAGATGGAGAGGCTTGTCCTATTGTGGATCAAGTTGAAAGAGATCAGCGGTGATTGGAGTGTGGCCAAGCAGCAGGAAAAAAAATCCAACAAATAAAATAAATAAATAAAATGAAAAAAAAAAAATTAGTAGTGTAAGTTAAGCGCTATTCTTAAGTACAGACCCACTTATTGTATTGTTTATTGACTTATTGTTTTATTATTTATTGTTAATTACAGTATTATTAATGTACCTGTGTTATCATTGTGAAATGTTTATTGTTACATCTTTTCCTTTCGGCTTTTTCCCTTTTTCAGGGGTCGCCAAAGTGAATCATCTGATTCGTGTGTTTGATTTGGCATAGGTTTTTACATTGGATGCCCTTCCTGACACAACCCTTTAGCAAGGAACAGCTATGCAGCTACTCTTTATGAAAGTCAGCAATGGTTCTTTTACATGAACCTCCCACCATACACAGTGACAGACATGGCTGGCCTTTGATAACCCAGTTAGCTGCACTGGGGGGGGGTGCAGCTAACTGGGTTATCAAACCCAGGTAAGGGGCAGTGACAACCTTGTGGAGAGTGGGACTCGAACCCCCATTCTTAGGATCAGCAATCCAGCGCCCTATACCACTAGGCCACCACTGCCCTTCTCATATATATATATATATATATATATATATATATATATATATATATACACATACATATATACATACATACATACATACATACATACACACACATATATTAATAACACCATTATATTATTGTGCATATTATTGCTTTGCAACATGAATCGATAATGGAAGTGAACATATCATATGTCGCTAATTGATTTCTCTACATGTATTCAGTATCAAAATATTATCCAAACTCTGGAGAGATGGTCTCTGTTGATAGGTATTCAAGCCTGTGTCACTCACTGATTCGAGCTTTTATTTTCTAACAGTTGTATCATTATTATTAGTCTGTTTAACCAGTTCATGTTTTGTTAAACTTCTGATTTTGGCACTTACCTGCAACTCTGCTTAATGTAGTTTTTTTTTAATTTCCTATGAGTATATGTAGTGGTGTTTGAGCCTGTTTATTGTCATTATTCGTTTTAATTTCTCCCCAACATCATGTAAGTGTCAGTTATACAGAACAGCCTATCAGCATTGACTCAGTGATGGGGAAGCCTTGGTGCTGTGCTGGCCACACTTGGAACAAACATGCAAGCCACAGTGCATGACTATGGAGCTTTGCTCGTGACATCTACTATAAAATATATAGGCTTCCATCCAATAAATTATTTATTAGTAGGTTTAATTAAGTCGAATGGTACAAAATAAGGGAAAGTGGTGGTACAGTGCTTAAAGGCTCTGGGTTAATGATCTAATGAATCTGAAGGTGTTACTTGAACACCAGAGTCAATTGCTATTGTAGGGAACTTGAATAAAGTCTCCTAAATTCCATCTACTGTATGAATGAAATTAAAATGTTTTCAATTAAAATGAAAAACGTGTCTGTCTACTAACCTACTTCCAAAAAAGTCCAAACTGTGTTCACTAAATAAATCATGATACCAACTCTGTCATCACAGCTCAGCCCTATATTGTACTTACAGTTATTTAGCTTGTAAAATAGGTACATTATCTGCCCGTGTTTATTAATTAAATAAAATCGTGACGTTGTTAAAAGAGGTTGACAGATGCTGGCTAACTAAGCTAACGCGCGCGCGCACACACGATAAATGCGTCGACGTTGTTAGCTTAGCTTAACCCCCTAAAAAATTGGCATAAGTGCATGTTTTGTGTGTTTACATTTCTTGATGTGCAAACTTACCCCATTTTCATTTTTGACCCAGACTGTAAACCTCCTGCCATCGGGGGTCTGGAAGCTAACAAATTCAAATGCAGTTGTCTCTCCATGCTGTGGTTGTCGAACACCTTTCCTGAGCGAATTTTGTTTGTTGTCGAACCATAAAAGTGTGTATGTGTGTGTATTTTTTAAATAAACTTGTGTCACTAGTTTAAAGCTACTTAACAGATAGTTTACAAAGGTAGCCACATAAATCTAACCGAACCCCACACAAGCAAAAACCACCACCCACCGGTCAGCTTCCTCACTGAAGCATTGTGGGAAATGAATACAAATAATGGCGCTGCACTGTACAATCCACATGCGCCCGTGGTGCGCATAAACTACATTTCCCAAGATACATTTAGATTACGGACCGTAAAGACGTAGCGCCACCAAAAAACGATGAGGTAATGCTCGAGTGACATGCTGGGAATATCTTTGGTCTCTGTATTTAGAAACAGCGAATACTTTTCTTATCTGCAGGATGCTAGCTTCACAATCCGGGTTAGGATTGTTCCAGCACGATTTGTATGAATTTTTAGGTATGATTATAATTGAAGCATCAAGGTTCGTCCTTGAATGATTACAGCACAGTTAACGGTCATTCGGGGTCAAGTCAAATCTGCGACAGCTTTAATGTGAATCCTGGAAGCAGCTTAATGCCAGAAGGACACCGAGTGTGTCGATATAGAAGCATCCCAAAGTGTTCTGTCCCAGGATATGGGCAAGGAGCAAGCACTCAACTTCCCAATGAGCTGTTCTATCAACTGAAGACCTGATTGGCTTGAGTATGACGTCATGTAACCTCCATAATGGGGCTCCCTTGGGACGTGATAGAAGCATGCACAGTATTGTAGCGGATCTCGGTCAGATCATATTTTTGTCCAAAAAAAAAAAAAAAAAAAAAAATATATATATATATATATATATATAAAAAAATAAAACTATAAAATGAGAATTAGAATGTCACATGAATGTCCAACTGGTGTTTCTGGCATCTCCAAGCAAGAAGAGACTCCATTGTCAACCTTGAACACCCTAGAAGGATTATGTCTCTTATATAGACTATAATCTTCTGTCTCCAGAGGTGTGGTGGTGCTGTAGGCAATGTCCTGGTGGATTCTGAAATTGTTGGGGCAATTGCTTCAATACATGCATCTACCTCAATATACCTGCAATACAATTACACCCCTTTATGGCAATGACCTCAAACAGAAGTTTTTCATCAAAATAATCCAGATTGGCATACTTCCAACTGTTCATGAATGGTGTGAGTAAAATTAGCCTCCATGTTCCCCATCTGTGAGATGGTGTCCTGAACAAACAAGTCCAAAGCATAAAGGCACCACCTTCAACTTGATGGAATTAAATGGCAGACTGCAAACGGCTAGGTACCAGGTACACACCCTCTGAACTCTTGTAGAGTTCAGGCTTGATCTGCAACTGTTTTGGCAACACGATCAACAGGTGATTTTTGTACAATGGCTGATGGTGGATGTATAAAATATATTAATTATTTAATGTGAAATATATAAATTATATGCATACTAAACTAAATTAAAAGAAAAACACAGAATTAACATTATCCATTCATTTGCTTTCCAAGCCTCAATCCTAATTAGTCACATGGCGGCTGGCGAAGGCAGGGTAAATCATGGACAGCTCGTCATGCTACAGCCATCCACCTTGGGATGATTTGGAACAAACATTTAACCTACTGTGCATGTTTTTGGACTGTGGGAGGAAACCGGAGTACCTGAAGGACGCCCATGCAAGCACACACAAACGCCTGAGCTGGGAATCAAACCCACACCTTCTTCCTGTGAGGCGGCCATGCTGATCACTATGCCACCGTTACGTCCTATTGACATTCTTAAATGTTAAATATTAAAAATGACTCCTTTACAAGATGATGAAAATATAGGACAGAGGAACAGTCTTAATCCTTTTCTTATTGTGCCTTTTTAGATCCAAACACATTTCATAAGGTTGAATAACAAATTTGACTCCCTCATCCATTCTTAATACAATTATATCCTAATACAATTTTAAGTATCAAGGCAACAGCAGCAACATGAACCACTGTGATACAGGTTTGAGACCAAAAAATGTTTTCTCCAAGTTTTTTTTTTAAATAGATGTTTATCACTCTTTATCTCAATGTACTTTCAGAACAACTTTACTGTGCATTTGCAAAAATAAAAATCAAATAAATAAGGTCAATTAAGCACCTTAATATGCATGATGAATGAAAATGTGGGAACTACATTCAGTAAAAGCCTCTCCTCAAGCACATGTGCCAACATCCTAGGTTTTTTTAATGAAAAAAGGCCCTAATTATTATGAAGAAAAAAAAATTTCACAGTTTAGCAAAAGAAATCTAGAATGAACTCTGCCAGTGCAGAACCCTTTTCCCTTTTAACACATATGATTGAAAAGAAAGTATGCTGGAGAATCCTCAACAGCAACACTGCTACTAACGTTCCAGTGGCTCAAATCACACTTAAAGAGCAGTGACGAAAGACATGAAAAAAGAAAACAGTACATTTCTCACTGCACTTCGACCTTGAAAACATGATTGATTAATGACCATCCAGACGTCAGTGTCATCTGCTGCATCTTGTGTACACACACACACACACACACACACACACACACACACACACGCACACACTGCACCATAATAATCAGCAAAGGGCAAACACAGAATAACCATACAGTGAACCATCTAACAAAACTAAAAAGAAACATGCAATCATTGTGTAATTTCAAAAATGAGGGGGAGATAAGCATTGAAAAAGGAGGGCACAGACAGAAAGTAAAACAGTGCATGGAGAAATGTGTGCATGTCTCCCTTCAGTGCATCGAAGGGTGAGGCTTCAGCAAGAGCTACTTCTTCCAAATGGTGTAGAAAACCCACCTGAGGCGACATTATTAAGGATCATTTCTAAAGCTGTGTGAAACAAACATGTCGCTGTACACAAGCATCCACAATCCAATTCTGAAAAGATGTCAAGTTTCATTTTGAAGAACAAACCCATTTATTTAACTGTACTTCACCACAAAATATTCAAGTTATCTTTTAAATGCTAAATACAAGCAAAATTAAATTTAAAAGGTACAGTGTCTAAGACGGGCAGGGCAGTGGTGGCCTGGTGGTAAAGGGTGCTGGATCGCTGATCCTGAGGTTGGGAGTTTGAGTCCCACTCTCGACAAGGTTGTCACTGCCCCCCCCGGTGCAGCTAACTGGGTTATCAAAGGCCAGCCATGTCTCTCACTGTCTATGGTGAGAGGTTCATGTAAAAGAACCAATGTAGACTTCCACAGAGTAGCTGCACAGCTGTCAGTGTGTCTCTGCCCCTTGCTAAAGGGTTGTGTCAGGAAGGGCATCTGACGTAAAAACCTGTGCCAAATCAAACATGCGAATCAAGATGATTGGCTGTAGCGATCCATGAAAAGAAAAAAGAAAAGGGTGGGGGACAGCTGAAAGGAAAAGAAGAGAAGCGTCTAAGACAGGCATCTAGTAGTTGCATCCAAGCCGCTTCCCAGCCCTTCCCCTTTAAAGCCAATATGGTTCTACGCCAATGCTTCTCAAATATTTCTATGCCCTCCAATCCCCCGGGAAAGAAAAAAAGAAAGAAAGAAAAAAAATTTCACGCCCCCCCACCGCCCCATGAGCAACTATAAATAGTATTATCTATAAACGTGTTATTAGTACACCTCTGCATAACATTGTCTCTTTATTAACATTAAAAAACATAGTTTAACTTACAGTAAAAACTTCAACATTGTTTTTTAATCTATCATAGAAAAGATTTAAAGTGCATCAAAGAGACCGAAATAAAAAAATACATCCTCATTTAAACTCATTCAACTTATGTGTCTTAAATATCTCTCTCTCTCTCCACCTTTCTCTTCATTCCTGTTGTTTACTGCACTTCACAACGTTTTCTTGTGCAAAAAATGTGATGAGAGCGCCACTGCCAACTAGTGGAGTGGAGGTGCAGTTACACAATTCTCATACACAATTCCAGAAAAGCATGTTCCCCTGGCATCATACCTCGCCCAACTATTTGAGAAGCACTGATCTAGGCTACCGTAGAAGCATGGCAGTGTAAGATGGCAGCATCCCCAACAGTGGACCTGCTCCCCATGTAAATATCAACAACTTGCTCTTACAGTTCTGAAAATTCAACAAATAATTGTAACAAGTATAGATGAATAAAAACTTCACCAATTAGAAACTTAATTTCTGGTTTTAGTTCCTCTGAAAATGTTACACACTTTAAAAGACAGACAGTTTAATTAAAATATCTGATGTATAGTTCTAGTTACAAAAAGGTTCTGATGGCGTTCTTGCTGGAGCCAATTGTGTCTGACTTTAGGTTAGTGGTATGAGCAACTGTTATATATCTATCTATCTAGTGCCTGAGTCGTAGAACGACCATTGGTGACCCGCCATGAAGGATAACACCCTGGTTATCATCTTCATGGAGGTTTTCTTGGCAGGATTAGTGCAGTGGTTTGCCATTGCCTTCTGCACGATGCAAACCTATGGGCAATTTAGAACGGCCAATTAACCTACTGTGCATGTCTTTGAATTGTGGAAGGAAACCGGAGCACCCAGAGAAAACCCACACATGCACGGGATGAACATGCAAACTCCACACAGAAAAGGCCCAGGCCGGGAATCGAACCCAGGCCTTCTTGCTGTGAGGCGGACGTGCTAACCACTACGCCACCGTGCCGCCTGTTATATATAAATTACATTATTAATAAAATGATAAATGAAAGTAAGCATGCAATCACTGACTCACTATATGATTCTCCTATTATATAATTGATACTGCTACTATGAAGTTTGCAGAAAACTCGAACAATTAGATGCCGAGTCGGATTTGAACTTTTACAGCCTGCTTCTGCATAATGGAATTTGTAAATAAGTGCGAGCCACAAACTATATTAAGCAAAATTGGTAAAGAATTTCACTGTCAAAAATTCAGAAATCAGTGTCCTTAATGTCCACACACTTACCAATCAATATTGTGTGTTTGTAATCGAGAGAACTGGTAAATCATTGCATCATGTTTTTATTTACATTTTACACAGTGCCCCAACTTTTTTGGAATTGGAGTTTTTAATCGAGATAAAAAGGTGCTGGTGGCATAGCGGTTAGGGTGCTGGGCTCATGTATTTAACAGGAGGTCGTGGGTTCGTATCCCAGTTAGATCTTTGGGAAAGGGCTTAACCACAAGTGTGCCTCTGTTCTCCCAGCAGTATAAATGGGTACCAGTAAAAATACTGGGAAGGTAGCTTGCGATGGACTAGCGTCCCATCCAGGAATAGTTGAACTCCTGGTAGCCTCACACTGTGGAAACTGGCAATCCTCACCGGCCTGATGAGCCACTCGGCTCGGGTGTTAAAAGCCCAACAGACTTTACCTTACCAAATCAGTTATTCACCCACGTGATGTCAAATGCCAAGGTTAAAAAAAAAAAAACAACTGCAAAAGGATACAACTCTAGGTAGGAGGGAACACACACTACTTCTTTGGAGAAATCCACCTTGCATGAAAGTCGTCTCAGCAACCCTTCATACTCACTAAGTGCCTCAGTGAGATTCGCACAGTTGCCCTGTAGGAAGAAGATCAATAAACTCATCACAGAACAGAACAGAAGTGTAGCGTGCTCTCTGTAGTACGAGACATACCTATGGAGTACGCTGACGTAATGACACTGCGTCCATTGTTTACAAACGACAGACTGAACGTGCCCTGCTGCTTCCCAGTTCACTGCGTGTTACTCTTGTGTTAAGACTGTTTTGCGGAATTTTGTAACCCTAAGCAAATGTGGTTGGTCAGAAGCGCAAGTCTACTAGCATGGTGCTAGTTTTTCGGCATATGCCGCAATTTCTGGTTTTCCCAAGACTGAATTAACTATCTGCTCGGATCCGTGCAATCTACCATGCATACTCAGTTAAGCAAAGAGAGTTGTAAAATGAATGAAAACCCGAATCCAGAAAAGAAAGAACTCTCCGCTCTGCTGGTGATTCACATCAGTGCAGGCTGAGTACTAAACAAGTATTCAACAGCGCTCTTGCTCACTTGAAAGACCGGAAGTCCGGCTAAGCCTCGCTTTGTCTCAAGCACATGAACTACTTTCGGTGAAGCGCCTCATATATTGTAAGCGCTGATTGGCTGTGTTAAGCTTAATGTAAAGTGACTCGTCTCAGATTCATGTAAAGTGACCATCCGTCGACCATCGGAACCATTTACAAGCAGAAAGATCGCATCATAGAGCATGTTAATGGTTATATTTGATACTATATTTGATAAGTGAATTTGATTAAAATTTATCTATTTGAAATTATTTTGCTTGAATTTAATATGTTGAAATTACTTGATATATTTGATATTATTTTACAATTTTATGTTTATAATAATTTATTTAGGGGTGTTTTATGAGATACAGTAATGGTATTTATGGCTGTATAGTACAGTATGAACGTCATACGTCACTGCAACATACAGTTTTTACACTTACGTTTTTTTTCACCCTACGTTCGGCCGTCTGGAACCTAACTAAAACGTAAGTTGGGGAGCGTTTGTATACACAGGCACACAGACACACACACACACACACACACACACACACACACACAGGGATCCCTCACTTTGCGCAGTTAATGGGGCCCAAGATCCCCCGCGACCGCTGATTTATGCAAAGTAGGATTGACCTCCCTGACTGACGTTTACATACATGTATGTGTGTATATAATACACTGGCAACTCAATTTACAAAATTAATCTGTTCCGAAAGTGGTTTCGTTACCTAGATTTTTCGTAAGTAAAACCGCATTTTACATGTAAAACACGTGATTCATTCCAAGGCCCCCAATACTACCCTTTAAAAATGATAAAAGCATACCTTTTAAGGTACTTACTTTGTGTTGACCATGTCTTCTTAGCAAAGTTATAATCTTACAAATGTTTATGCAAGGTTAAAAGCCTGAGCCAAAAAATAAAGTTGCAATGAACACACTCAAAAAACTCCACGAAACAAACTGCTGCTCAAGGGACTGCGTCATCCCTCCTAGCCAATGGGAGGCCAGCGGGGCAGGATGTTGGGAGATAGCCAATGGGAGGCCAGCGGGGTGGCATGTTGGGAGATAGTCAATGGAGAGCAACTCGTGCATTGTTAGAATTTTTGAGATGGTGCTTTTGTAACATGAACTTGTTTCGTATATAGAGACAAAAATTTTAGGAAAATGTTTTTAGTAACCTGGATTTTTCGTTTGTTGGGGCTTTCGTAAGTTGAAGTTCCACTGTATCAGTAAATACATATTCAACACTATAAATGCTTATAATAAATAAACATTCAAAAATAATGCATAAGATGTAAATAAAATATAAATACACACATACAGACGTGTGCTAGCACACAGATGCACAGGCACACTTTCAGATGCGCACCTCACAAAAATGTATGTAGTTTTGTTGGGGAGGGTTTGGGTTGTTTTTTGGTTTTGTTTGTTTTGCATAACTTTCCCCTATTATTCCTTAATTTTCGATGACTTTTTTGAAAAACCTACAGAAACTGAAGGACAAAGTACAGTACAAAGTAGCGAGGGATCACTGCATGTGTATATAAAAACCCTGTAAAACCAAACCTCACATTTGATCATTCAAACTGCTTCAATCTTACTAGGATCATAGGGAGGGCTGAAGCCTATCTTAGCACACTGAGTGAGGGACACATGGGCCATGAACAGCTCACCAATTAATTGCAGAGACAACACACTCAACCATTCACACTTGCACTCCAACCTTGGGGTAATTCGGAACAGACAATGTCTGAACTGTCGGAGGAAACTGGAGTACTTGTAGAAAACCCACCCAAGCACAGGGAGAATATGCAAACCACACAAATGACCTCACCGAGCCCAAGGCACAAACCAAGAAATTTCTTTGCTGTGAGGCAGATATGTAATTATAATGACCAAGCTACCATACTGCCTTATTTCATCTGACAACAATCCTGAAATACATACAAACTGAACACTAAGATGCCAAAAGATTTCTGTGACTAGAGCAAAGCTTTGAAATAGATGTGATTAATTTTAACCTCTGAGCCAGACACTTACCTGGGAGAAGTACTTGCCGCTAGGTCGTAGAACTTTGATTGATAGATCAAGGATGAGTCTCAAAAATTCCCACATTGACTCTGCAAACAAATAAATAAAGAGAAAAAGGTTAAGTATTTGTACAACTTGTGTTATTGAATTAACACCAGGAATCTCATGAGTCTTTTAGCACTCAGTCTGAACTACATTCACAGAAAGGAGTGAATATAAACACTAACCCTCCTCAGGGGCTGTAGAAATGGGGACTGCAGTTAGATCATTGATGACATAATCAAAGGTCCTTCCCTCTTCTATGAACTTTCTAAGTATTGGAACGCAGTCCTCTACCAAAACCTGTGAATGATGTAAAGGGAAAGAAGAAAGTACATGTACAGCCTGTTATCAAACATTATCTTCATTGGATGACTTACTGTAAGTTTCATCAAAAGAGGAAAGTAGGTAGGTAGACAGAAATACTTACCAGGGTGAAAGAATAAATAAAAAAGTTGCACAGTCTAATAATTTTGTTGGGCTGCCTTTAGCCTTAATTACAATCTTTAATCACTACATCATTGTTGCTTTCACTCACAGGTATCAAACTCGAGGCCGGCGGGCCAAATCCAGCCCGCCAACTCATTTCATGTGGCCCGAATGAGTTTTCAAAGATTATCGTACTTCCTTTGCATCAACTATTACCATGAAACCTAAATCATCCTTCCACTAGATGGCAGCAGCCTTTTTCAAGTTAAAAGCTAATCATTCGGTCTTCCTTTCGGCTTTTTCCCTTTTACTCGGGAGTCGCCACAGCGAATCATTTGATTCGCACGTTTGATTTGGCAGAGGTTTTTACGTCGGATGCCCTTCCTGTCACAACCCTTTTAGCAAGGGACAGAAACACGCTGACGACTTTGCAGCCTACTCTTTACGAAAGTCAGCAATGGTTCTTTTACATATGCCTCTCACCATAGACAGTGAGAGACATGGCCCGCCTTTGATAACCCAGTTAGCCGCACTTGGGGTTAAAAGCTAGTCATTAAGGACTCAAAAAAAAAAAAAAAAAAAGATTACATGCTTGCTTATTGTTGTCAAGCTTTGTCAGAACATTTGAGTAAAGAGAAAGAGGGGTCAAATTTCTGAACACATCATTTTGCGATGGATTTCATGGTTGATTTTTAGAACAGCTGTTCAGTGATTTATTCAGCCCTCAGCCACCTTTAAATTTAGTGTTATGACCCTAGGTGAAAAGGAGTTTGACATGCTTTATTTGGTCAGGCTGAGGCTTAGCAACATAATAGTGGCAATAAAATAAAGTTATCTGATGACCTGGATGTACTGAATGACCAGGTTACATCAACAGACCTATTCTTCCCTCTGGTATCTTATTATGGATATAAACCCGGGGTTCAAATACTGAAAAAGTGGTTCAGCGAGCATGAAGAATCATTTTTACACACGGATTGGATCCAGAGTTCTGACTTTTACCCTACTGAAAGTGTTTGGGTTGTGCTGGAGAAGACTTCGTGGAGTGGTTCAGTTTTCCTGTCATCAATTCAAGATGTCGGTGAAAAATGAACCCAACTCTGGATGGAACTAAATGTTATGCTACTTCGGTTTGTTGAAACAATGCTAATGATTATGTTCTATAATCAAGGCTAAAGGGGTTCAACAAAATATTAGAAGACTTTATTTTTTGCCAGGTTAAGACAGTCAAACATTATTCTACGAGTGTGTATATCTTCTTCTTTTCCTTTCGGCTGTTCCCTTCAGGGGTCGCCACAGCAAATGATCTGCCTCCATCTCTCCCTATCCTCTGCATCTTCTACTCTTACTACGAGTGTGTATATGTATGTATGTATGTATATATATATATATATATATATATATATATAGTGGTCTTACTTCATAACAGTCCCCTTTCAAGTTATCCAGTACATTCCCACAAGTCTTCCTCATGTGCTTCCGACATGCATCAATCACCATCTGGTCTATGTACAGGGATCATTAAGGAAATAAATACTTTGTAAAAAGTAAACTCATGTATAAGGATTTAAGTTCTGAATAAAGCTATCCCAGTACAGTAACAAAGTATATGGACTCCAGGTCACCTCTCAGATGAAATCTTCCGAGAAGACATTTCAAGCATGTCTGTCGATATACTCATTCAGCCCAAAAATTATTAGTGAGGCCAGAGACTGACATCGGTTGTAGAGGTCTGGCGTAAGGTCAACAGTCTAGTTTAGCCTTAAGTGGTCAGTGGTTTATACCAAGACTCTGTACAGGTGATTTGAGTTATGTAACTCCAAACTTGATAAACCATGTCTTCTTCACGGTCACTTTGTGCACAAGGTGAAACAGGATTGGCTTTCAGCATCTGATTTCACAAAATGAGCCCTCTACTCTTAAAATATTTCATCATTTTGATTTACAAGACAGAAGCAGTGAGGCCCTCCATTTATCTTTAAGAAAAACATTTTCCTGCTTTCACAGATCAATTTAATAGCGTACAACAATAGATTCATTATTACTTTAAAATAGTATAAAAATAAGCTATGTTGAGTCTGTTCATACTTTGACTTGAACTGCAAAATACATAAAATCTAGGAGGTGCCGGTGCAAGTCCCCCCCCCCCCCCATCTTAATCATATTACAATAGAAGTCCAAAGGATATTTCCAGCATGGTGATCATCTTTGGTTTGAGCTTAACTGCTTCAAATAGGATGCCTCCATCTCCTCCACCCAAGATCAGAATTTCTTTACCAGCATACTGCTCCCTGCCATTTCCCATGATGGCCTGAGTGTAGGGCAAATCACTCTCTGCTAAATCTAACATGTAGACAAACATGCACAGAGTTTAAGACATGCCTGGTGGGAAACAAGGTCATCATAAAAGCTGCAACAAAAATATCATGGATCACGCAACGTACTGACGTCCCCGTTAAGGATGAGGATATTGCCGAACTGCTGAGAGTGCAGGATTTTGATATTCTGGTAAGCAGAGTCTTGGTCAAGTACCACTTCATCGATATCGTACTCTATGAGCCTGCCATCAGCAGTAGGCCAGTACTTGTCCACCTCCCCTCCTCGCTGCAGTGCAGGGAGCCTGACATTAAATACAAAAACACAGAATTTATTGATACTCACTCAACAAAGGAGTGATACATGACAAATTACAAAGCTGAAATCAGAATCCTATATTCCGCTAGAGGTAAGCCCTTGATTACAAGTCTTTTGAGAGACACATATCAATACCACTGGTCAACAGTGGCAACTTTGAGATACTATTTTACTGAGCTCCAATATTTAGCTGACATTATTATTATAATAATTACAGGATATGCAATTAGTGAGCCTAAAGGATAGTTATTCAGTCAAATGGTTGTTAATTGCCAAGGGATAGGAGACCAAATAATTCTCTATCATGACAAATCTGAATTCTGTGATTGATATGTTCATTCAAAGTATTTTGAAAGTAAACGGTAATGCTACGATATTGCATCAAGTCATGCAGTAATAAGGCAACTTATCCAATGGCAATAGTGCAATTCAGTTATCCCATGGCAATGATGCAATACCAACATTTATTGAATGGGGTTCAGACTAAGCAACAACCTTAAAAAAAAAGCAAGCGACCCAAAAATTTAATACATAATTTAAGTGTTATTGAAAGGAAACCATTAAAACTTTTTTCATTAGTCTCTCTCTCACACACACACAAAATATATATATATATATATATTTATTATTTGCAGATCATAAAATTAGAGGCCCACTACTGGGAAATTGCACCAGTCACTACCTAAAATTATAAAACTGGTGGCCATTTTGCTCAAATTTAAACTTGACCTAAAATGACCTTTTTGTGAACTTGTTTCAGCATTTGGCCCCAAGTTGCTACCCTGAAAAAAATGAACAGTGATGCATCAAGCTATTTTTGAGATGAAGACATGTACTCAAACTTCATCCATTCCAGGCGGCTGCTCGAATTCCAATTTGTTAGGATTCCCAATTCGCTTTTCCCATTTCAAATAATGTAAATGGTGTTAATCCGTTCCGTCGTCTTTTGAATGGAAGTTAAATGGTACTGTAACTCATACCATGGGTCCTCAAATTAAGTGAAAAATTTATTGAATACAGTACATTATGTTATGGTTTGTGTTGTGAGAGACTTAACTTTGCGTTGAAATGCATGTTGGAGAGGGGCGTGGCTCGAACACATGGGATGGAGTGCTAAACACACATACATTTAATCAGTTCCACTTAATCACAGGCTATACAGACTAGCAGCACTCTTCTCCGTGCTAGAAGATTGTCCCTCTTGATCTCTCGGCTCTGGGTTCAAGCAGTTCAAGCTTTAGTTTGATTTCTGTGTTTCTCAGAATCTCTCAGTAACGACTGCCCCGTTTGATCTATGAAAATGGCTGTGCTTTATTGTTCACAGGGAAGGCACCAGTGCACTAGAAACAATAAAGCACATCCCGTTTTCATAGATGAGTGTGTTAGAGCCACATCCCTCTCCAACACGCATTTTAATGCGCAACTCTTATCTGAGAGACCATTTTCTTTCTTCCTTTCGGCTTTTTCCCTTTTCGCGGGAGTCGCCACAGCGAATCATCTGATTCGCACATTTGATTTGGCATAGGTCTTGACGTCAGATTCCCTTCCTGTCACAACCGTTTAGCAAGGGACAGAAATACACTGACGGCTTTGCAGCCTACTCTTTATGAAAGTCAGCAATGGTTCTTTTACATGCCTCATAACATAGACAGTGAAAGACATGGCCGGCCTTTGATAACCCAGTGAGACCATAACACACTGAAATGAAAACCACAGAAAAGGTAAAGCATAAGTACAATAAAGATAAGAATTTTAACCTTTTTTTGTGGTGAGCAGTTGGCATACGTAAATGTTGGAGAGTTAGACAAGAGGAGATTTCCCTTCCATAACACAGAGGGGGGGGATGGCGGCACTTTCCCTTCCAATAACAGCTTCAGGTAAATCAGCCAAAGGTGTTTTTTTCCCTCTTGCTACTGCTTTGCATGGATGACCTTTCTTCAACATTTCAAACGTGGCTTGTTTCTGCCTTCTTTTCAAAACCTTACAGAAGTGGCTCATGACCTCATCGTTAAAGGTGTTCACAGCGCTGCTAGCGCTTTAGCTTAGCTTAGATACATACATGCATACATCCTCTTCAGCTTCGTTTAGGCAGTTATACCTATATGCAGCCATGAGGTGGGGGGGGGGGGCACTAACCAGTGTCTCTCCCCCTCATGCCGGTTCCAAGCCCGGAGAAATGCAGAGGGTTGTGTCAGGAAGGGCATCCGACGTAAAACCAATGCCAAACATTTATGATGCAAATCAGAAGTATAAAAGGTCGTTGGAGTGAGAAAAGAAGATGCGGAGGACAGGGTGAGGTGGAGGCGGATGATTTGCTGTGGCGACCCCTGAAGGGAGCAGCCGAAAGTAAAAGAAGAAGAAGACGACCTATAAGCCGATCGGTGTTTCATATTTGTCACTGGAGATGGTATATGGCGTTAGTGATTAGATAGCTTTAGTACTGTATTAACAACTTCCGGACTTCCCCAGGACAGCTTTATTAGGGTGATAGATAAAGCACTGGCCTGATGAGCCACTAGGCTTGGGTGTAAAAGCCCAAACAGTCCTTACATAGTATCAGCAACTTCCAGACTTCCCCAGAATATACACAGTATCAACAACTTCCGGACTTCCGGCTCCCTCTCGGTCTCGTTTTTTTCTCGCGTGTTTCTCGAGTTCGACTTCTGGTTTTTATTCTGTTTCCGGGACGATAAAAGTCACGACTGTTTTGTTTGGATTCCCATTTGTTCGGTCTCTGATAGTCCACTGTATAGCCATTGAAAAAAGTACAAGTCAAAACACAAACTGACAAATTTTACCAGTTACACTAGCGGGCTTGGTAAAAAATAAAAAAATAAAAAAAATAAACAACTAATGCACTTATAATTAAATATTAATTCTTTAACCTAGAAGCATCCTGATTTGTTGGAAAAGGGTTGAAAATCAACAATATTTTAATATAGCTGCTGCAAAAGTCTTTTGAGGGCTTAAGCTAAGCCGTTCAAAGTGCGTATTTGGTTTTTATTTGCAAACTTGATAACCTTTATAAACAATTCCTCTAGGCTTTAGATAAACATGAAAACTACCTCGAGGAATTAATTAATTCATTTTCTAAGCTGCTTAATCCTAATCAGGGTCACAGGAAGCTTGGTGCCCATCTCAGCCTACTCTGGGCGAGGACGGAGTACACCCTGGATAGCTTGCCAGGCCAGCGGAGAGCCGGCATTCACACTCACAGCTAAGGGTGATTTGGAACAATCAATTAGCCTACTGTGCACTTTTTTGGATTGTAGGAGGAAACCGGAGTACTCAGAAGAAACCCACACAAGCATGGGAAGACATGCAAACTCCACACAGAAACACCCGAGTTAGAAACTCAAACTCAAGCCTTCTTGCTGTGAAGTGCACAATGTCACTGTGCTGCCTGACTAGGAATTTAAAAAGAAAGAAAAAGAAAAAATAGAAGACATCACTTGCACTTTTGTACTGTTGTCGCAAAGGCATGTGTACAAGTTGAATGAATTATTGTGACACAGGTCTAACATTAACAGGTTTGACATAAGAATTATTCAACATTTCCAGCTGAAAGAATTTCTTCAGTTATAACACATTTTTCTATATGATCATGAAGTGCTATGTACAGCCCTTTGAACGCATTTGAAAACAGCCATCAAGGACAAAGAGTAAAGATTCGATAAAGATGAAGAATAAAGATTCAATAGCCAGTTTTGTGGTGAGGTGCAAGCAATGAGCAGGCAGAGTATAAGTCGTCGAGAATAAGAGATGACGAAAGAGAACTCTTATTTTTCTCTGTCCCTGGACAACTTGTACACAAGACTTTAGTGCAAAGTACAGAAAGTCCTTGTTCCTTAAGGAATGACTGACACAGAATCATCAGCATGGAAAAGACATACCAATTTCAACTGCAGTACCCACCCAGTCCCATGATGCTGTTTGTATAATTCTAGTAAACTCTACTGAGTGAATGTCATTGCATACCCGCTATAGATTGTACATGCTTTAATACTGGAAATTGGGTCAGTTCGGGGGTATTCAGACATATATACATTTTCAGCACTTAACAAATGCTCTTATCCAGAGCGACTTACTGAACTCTCTATTAGTGAATATGTTCTTGTCCTGGTTTGTTAGAACACAGCTTAAGTACACCGTTAGTCAAACTCAGATGATCGGTGTTGTACGTGTGTGGGGGTTTTTTGTGGCTGTATACAGCATAATGCTTAATCTAAGTACTGCTGAAAAAGGCAAGTTTTCAGCCATCATTTGAAAATACCGGGTGTTCAGAGGAAGAAGTGTTCAATCATCTTGTAGCCAGAACAGAAGAGAGTTTGGATGCATTTTCCCCTTGTTCCTCGGTAGAGGAAGGGATCATTCTCATGGTGCTAGAAGATCAGAAAGAATGCGGTGCATTGCGAGGTGTGATAAGTGCTTTGAGGTAGGAAGGTGCGCATCCATTTTTGGATCTGTAGGCAAGCATCAGTGTTTTAAATCGAATGCAAGCAGCTACAGGAAGCCAGTGGAGAGATTGTATCAGTGGTGTGCTGTGGGAAAATTTGGGAAGGTTGAAAACAATCCAATCAGCTGCTTAATATTTCG
This sequence comes from Plotosus lineatus, assembly GCA_024760905.1. Taxonomy (NCBI): domain Eukaryota; kingdom Metazoa; phylum Chordata; class Actinopteri; order Siluriformes; family Plotosidae; genus Plotosus; species Plotosus lineatus. Next base: position 12,649,591 of record CM045735.1, on the reverse strand, counting down.
TTGCACCATCATTCAACCTGGTGTAAGCCAGGCCTAAGAGAGGACCGGTTCATGTGCAGCATTAGATTGCATTCCCACAGGTATCCTGGGAGATCACTTGTTATCAGCTCTCACGTCCCTGCTCTATAGGCAAATAAACACATTATTACATTGCCATGTCCAAAGGCCAAATACATTATTGTTTTTTTTAACAAGCAGGAGGAAGCAATGCACTTCCTTTGCCGGCTCTGCCAGAAAGTTAAATAATCAATCAAAACAATACAACTGCTTCCTCTTCATTCACTTTAATACACAGAAGAAGGGCAGTTTAGTAAGTAACACATTGTTCATTGTTCTCATTTCCAGATTATGGGATAAAGGTGTGCTGATATACACTGATCGGCCATCACAATATGTATATAGTCGCTCAATATTATATTTGGTACCCAAGTCTACTTACCCAGTGAGGGTAAAAAATAATGTTTTGGGTGCAGTTGTGTTCAATCCAAAGCTGTATTTTTTTTTTGCCTGTGCATTTGTTTGAATATCAACACACAGGAAAATGAATATACAGGCAGCCCTCAACTTACGATGTTTCAACTTTACAACGCAAGTAAATATATGTACGCCACTCTGTTCATAAGCTCCTAAGACGCGTACTAGTTTTTGACACGGAGTGCGTATGAATACACAGCTACACAGTCATCAGCATCGTCCATTTTGTCTCGAGGCACGTCATAGTAATGTATTTTATTACATTATGTGTTTATTTTATTTTAATTGAAATGTCCATTTTAATTGTCTGTATGAACTATCATACTACTGTATGTCCCATGAATATGAACTATAATACATGTATTTAGATCGTTATTTAGAGATTTAGGGGTATTTAGGGGTAAAAATCCGACTTGCGCGGAATTTCGGGTTATGATACGTCATAGGAACGGAACTTGTTCATAACTCAAGGACCGCCTGTATTTTTTTGCGTTTTTTTTTAATAAATAGTATTGACATGAACCTTTCCCTCATACAAAGTGTCACATCGTGGTTTTGTAAACGTAAGCAGCAAGATCATTGGAACTCCTTTAGACCCTATTGATTACTTTTATGAATCTCGTGTACTAAATTTAGCATCCAAAATTATTAACGACGAAACTCATGTTCTTCATTCTGAATATATCCTTCTTCCTTCCGGCCGCAGATATCAATTACCCAAACTTAAATCAAAGAGAGCCCGTACATCCTATATACCAACTAGCATTTTCCTTTTAAATAAGTAGCCTCCACCTTTAGTCTCTTGTATATTGTTACATTTTGTACCACTGTTTTTATCTGTTGCGTTATCTAATTTAAAAACTCAGTTTTATGTCTTAAGTCGTTACATGTCCGTTTAACATACAGTATTCTTTAAAGTATTTTTAAATTTTATTTTTGAAATTTTAGTGCTAGTTTCTTACATTGCACCTTAAGATATTTAATATTTAATATTTAATGTTATATATGTATTATGTCTTCATGTTGTAATATGTTATGTATGTATGTTTATGGAGCCTGTGTACGTGCAAGACAAATTCCCTCCTCGGGCAATAAAGTATTGTCATTCTCTTCCATACCTGTCCATTTTAAAAATAAATGAGTCTTGAGCATATCAACTTCCCCCTGTGAGGTACATTTAAAAATGCAAACAAAGTCTTTCTCCAAATCTCACCTCTTCACCCTCTGAATAGTTCCATGTAGTAATGTCTTCAGTTTCTTCTCCAGTGCATTCAGTAGCTGGAGAAAAATGTAAGTTAAAGGTGCATCCAGCAAGATTAGAACATCGGACTCATTTTTAATGGTTTAAAGGCAAGTTATAAGACTACAAACCAAAGAAAAAATATGCCTGCCTGTCATGTTTTTCTTTGCAAGAAAGTCTTATGAACCTTAAGCTAAGCTTCACAACAACTAAAGTTTCAAACGCTGAAGAAAACAGAACAGCTGTTCCAGAAACATGAGCCATGATTACTCACATTGTCCACTTGTGCTAGATCATCATCATCACAACACTGCAGGTCAAAAGTCACCAGACCATAAGAATGAAGTCTCAAGATAGCAAACCTGTTTAAAAACAAAATGGCAACTTTAACATGGTGAGCCCCGACAGCAATTACATCCATGTAGATTAATGGCCTAAACGCAGTGCTCCCGATATAGATCACTACTGATAGTTGCTCGAGGCTGGTATTATAGGAGTAGCACAGCTCTTTTAAGGGGTGATTCAGCTTCAATTCTAAAGAAAATAAATACATCTCCCACTGTTCTCCAAATTAGGTCTCCAGCAAAAGCAGGATGGATCCCTGAGCAAGGTCTTAACCACAAGTGTGCATATCCTATCAAGGAGGAGTTGAACTAGTTGCTTCACGCTACAGAAACTGAGCATACGCGCCGGCTCTGATGATCCAACAAGTTCATTTACAAAAAGCTTTTAAAATATAATCAAGTAGTAACTTGGTGATGTTGTAAATGTAAATAAAATGTGCCCAGGTGGAGGGTGATGTTACATACCTTCCATTCTTGCCAATAAATGTTGCCAGGTATCCATTCCCCTCTGTGTCGTGGATAGTTTCTGTCATTTCCTGCTCTTGAAATATAGACTGCAGACCACGAACAGTTGCAGAATGGTCAGCTGGAAGAGGAGAAGACAAACAGATGTAGGATATGTTGACAAAGTAATAATCAGCCGAACTATTGTATGACCCGAGTGCTTCTGTCCTCCTGGCCTTGAGAGCAAATCCATCTTGTGATCCTACACAGCACAGGTTTCTCAGACACAGTGTGTACAAACATACGAAAACCAAGATTTAACTGTGTGGCAGACAAACTCCTCGTTTATTTGTGAATCCAGAACTGCGTGGTATTGCATTCCACGTGAACTTTACACATAATTGGGGGGATAAAACCTCCACACAAACAAAAACAACCCAAAACCCCCAGAACAAAATTACTTACATTTTTATATGAGCTGCGCGCATCTGTGTGGGTGTGTGTATTTATATTTTATTTACAACTTATGTATTATTTTTGAATGTTTAATTGTTATTCTAAGCATTTATAGTGTTGAATATGTATTATGTATTTATTAATATTATATACGCATATACATGTACGTATATGTCAGTTGGGGGGGGTCGATACTACTCTGCGGAAATCGGCGATCGCTCGCGGGGGGGGGGGGGGGGTGTGTGTGTGTGTGTGTGTGTGTGGGGGGGGGTGTTCCCCTCGGTCCCCATTACCCATGGAAAGTGAGAGATCCCTGTAGTGTAAAACTTTTTTCCCTGTTGTAATCATTGAGTTTTGCTGTTTGGCTGGTTTTCTACTATGATTGCGTTACTTTTTGTACCTGCAAACTCTATTTCCACTAAAAGCAAAGTGAAACCTCGGCAGTTTTAAAACATTGCTGTTCTGCAAGTAGTTGTTGATGCCGTGCACTGCACATTTCACAATATTTAATCAGAAAGCTATACTTTCCTCAGTTGTCTTCCTTTACCTTTTAAAAATGTTTATCTTTTCTCACTCTCAACAAGTAACCACAAGTCAATCTGCTTATTAACCAGAAACTTCTTTTTCAAAATGTTCCTTACCACCACTTCAAGAATGAAAAGTGTACAAGATGGTGATGAGGCCAGCGATGTTGTGTGGTTTAGAAACAGTGGCACTGAGAAAAAGACAAGAGGCAGAGCTGGAGGTAGCAGAGATGAAAATGTTGAGGTTCTCTGGGAGAAACGAGGATGGACAGGATCAGGAATGAGTCCATCAGAGGGACAGCACATGTAAGAGGTTTTGGAGACAAAGTTAGAAAGGCTAGATTAAGATGGCTTGGACATGTACAGAGGAGGGATAGTGAGTATATTGGTAGTAGGATGCTGAGGTTGGAACTACCAGGCAGAAGGCCTAGAGGAAGACCAAAGAGATGATTTATGGATGTGGTGAAGGAGGACATGAAGGTAGTTGATGTAAGAGAAGATGATGCAGAGGACAGGGTGAGATGGAGGCAGATGATTTGCTGTGGCGACCCCTGAGGGGAACAGCCGAAAGGAAAAGAAGAAGTTCCTTACCACTGCTTCATTTTGGTGCAGCACTGTGCTTTAGTAATTATTAGTACATCTTACAGCAAGAAGGTCATGTGTTCAATTCCCAAGCTTGGGAATTTGTGTGTGGTGTTCACACATCCTCCCCATGTTTGTGTGGATGTTTTTCTTGTAAGATGTTCAGGGTGTACCCCCCTTAGCCCAGTGTTGTCCGAGATAAGCACAGACTCCTCACAGCCATCGTAGTAGGATTAAGCAGCCTCCCTGAAACCCTAATTATGATTAAGCAGTTCGGACAATTAATGAATGAACACATGTTAAAACCCAACCAGCTTTAGCCATACACCTTTTTAGGCAGAGTGCAAGTTTTAGACCGGAACCACATAATGCTATAAGTAGCACAGACTAGCTTGTGTTGTATTTGGACTCCATGTATTTATTTCTTATACTTGCTTTATTGTATACATTGCTATTTAGCTGCATTAATCTGTTTTTTGTTTGTTGTGTTTGTCACTTTAGTCAAATGGTAGTACAGGGATCCCTCACTTTCCAGGGTTAATGGGGACCGAGACACCCACCCCCCGACTTGTATGTGTATATAAAATATTAATAAATACATATTCAATGCTATAAATGCTAATGTGGTGAAGGAGGACATTAAGGTCGTTGGTGTAAGAGAAGATGCAAAGGATAGGGTGAGATGGAGGCAGATGTGGCGACCCCTGAAGAGAAAAGCCGAAAGGAAAAGAATAAGAATTAAACATTCAAAAATAATGCATAACATGTAAATAAAATATAAATACACATTCATAGATGCGTGCGCACACTCAGATGCTCGCACACTCAGATGCTCACCTCATAAAAATGTAACTAGTTTTGTTGGATTGTTTTTTTTTGTTTGGGGTTTTTGCATAATTGGCCTTGTTTTAGCATTTTCCTTAACTTCTCCCCTATTTTTCGATGAATAATTTGAAAAACCCGCAATGCACTGAAGACGCAGAAACTGAAGCACGAAGTAGCGAGGGATCACCGTACACTTTATTCTCATTAGTAACTGTGTAGTTGACAACTTAGGCAGACTGCATGACACTCACAGATACTCGTACATTGCAGGTGGGAATGGAAGTTAAGCTGCTGAGCTACACATGCAATAAAAAAACCCACAAACAGGTTTTCAGCTAAAAGCATAAAGCGCCTGGTTTACACGTCTTGGCTAGTTTTCAGGCTGCTTGGGTATGATAGTGGAACAGCCACTAATGTGAGTGTGAATGACAAGTTGCCTTTTCCTGTTCGGCTTGCAACAGATTGATCATCCCTCCAGCATCGCTCGCTCAGAGTCAATTAGGATTTTTCCAACTGCTTGTGACTGTAACAATATACAATACAGTACTTATAATTCTGGCATATTAATTTACAAATGAGCTTGATGATCCAAGCATTATTTGTGTGTGTTTGTTTATAACAACTTCCAGCCCATGTACTGTATTTACTATTTTTGTTCGAAAACGGTTGGCAGCTCCCAGGTAACCTGCTGTAGTCTGAAGCCTCTGTGTACATTTCTTCTTTATTCTGAGCCAACTTATCTCTGGAGGGGCTGAGGATCCCAACCTTTATCCGCCAGGATTCCTGGTCCTACATTACATTTTATTGTTAATCATGCTTTCGTACATTAACTTCACCAACTCAAAAAAGTCTGTTATTGTGAAAAGTTTCATCAGGTGTCCAGAGAATCACTGACCTGGAGAGAATGTGAAGAAGTTTAAAGCACAACACTTGTAATTATTTGAAAGTCCCTTCAATGTTTAATGGGAAGAATCAAAAAGCCTTTGCAGGTGAAGCATATGGACAAACAATTAAGAAGTTGCCATGTGCTGGGGCCAAACTTAGCAAAAGTCAGATATTAGGGCAGAGTAATAGTGATGGACACGTGATTACACAACAATGACTTAATGAATGTTATCTGATACACGAACTTAATAGTTATTAAACGTAAAAATACACCCCTGTTAGGATCAGGCGAGTTAATGGACACTTTTAAAGTCGTGTCTGTTACACGACAATGTTGTACTTAATAATAAACTTGGGGGGAAATGGTGTTGTTTTTAACCGGGTACCTGAGGTAAATTTTTTTTTGCGAGACGACTGTGTACACGCTGAGAGAAGAGCTAGCTTTAGCAAACATGCTACCTTCTTTAAGGTCAAACAACTTCGAGACAAAAAAAAAAATAGTCCCAATTTTAAGCAACTAACTATTCCTATAATACATGAGGGCTAATTTCACTGTTATGTGAGGAAAACCCTGGTAAGTCACCGGTGCATTTGAGCATTAAGACAAAAACAACGAGAGGAGCCGTGACGAGGCCCGTGTTTGTGTTCCTGCGACGCCTGCGCCTCCTCCTTCACCGCCTCCTTCTCATTCATTTCGGCTCATATCGCTGCTTACCTGGTGCAGAGAGCTTGAAGTCGAGGGTGTAATGTTGCATGATGGGACAGGGCCGTCTGCCATACCTGGAGAAGGCGGCCGATATGAAAAAGCTATGAGCGAGAGGCGAGAAGTACAGGAGGTGCGGTGAGGTCGCTCTCCGCAATGAAGACACGGAAGTAGGCGGCGCGCGGGGGGTGGGGGGGTTGTCACACTGCAGGCATGAGGTGTGAGGAGGAGGAGGAGGAGGAGGAGCGCGTGCGATCTCACACCTATGACGTCACCAGCACCCTGGACAAAATGCTGCCTGTATCACAGACAGTTCCAACACTGATCACCTTATTCATGTTCTTACACAGAAACTGCAGGCAGGGTCTCACAGTGGTCTCAAACTCATGTAATCAATCTGTGTGTTCTGTCCAGAGGCTGACCAATCAACTGCCTGAAGACTCAAATCACAGGCACATTAGGCTCACTGGATAGCCTCAATTGCGCCCCCCCCCCCCCCCCAATGTGTGACTGTGAGTAAAAACAGTTGTGTGTCTGTGTGATGAGTTCTGAGGTAGTTTGGTGAGCTCTTCAGGGTGTACCCTGCCTTTGCTCGGAGTTGGCTGGGATGAGCTTCAGTCTCCCTGCAACCCTAATAAGGTATGAAGTAATTTGAAAAAATTAAATGTATGGAAACTCTACCAGGGCAGTGGTGGTCTAGTGGTATACTTGCTGGATCACTGCTCCTAAGGTTGGGTCAAGCCCCAATATCAACAGGTTGTCACTGTCCCCCCCTAGTGCAGCTAACTGGGTTATCAAAGGGCGGCCATGTCTCTCACTGTCTATGGTGTGAGGTTCATGTAAAAGAACCATTGCTGACTTTCGACAAGAGTAGGCTGCAATGCCGTCAGCGTGTTTCTGCCCTGCGATGGCCTGGTGAGCTGTCCAGGGTGTACTCTTCCCTCGCCCGGAGACGGCTGGGATGGGCGCCATCCTCCCCGCAACCCTAATTAGGATCTAGTGGTTATTGAAAATTAACTAGAAATTCTAAGGGCAGCCGTGAATTGGTGGTAGGGTGTTGGATTACTGATTCCAAGGTCGGGGGTTCATACTCCATGATCAATGGGTTGTTACTGTTGTCCATGATCAATGGGTTGTCGTCCTATCCCCCAGCGTGCAGCTAACTGGCTCATCAGTGCTGGATGGACAGTGGCACACTTGTTGTTAAGACCTCACCCAGGGGTCTTCGAACGGTGGGGTCCTATTGGGGATATGAGACCACAACCTTTTAACCATGACCCCATCACCTTAACCAATTCACCTCCGACTCCAATGCCGCATGATCCCCCCCTCCTTATATAGTTTTAGATAAAATATGAAGTAAGAACACAGTAGGCCCTTGACTATTCGTGGTTTTGCACTCACGTCCCCGCATATTCGTGGATTGCCGAGTAACTGTCACGTGATTCAAATTCAGCCAATGGCTGTTCTCCCTCCTGCTGATTGGTTGAGATTATGTATACGCCCCTTTTTTCTCATTCGCGTACAAGTTGTACATGTGCATTTTTTTAGTGTGTTTTAATTAAGAGTTAAGCTCTATGATGCCACTCAAACGCCAGCTGAGCACCAGAAAAAGGCAATGACATTGGATGTCTCTTCTGAAGTAATAAGACTTTCTCCTGAAGAAATGACAGTTTCCTCTGAAGTGCCTGAAAAGGAGTAATCATCTGACCTGTTGTAAAACACTCCTCCATTAAAGTCTTTTTCAATTATTATTCCAGTATAGCACCTAAGTTAATGTTTAGAATGTTTGTGTGTGAGTTTATGTACTGTACTATAGCATGTTTATCCTTTTGTTTTGTTTATCCAATTTATTACACTTAATGTTGTTTTATGTTCTTTTTGTTATGGTGTGTATTTTTGGGGGACTTTGATTTTGGCGGCTGTGCCTCTAACTCAGTTTTCTCTCTGCTCCAGCTGAAGGGCATTGCTGAGCTGCTCGGTTGGCTCACATCTGAATTCAGTACTCTCATCTACTCCCAATAAACACAAACCGCATGCTCACCTCTGCGCCAGAAGATTGTCTCAAATCATGTCCCTGATTCCTTGTGTTCTCTTTGACTCCTGGTTCCAGTGCTTAATGTTTGTGTTTCTCTTGGTCACCAGTACTGGAGATAAAGTGTAACACTCTGATTAAGTGCTTCCCTCTGAACACTACCTCCTGCAATCTGGGTCCGGCTGAAACTTCATTACGTCATTACAGCACACTTTTTATATATATATATATATATATATATATATATATATATATATATATATATATATATATATATAAATCATTTTATCAATAAATATCACAGTACAAAATTTAAGTTTTTACTACATTTTACTACATTAATACTGTATTAATGAGTAAGCTTCTAAAGAATGTGTTTAAGAAGTATATTTTGCACATGAAATATGATACATAGGGTTTTACTTCCAGGTACAGAAGCCGCAGATTATATTGATTCTCGGGAGGGGCCAGAACCGAACCCGTGAATAACAGGGGCCTACTATATATGTTAATTTTATGTGCAGTATTTGTTTCTTAAGTGCAATATTGAGGAGCTTCGTGTCCAAGAAATTCTTTGCTGGCAGTGATGTTCCATTGTTACCTGTATAATAAGACAAATAATCTTGAACTTGAAATTATTTGCTAGAGAAAATTATTTTACACCTTTTGAACAATCAGAAGCAAGAATTTTCCTGCCTTGTGGTATAAGAAACATTGAATAAAACATCAAACTGTTTATTGTTTAAAATTATTTTCATCTCAGAGATACAGTAGAACAGCATTGCTTTCAGGCCTCATCCTTTCAAAAGAATCAACACCGTTAATTGTTTTCAATTTAGACACAGCTCCAAATATAAAACCACGTACAAACCAGTGGATAAATATCATGCTTACAAAAATAGACAGCATTTCACTGGTTAACCATTTTAGTTTAGCATTGTTGTGTATTTAACACTGAATCCATAAAAATGTATAACACTGTACTATCAGCTGATTTTAGGGTCAAAGGTCAGAAGCCATACAGAAGACAGCCAGATGAGAGCAAGGACAAGGATGACATGTTAGATATACAACCATCTTTCTTTTTTTACAGAGACGATTATACATAGTCATTCCTTATGTTGTAACTACTGACATACACTATTTTACAACTATAAAAGTTAAAGAAAATGCAATTTCCAATTAAAGATGTGAAAAAGAGACAAAAAAATTCAACTGTCAACATGCAAAATAATAATAATAATAATAATAATAATAATAACGCAATCAGTAGTTGAGGAATATTTATACCAGCAGTTCTGTGTTTGTTTTTCAGTCAGTGTATAAGAGCCGAGCTCAAAGGAAGTGCAATCATTTGGCTTCTCAAATGCCAGAACATGTTGATCAATACATTAACTTCGAAGGTTTGAACAGACCATAATTTACCAATATACAAAATAATGCCTTCATATCAACATATTAACATTGTGCAATTACGGAAACAAATCAAGAAAGAGAAATAAGGAAGACATGGCAAAAGTATAGCAAGAAAAACAGCTCAGAGAATAATAATTATAATAAAGATCAAATAAAGATCTAATAAATACACTGCCAGGTAAATGTTTTTGAGGAATGTATAGCGATAGTTCAGGTGGTAGAAATCCAGGGTCTCTGTACTGTTCCAGTGCTGAACTTGGGTTAAGTTTGAGTTGATATAAAAAGTGTATGCAGTACACCCCTGTTAAAATACCAGGGTTTTTATGATGTAAAAAAATAAGACCCAGATAAATAATTTCAGAACTTTATCACTTTCAATGTGACTGGCACCCTGTACACATCAAATACATTGTAGGTGGGGCTTGCAAGTTGATTGCACACCCTTAACTAACTAAACTAAAGCTTTGTTAAAGTACTTTTTGATGTTATGAAAACTGTAATTTTTTCGGCGGAAGAGTGTAACAGCATGACAGAATGTCACTTGCCAGTCGTTGCCCATGATTCCTTGCAAAAGCACTTCATATCTGTCATACTGCAAAGTCCGGTGCAGGACCCTCTTCAGGTCATGCTACAGACCTTCAATTGGATTCAGCTCAAGGCTCTGGCTGTTTTGGTCTGAAACTGTAATGCTGCTAAAGCTAAACTTTTGTTGATTTCCGAATTGTTTTCGTCATTTGTGCTGAAATTTCTTTTCATCTTTAGAATTCCACCCATTCGCTGTTCGACTGAAGGAAAAAAGGCCAAAAGCATGATGGTCATCATGCTTCACCCTGGGTATGGTGTTCTTATGGCAATGTTCAATGTTGTTGTGCAACAGACATAGATCTCATCAGACAATAACACGTTCTTATATGCTTATGGGTAACCTGATGTAGAATTTTATGAACTTTTCTCAGGCTTGGGTGTTTTTCTTAATAAGAAAAGACTTCCAGGATTGATGAACAATATGTGAAAGTTGTTACATGTATAACACAACTAGAACTTGCCAAAAAATTCAACAAGAATCTACACTAATGTTTTTTTTTTCAAATTTAGATGGACATCCATTCATTTTCTATGCCACTTAATTCCTATGGGAGGAAACAAGTACCCAGAGGAAACCCACACAATCATGGGGAGAATGTGCAGGCTCCACACAGAAACACCAAAAACAAGGACCTCCTTGTTGGGAGGTCATTGAGCTAACCACTGCGCCACTGTGCCGTCCCAATATAAAGTACTGGCCAACTAAGTTAAGGTCCAGAAAATTCTATTAGAACAGCTGCACGTTTGGTGGCGGCGGCGGCGGGGGGGGGGGGATTAGAATTACGTAAATTGATGGTAGGTGTGTACAAACTATTTAATATGAATTTGAGGGTGATTGACTAATTTTAAACACAACCACATCCTTAATTACAAGAGAATGTGCACCAGTGATGTTCAGAGACCTTAAACAATGGAAGGTGTTTAAATTTAATAAGGGCGATGGTGTTGAGGCCAGCAATGTTGTATGGTTTAGAAACAGTGACACTGGGAAAAAGACAGGAGGCAGAGCTGGAGGTAGCAGAGATGAAAATCTTGAGGTTCTCTTTGGGAGTAACGAGGATGGATAGGATCAGGAATGAGTACATCAGAGGGAGAGCACATGTAAGAGGTTTTGGAGACAAAGTCAAAAAGGCTAGATTGAGATGGTTTGGACATGTACAGAGGAGGGATAGTGAGCATATCGGTAGTAGGATGCTGAGGTTGGAACTACCAGGCAGAAGGCCTAGAGGAAGACCAAAGGGACGATTTATGGAGGTTGTGAAGGAGGATATGAAGGTAGTTGGAGTAAGAGTAAAAGATGCGGAGATAGGGTGAGATGAAGGCAGATGATTCGCTGTGGCGACCCCTGAAGGGAATAGCCAAAAGGAAAAAAAGAAGAACAAGAAAGAAGAAGATCAAGATCTCAGAACATAAACTACAACCTGTAGTACCCATAACCCGTCAAACCATGGTAACCGATATTAAAAGATTTCTAGAAAATCCTATAGAAAACTGCATCATACTTTATCATTAAACTTTAAAAGAGGTTTATAAGTACCTTATTGTGATTATTATTTAAACACTGATTCTTAGTGATGAGGATTGACGGACGGGAATAATCATAATGACAGGTACACCTGAACAGTTTCTGTACAAAGTGCACAAACACTTACATTTTACTTAATATTCAGGCTACTGTTGGTTGTGTAAGTGTGCGCTTTATTCCCTGTCAGTCAGGTCCTTTAGTGAAAGAGGTCTATGGACAAATGGAATAACCATTAGCCCTTCACCCTTCACTCTTAGCAACAAATGTTAATTATTAGTAAAAGTCTGAATTCTAAGCACAGCCTCCCTCAAACCTCCCCAACCTTTGCAGACATGGAAAACTTGAAACATGAAAAGGCATGTTTTTCCTCATAAACCATTAATTGGCAGTGTATATGCAAATGAACCTCCACAAGAAAGTAGAGATGAAGAGAATTGAACTGGAACATAAAAATAAGCCTTCTTTCACATTAATATACAATATCTTAATGTACAGATGTGACAACTGCTGTTTTCTAGGCTACTTTCCTATTTGCCACTGGTTTTCCTTAGACATCCCGATGAATGATCTTTGTTTCAGCCTCTTTGAGTGGGACATCCTGTGAAAAGACAAGTTGCAGTCATTTATTTACGTAAAGTAAAGGCACACCCAAGAGCAACTGAGATAAGGTAGTAATCATCTTGTGGCTCAGAACTTATTTGCTGATGTTTGTTCTGCAGGGTTCTCTTTTAGGGCCACTGTTGTTGTTTTTTTGTATTTTTTTATATGCTACTCCTGGATAATATAATTCACAGACATGGTATTAGCTTCTGGTGGCATGTTGATGACATACAATTGTATGTTTTAGCAAAGTCAGATGAAAGACACCAACTTCATCAAAACTAAGAAATGTAAAAAGAATGTGACTCAGTGAAAGCTTAATAATTTCCACTTAGATTTAGGTAGAAATCCTTCCACTTTATTGTCACAAGGAAAAGTGCTTGTGTTCTGCCCACATGTAAGTGAGCTCTGCGATTACACAGTAACTCTTTCAATCTCTTTTCAGCAATCAGTTCCAGTAAGTGCAGCAGTAACGGACCTTAGTGTAATTATTGACCCCCAGTGTTTCATCTGAAGCTCATGTAGATATGATTCTATATGATAGTATGGCCTTCAGTCTCCAAAAAAAAAAAAAGTTTTTAATGGAAAGAAACAAATCACAAGCATCTTATGGACAGCTTTTGAAGCTCAAAGTGCAGTAATTATCAAAGTATTTTTCTTTAAGTCATCAGCTGAAAATATTTTGACATGAAAGTATTATTGCATAAGGAATATCATTCCTGAAAATGTAAAAAAAATGCAACAGTTTACTGGGGTAACAGCAGGGGAAAGAGGATTAACTACTGATTAAACGTACAGTAATTGTAATTTGATGGAGACAGTAAATGCAGAGATGCCTTTGTAGCGTTCTCTGTCATTTAAATCTTCCACAGTGGTACCGTAGCAAACTCTGTATAATTAATACAAAACTGAAATGTTTCCATGAAAACAAACTTGGTATCCTTTTTGTAAACCTAAAAGTCTATTATCAAAGTGAACTCAAATATGTATTTATACATATACATACATACATACATACAAACATACATACATAGATACATATACAATGATAATAATAATTTTATTTATATAGCACTGGCCTCCTCATGCACAACATACAAGTTCAAAAGTACTTCCCTATTATTAAGAAATAAACATAAACGAAATGTCTTTATATTCTGTCTGAAAAAAGAGCCCATTCATAATTTACATTTTTTACAGTGTATACTAGAAGGAAAAATAAGAAGAAAACTTGAGTTTATTTTGCAGGACAACATTATTCCATCCAGTACTCGAATGAAATGTTTTCCAGAATGCATATGCCCCACCCCTGGAAACAAGTATAGTTTATACTTTGAACTGGCTTCAACTATATATATATATATATTTATAGGGGCAGTGGTGGTCTAGTGGTATAGGGCGCTGGATCGCTGATCCAAAGGTTGGGGGTTTGAGTCCTACTCTCCACAAGGTTGTCACTGTCCCCCCCCAGTGCGGCTAACTGGGTTATCAAAGGCGGGCCATGTCTGTCACTGTCTATGGTGAGAGGCATGTAAAAGAACCATTGCTGACTTTCGTAAAGAGTAGCTGCAAAGTCGTCAGCGTGTTTCTGTCCCTTTCTAAAAAGGGTTGTGACAGGAAGGGCATCCGACGTAAAAACCTCTGCCAAATCAAACGTGCAAATCAGATGATTCGCTGTGGCGACTCCTGAGTAAAAGGGAAAAAGCCGAAAGGAAGACAGACAGATATATATATACATATATATATATATATATATATATATATATATATATATATATATATATATATATATATATCTTCTTCTTTTCCTTTCGGCTTTTCCCTTCAGGGTCGCCACAGCGAATCATCTGCCTCCATCTCACCCTATCCTTTGCATCTTCTTCTCTTACACCAACGACCTTCATGTCCTCCTTTACCACATCCATGAATATATATATATATATATATATATATATATATATATATATATATATATATATGTATGTACAGTACGTATACATTAAACTATAGCTGGTACTGCTACAAACAGACTACTTCACAATAAGATATTTGCATTGATCTTGAGTGGACTGTTGATGATAGTGGTCAATGTTTGTATGTGCTGGGGGTGGGTGGGGGGTTATAACTCCATCAGCAATGGTGGCCTACGCTTCCATATTTGAGTAAACCAAAGTCTGTTTTGTGTGTTGGAAAAAGATATTTTATACATACAATGTCGTTTCAATGCATAGGGACAAGTGATAGCCGATTTTATCTCCTCTTGGAGAAGTCAACAAGTTCAAGGCTGGGCAATTAGAAATTTTCACTCTAGATTAGGGAGTAATAAAACAGTACAATGTCCTTTCTTTCTGATCATAGCCATATGCCTAGATTTTAACAAGCTGCATGATATCCAACCACCAAAACAAAATATTTACATTACCTTGAATGTGTTCTGAAGTATGCGCAGGCGGTGCAGCTTCTCATTCAGTAAGGGGTCGTTACCACGGCGGACAAATGAGCGCTTGTACTCCAGACGAGTGCTGGGCATATGCTCATTTACAGGGGACAGACTGGACCTTTCCAGAGCCCTATACAGGTCACAAAGAGAGTCTGCCTGATGCCGGCGTTCCCGCTCCATACCTGCAGGGGGTCCCACAGAGCAAGAGTAGTGAACCATTAGGGCTGCATGGGCGACTTGGTAAGGAAACTGGGTTGTTATTTACATGCAAGAGGGGAAAGAGGTCACATAAAGTTCAGGATCGTTCATGTAGAGAAGGAGAGTTTTCTGCATACTAGTTTTACAACAAACAGTCATATTGCAGTCAGCCAAACAAGAAGTGGTCTTACGTCGATAACAGCAATAGACACGAAAAGCAGTTATATAAAAATCACCTTTACACTAATTTTACTTGATGCAGCTAAATCAGTCCTCATGCAGCGGAAAATATCCACACAATCAGTGCAAACATTTTCTATATGAAAATATCGTGTAAGCAACTGTGAAAACAAGCATTACAGTACTTGGTTACATTAATGACTTACAGAGATCAGCTATAACATTATTAAAAGCATTATGACCACTCATGAGTGAAGTGGCACTTTCCAAGTACAGCAAGATGTATTAGAAACAATCAGTCAGTTCACAAAGCTGATGTGCTCGAAGCAGGAAAAATGAGTTAGCATTACGGATCTGAGTGACTTTGACAAGAGCCACATAGTGATGGCTAAACTTCTGGATCTGTTCATCTCCAACCAACGACAGGCCTCGTGGGGTGTTCCTGGTATGCAGTGGTAAGTAACAAGGTCCATAGAAGGACAAGTTAAAAATTGCTGTCATGGGTGCCCAAGACTCATTTATGCATGTAGGGCAGTGATGACAAGTATGTCTGGTCAGATGGGTCAGATCTTACAGAAGACCTACTGTCGCACAAAATGATGAACCTATTATGCTGGTTATGCTAAACAGATCTCAAGACAGCTTGCTATGCATGACGCGACATCGCTGCCAGTGAAGTGGTCATAATGGGATGGCTGATAGGTACGGTTTATCTGCTAAGATGCCATCATTATAATAAATTCAACTCAGGCATATATCAATGTCTCATTGTGAGTCACAGTGAAATGTGTACGTTTCCTTCACCCAGAACATGTGAAGATAGACTGTTCGCTTCCTGTGACCCTAATATGATTAAGCGGTTTGGCAAATAAATTATTATTTATTTCCACACTCTGGACAGAATTTTTTTTTTTTTTTTTTGGTGAGGCCTTTCTGATGCACCACTAATGCTGATGACACTACCCATAGCCACCACTAAAGGGCAGTATTAACATCTCTGAGCAGCAATTCTTACATCAGACTGTGCAAAATGCTTACATAAATCATATAGATTCATTTGCAGAGTAAATTATGATCCGCCTTGGGAAGCTGGCTCTAGATGTGTGACACTATAAAAAACCCCCAATGATTTTCTGTTTATAGAGGTTTGAGAAAGGTAAAGAGATGGAGATAGACAGAGACATACTGGGACTGGAGGGGCAAGACGAGACAATAACACAGGCTGAAAATGTATTCCTTCATGTGCTCAGGGGCACAGTGTTGTGTCTAAAAATGTGTGTGTGTTAGTGGGGGACTGGAGTAACAACATAATCACACATACATGCTTATCAATATAGATAATCTGGTTATATACTAGTAGATATCTTAAAGACATACAGAGATTTAAGGCCTTATGAATATATTATTGTATAGCAAGGATGGGTGTTCAGCATCACATTTATTTTCCTGATTCTAAAAATCACAACCACTGCATATAAGAGTCTGTGACAGCAATCAATGCTTAAAATTATAGCTTGCTACTTGTGCACGTGCCTTATAATGTTCTAACGAGCCTTTCACCGTGCGGAGAAGCTCTAGCCTACCCTTGTACGATTAAGCAGTTCAGCAAATGAATGAATGAAGGAACGCATACATGTTCAAGTGTAGCAGGCAGAATTATTATTAGGAGTCTGCAGTGAGAAGATGTTGTTTTGAAGAAGAGCTACAGATGTAATTGACTCCCCCATTAAAGGATTTCTATTTCTATCTGTATCTCCCCTGAGCTGGAGGCTAAGATTGGGTTTATGTGTTTAGTAGCAGAAGCAAAGCAAAAAGTGAAGCTGTAAACCTGACACGTTAGTTGTGTTTCTTTTTAAATTATAATCATACCATGCTACAGGCACAGGCCTAAATGAATTTAAACCCGTGTTGACTCCAAATTAGCACAAAACTCATACACTTGGTTCATACTTCATAATCACAAGTGTTGTAAATTCGGTATTTGAAAAGCTAATAAATTCCTGGAGGATAAAACCAAAGTCCTTTAACCCAAATATATTGTCAAATGTCACATTGAATTATATCATACGCCATTGGATTATCATGAAATACAGTTGCAGGTCATCTGAAAACAAACCAAGACTGACCAAAAATAGACCACCAACAACAAAAACATAACTGCATCACCCCTCCTTCACATTTCATATAATTACCTCCATCTCTGGGATATGCCTGGCCCAGCTGGTGCTGATGGACATCTTTCTGTTCAGGGGCCCCTGCTGTGGCTGCTAAGATGGCATGCAGGCCACTGTCACGTGGAAGTGTAAAGCTGCGATGTTTTACTTCCCTTCCTATTCGGGCTGTGGGAGGTAGTGGGCTGGGTGTCAGTGGAGTGTGGCGCTCAGGCACCGGGCATCGTTGAGGTGGCAGTGTTGCCTGGCACCGAAGTTCCATGGGCAAGGCTCCATTGGGCTCCAGAAATACAGAGTCCTCCAAAGGCAAAGACTGCAAGAAGTGTAGACCTGAACTAGTAAGTGGTGTCTCAATCAGGTCTTGCCATGAACGCCTCTGGCTGGACGACTTTCGCGCAGGAGAGCTGGAGCCACTCATACTGGCGCACTGGGATTCAGACTGAAAGTCCTCATGGGGAGACCGGGGCTGCACTGTTTCTGTGGATGGAGGTCGGATGTGTTTTGGCTCAGGATAGGGGCTCACCTGCTGCAAGATAACAAGTGAAAAAAGGAAATTCTTAATGTAGGGTATGCTGGATATTTTGACTGGACATATTTTAGAGAAGAAGTAATGTTAGCTCTGGAACCTATCAGCAAGTTAGCTGTTGGTATTGGGGTTCACATTGGTGTTTTTCTTTGTACACAACCATATGAAGATATTTCTTCATTAATTTTTAAGCTGGTTAATCCTAATTAGAGTCAGAGATAAAAAAGTTGAGGTTCTCTTTGGGAGTAATGAGGACGGATAGGATCAGGAAGGAGAGGAACAGCACATGTAAGATGTTTTGGAGACAAAGTCAGAGAGGCTAGATTGAGATGGTTTGGACATGTACAGAGGAGGGATAGTGATTATATAGGTAGTAGGATGCTGAGGTTAGAACTACCAGGCAGAAGGCCTAGAGGAAGACCAAAGAGAAGATTTATGGATGTGGTGAAGGAGGACCTGAAGGTAGTTGGTGTAAGAGAAGAAGATGCAGAGGATAAGGTGAGATGGAGGCAGATGATTCGACCTGAAGGGAACAGCTGGAAGGAAAAGATGAAGGCAGATGTGCTAAACACTACATAACCATGCTGCCTCATGGGAAAATTTACCATCATTACATAACTTAGCTCGATGGCTGTTCAACATATGTAGTAGGTTCAATTGAGTTGTGCTTGCTATCTAATAACTGAGGTTTAGTTCGGACAATAAGTGAGTAAATGCTGCCTTTTTTTTTTAAAAAAAGGTACCCATTCACTTACTAGGTGTATTAAATAAACGTGAAATAGAGTATTATGTCTTGGGGTAAATGGAATCGGACATGATGTTGGTGAAATCATTTATTTGTACAAGAGTGTTAATGATGTCTGCACTGGGTGCATTGATATTAGGAAACAACCCCATCTTGAGGAAGGCGAAACCTCAGAACACTTGAACTCAGAATTTTCGCCTTATACTAGTGCTTCTCAAATAGTAGGGCGCACCCCCCTTTGGAGACGCGGTATGATGCCAGTGGGGGCGCGGTGTGATGCCGGGGGAGCGCATATGACCCTGGGGAACATGCTTTCTGGAATTGTGTACGAGAATTAAGTGTACTTGCACCTCCGCTCCACTGGTTGGCAGTGGCACTCTCATTGTTGCGCTATAGTGGAGTGTTTTTTTGCATTAGCAAACGATATGAAGTGCGGTAAACAACCCCTCAAGAAACAACACGGAAAAAATTTCTAACAGGAATGACGAGAAAGGTGGCGAGAGACGGAGATATATTAAGATATAAATAAGTTGAATGAGTTTAAATAAGGATGTACTGTATTTTTTTTATTTCAAACACATTGGTGCACTTTAAATCTTTTTTATTACAGATTAAAAAATAATGTTAATGAAGTTTTTCTTCATTGTAAGTTGAACTATACTTCTTTCTTTGTTTTTAATGTTAATAAAGATACAATGTTATGCAGAGGTGTACTAATAACAATTTCATAGACAAATACTGTAATACTATTTATAGTCAGTTGTGGGGCGTTGGGAGGGTGGGGGCATGAAATGTTTTTTTTTTTTCCTAGGGGGGGCGCCACAGAAAATAATTGAGAAGCACTGCCTTATACAAACAGGTGTTGCACTGCCAAGTTACCACGCATGTGCAAGTGCTTTCATTTGGCTATGCAGTCTTGTTATTGTAAACAGATATAGAACCATATCAAGATTGAAAGGCGAATAATATGAGATAATCAGCCCAAGTGGTGGAATGATTTTCCAGGAACCCTTTGTTTTCATCCAAAACGAACTGACAATGGTAGATAAAACACATCAGCTATTCACTGGGAAATGGGCCGCTTTGTAATGGTGCTGACCACTAAGATAGACAGTGTGACATTAACCAGATACAGTTTCCAAAATATATTGATTATTATTATTATTATTATTATTATTACGGGGCAGTGGTGGTCTAGTGGTATAGAGCGCTGGATCGCTGATCCAAAGGTTGAGGGTTCAAGTCCCACTGTGCACAAGGTTGTCACTGTCCCCCCCAGTGGAGCTAACTGGGTTATCAAAGGCCGGCCATGTCTCTCACTGTCTATGGTGTGAGGCATGTAAAAGAACCATTGCTGACTTTCGACAAGAGTAGGCTGCAAAGCCGTCAGCGTGTTTCCGCCCTGCGATGGCCTGGCGAGCTGTCCAGGGTGCACTCTGCCCTCGCCCGAAGTTGGCTGGGATGGGCATCAGCCTCCCCGTGACCCAAATTAGGATTAAGCGGGTACAGAAAATGATGATGATGATGATTATTATTATTATTATTAGAAAGCTCGTGATTTAAATGTATAGTCATGGCAGTTTGTCAATTTAATCTTAAATATCTTGAATACACAGTTTTGCTATTTTTATTAATTGAAACTTTTTTTTTTTTTTTAATGTTTTGCTCAATGAGAGCCAGGAGAAAGCTGCAATTATTTTGTGTAGTTCTAGATTTTAATCCGACTGAAAAGTGGTTGGAATAGCATGATGAAAAGGAAATAAAGGACACCATCAGCCATTAAAAGAAATGTAGCCTGCCTCTGTGGTGCCTCAGAGCTGTCACCAGCTATTAGTCTTTGACTTTGAAATGGGAATACACACAGGCGCTCTTTCTCTCTCTCTTTCATACACACACATACACACACACACACACACACACACACACACACACACAAAGAGAGAGAGAGAGAGAAACTTCCTGCATGTTATTATAAGGTGTCTGTTTTGTATTTCCCTCAGTGAGAAGATCAGGGTCTTGTACCATGGGATCTCATTTAAAAAAAACCTTTTTGTCTCAAAATCTACAGTCCCTGAGCTGGTCTCCAGAGCGTCAATAATTAATAAGAACTTTAACTGCCTTCCTCTATCTCGTTCACATTTCAGTTTTAATTTTTCATTTCACCTCTGCACCTTTCTCAAGTACAGTATGTCTTTGCTTCCCACTGAAACCTTAGTTTCTGTCTGACAAGTCATTTAGTGTTGAGAGCATGAACAGCAACAACAAAGGAAAATAATGGTGTTTTTTCCATTAAACATTGGGAGGGGGTGATCAGCCTTGGATGCTGGTATTCCTCATAGAGGCACTTTGTGTGACATACTAAGGCAGGGTAGGTATCGTAAGGTGGTGGAGGGCTGTTCTGTTTAGAAGACAGGTTCTCAGCATCCTCGTGGTCACTTTCACTCCAGTAGTCTGAGAGAGGACAAAAGAAAAAGTAAAAACACAGAAGGAAAAAAAACAAGAATTTAGTTACCCATGACAAGCCACCATGCCCAATAGCAGACAATAGCACAGACCATTATTACATTGAAGAGCTGAGGTGAACATGTGCTCAGTTACACTGACTATAACTCCTGCACCCTTTTATTCAGAAGGAAAAACAGACTAATATCCAATTAGTAATGGTGGGGGTCCGAGGAGTGGTTGATCTGACAGTAAATATGAACGTAATCTGCATACAAATAAATAGAGCAATATACCATTTGTTCATCAAAAACGAGCCATTGTTTGACTGATATATGCAAACATCAGCTCATATTATATGCATAAGTTGCTATTTTTATTGTATTCCAAAGGTTACCAGTTTATATCTGGTTTGCTATTTTGTTATTTGTATACTGTTATTTTTGCCATTATCTCGACTCATACGAACTGATGGACTCATATCTTATTTTCACATTTTTACACACTCGTGAGCCTTCACAAACTGGCTCATGCAAATGATCAGATATTGGCAGACTGCAACTTTGAAAGTGTAAGTCAATATCAACTGATAATCAAAATTTACATATCTATTCAAAACTGAATAAAACCAATACAGGAACTATAGAGGCAATAATAAAGGAAAAATAACTGTATTTAATCCTTTATTTTATGATGACATTTATGCTATAGCTATTTATTATTATACTCTCCATGTCATTGCTACACGTTATTATATACAATTTTATTAATGAACACATCTCTTTATTGGACATGTTTTCTAATAGAAAATTCTGTTTAAGGTGTTTCGAGCACTTAAAATATCTAATACATCATAACAAGTTTGCATCTAGGTACACACTGTTTATTCACAAACACACTGATCAGAGAAACTGATATAATCATTCATTTATTCATTTTCTGAACCATTTAATCCTAACTAGGGTCGTGGGGAGGGTCCAGGTGAGGGTGTGGAACATCACGGACAGCTCACTAGGCCATCGCAGGGCCGACACTCACACAAACATTAATATTCACATTTATACCTAGGGGCAATTTGGAATAGCCAATTAACCTACTGTGCATGGTTTTGGACTGTAGGAAGAAACTGGAGTACCTGGAGGAAACCCAAGCAAACATGAGAGAACATGTACAGAAAGGAGAACTCCACACAGAAATGCCCGAGCTGGGAATCGAACCCAGGATCTTCTTGCTATGAGGTGGATGTGCTAACCACTACGCAACTGTGCCACCCTCTGAGATAATCATTAAAGTATAAAACATCCTCTCACCATGATCCTGCCGAATTCTCTCCTGTTCTGAGTGAGCTGCTGCCATGTTTAATCGACTCAGCCATCTGTGTATTGACAGGAAAAAATAGCCATCAATGCAAAACTGCTAAATGCTACCGAAATGTCACATCATGGAAGCAGTGATGTGCAGTCATATTGAGTAGAATTCATACCACACACACACACACACACACACACACACACACACACACACACACACACACACACACACACACACAAACCAAGCAGTAATGTTGACTGTAAAATGTAAAATCTGATGTGCTTAATTTGTATCATAAAGTCCTAATGACTTGAGGAAGAAAAGAAAAAAGTTCTTTATTGCAGAATTCATGTTATCATTACTCTAGACTCTTTCAAAAATAAGATGGGTTTAGTACTTACCTGTTCATATCATCCACATTATCTGCTGCAAAGTAGAAACTCTTGATTTTAGGATGACATGCTTTAAAAGCGCTTTAATACAAAAGAAGACCAAAAATCAGCACCATCTTGAAGATGCTACTGTTAGTATATTTATGAATCTAAAGGTACAATACGCAAAATACATACAACTTCTTGCGGCATTCATTTGCTTGGTCAATTTTGAATTCAGGGAGACTGACGAAACCTTCAGCCTTCTCGTCCTGCTAAAAGACAAACAGTGATGAATTTGTTGAGATCCCAGTAGCACAGCATCCACAAAATCTAATTGCACTGCACACTACATTACCGACCATGCTCTGCAATGTTCTCAATTACCAGACTTTTAGGTTCCGCACATATGAACTCAGCACACCTGTCAGCACTCACACTGATTACACAGCATACTATACACAGGCTGCCAAGTTTTACATTTACAGCATTTGGCAGATGTTCTTATTCAGAGTGACTATTATAATTTTTTTTTTTTACAGCTTGAGCAATTGAGGGTTAAGGGCCTTGCTCAAGGGCCCAACAGTAGTGACAGTGAGGACTGAAGCGCTGACCTTCAGATTAGCAACCCATTGCATTTACCAATAAGCCACGTCAAGTTCAAGTGAACACTGTAAAGCATTGCCTTTGTGTTTTTGCCAATGCGTGCAAAGCCTTTGATTCTCAGTGATATTGATCTCCTGTGTATGAACTTTGCTAGTCTCATATAATTCTCCCCTGCCTAAACTGTGCTGTTTGCCTGATCACCTGACCTGTGCCTGTTATGAGTATGGACTGCAATTCCAAACTGTGCTACGCTATGAATAAAGAACAGGAAGTCTGCAACTTGCACCCTGCTTCATAACTACTACCAGTTCATATGTATAGGTTATTATTATTATATTATTATTATTATTATTATTATTATTATTATTATTATTATTATCATTATTATTATTATTATTATTACATGGATCCCTCACTTTCCATGGTTAATCACCAGTATTTCCACCGACCCCCCCACGACTACCAATTTCCGTGAAGTAGGATCACCCCTCCGACTGACATTTACGTACGTACATGTGTATATAATATCAATAATACATATTCAATGCTATAAATGCTTATAACAATTAAACATTCAAAAATAATCTATAAGATGTACATAAAATATAAATACACACACATACAGACGCACATGTGCACACACAGATGCGCACCTCACATAAAAATGTAAGTAGTTTTGTTGGGGGGGGGGTTGGGTTGTTTTTGTTTTTGTTTGTTTGGGAGGTTTTTTGCATAATTTGCATTGTTTTGCAGCATTTTCCTTACCATTTCCCCTATTTTTTCATAATTTCCTCTATTTTCTTATTTTTGATATATACTTTTGAAAAACCCGTGATGCACTGAAGCCACAGAAACTGAAGCACAGAATAGCGGGCGAGCACTGCATTATTATTATTATTATTATTATTATTATTATTATTATTATTACAACTTTTTTTTAAAATGACATTGTCATAGATTCCAATCCCTCCATGGGACATCACGTCCTCTTTATCACCATTATTCATTTGATTCCTTCCTCTTCATCATCACGCTTCTGCCTGTATATCACAGCTCTTCATCTTTATTCCTCCTCTTCATCATCTTCCTCACTACTCCTCTTCGTCTTCATCACCACTCATGCATTTTATTAGTCTCTTCATTCGGACCCCAGGAATCACTGACGAATGCTATACTGTATTATTATTATTATTATTATTATTATTATTATTATTATTATAAATAATCAGCTGTTAAAAGGGGAAAAGGTCTGAAACATACAAAGAAGTGTTCAAGTAGAAAAAACACTGGGTGTATGTATTTGTTTACAAAAAACGAGCTCCACTGATTTCCATCGACATCCCTCAAAGACGTAACTCTGCAAATAGACCCTCCTATTCATAAAAGACAATGAAACCTCCTCAGAACCTCACCTCCCCATTGATGTACCAGTACAAACAGGTGTCTTTCAGCACCACCCAGTATTTCTTCCACTTCTGAGAAAAATAGCTTTTAGCATCCTTCTTCTTCCAGAGCCAGCCTGCACAATCCCCCTGTCCCAGGTCTTTACAGGAAATCCTGCGCTTACTGATGGAGGATAGTGAGCCAGCTACAAAAAATAGAGAAAATAAACCATTTATAAAGGTAAAAGTGTTACAATAAACTCATACTTTAAAATTGAAAAGAGAGGAAAAGTCCGTTTCTCACCTCTCAACTTTTTCTTTGACTTCGACAGTATTGAGGACTGGTCAAATGTCTGCAAGAAATTATTCCAGCCATTACCTAATGAATCCTGTATGCTTAAAGCAGTTATTTCTTTATAACAATTTTACCCATAATCTTTTCATAAACATGGCCACATTAAAATAAAACAAAAACATTTTTTAAACAATTTGAATAATTTTCAAGCTTATATAATGGTCTATTTAAATGAATACAGTGATACCTCAGCTCATGAACATAATTGGTTCCCAGAAAGTGTGTGTGAGGCGAAAAGTTCGTCTTCCGAACATTTATTTCCCATAAGAAACCATTAAAATGAGAATAATCCGTTCCCAGGTCCCCATAAAACATAATTTTCTACTAAATAAGCCTTAAAACTACACAAAAATAAACCTTATTTTATGTATAATAAATGTGCTATTGTATTGTAATTAAAGAAATAAACTGTACTGTATAATAAAGTCGTTTTATTTACCTTTGTGATGGTAGTTGATGGCTTGATGGAATGGAGTGGGAGGAGGAGGGAGGGAGGGACTTACTGTTTGGAAGGAGAGTTTGGAAACGCCTACTGTTTGGAAACACCCTTAGCCACACACGCACCCTTAATAGCTTCCTTGTTCTTAAGGATGGTGGTAGACTTAGCGTACTGGTACTGGGACGCTAAGTCACACAAACGCACACCTCGTTCGTGTTTTTCAATGATCTCCGCCTCTGGTGGGGTCTTTTTCGGTCCCATAATAGCAAAAGTACACTCAATATGGTCCAAAATGTCTATCAAACACAAACCACTTCCGCATTCAAAGAAAGGGGGTGACGAACTGTGACGCCACGAGCGTGCGTCAGCTTCTCGTGGCCGCCACCGTGGCGCTGTTCGACCGCGTGGTTTGATTCGTCCGCCGAAAACTAGTTCGTCAGCAGAGACTATATGCTCGCAAATTTAATGTTCTTGAGGCGAAAAGTTCGTGAGCTTAAGCGTTCGTCAGCGGAGGTTTTACTGTACCTATAAAAACCCCTCTATATATATATAATGAAATTATAATATCATTCATAACTATCATTCACTATCATTCAATGAACTATCATATCATTCATTACATAGCTATCATCTATTTTGGGATATTTGCTGGTATAAGTATATTCTTTTAAACTTTGGGAGGCTGGGCCTCCGAGGCGGGATGATAGTAAAATACGCTAATTCAGATAATCATTTATTCATTCATTCATTTAGAAGCCACTTAATGATAATCAGGGTTGCGGAAAGGCTGGAGCCTATCTCAGTTGACTCTGGCCAAAGGCAGTGTACACCCTGAACAGCTCACCAGACTATTGCAGGGTCAACACATATACAAGCATTCATACTTACACTGAGTCTCAATTTTGAGCAGCCAATTAGCCTAATGCGCATGTTTTTGGACGGTGGGAGGAAACCCTTTTTTATTAGATTAGTTTAATTAATTAACAGGGATCCCTCACTTCTTGCTGTTAATGAGGACCAAAATCCCCCGCGACCACCGATTTACATGAAGTAGTATCGACCCTCCCCCCGACTGACATATACGTACATTTATATGTGTATATATCAATAAATACATATTCAACACAATAAATGTTTATAATAACCATTAAATATTCAAAAAATAATGCATAAGATGTAAATAAAATATAAAAACACAAATATACAGACGCGTGCACGCACTCAGATGCACACCTCACAAAAATGTAACTAGTTTTGATGGGAGGTTTTGGATTGGTTTTTGTTTTGTGTTTGTTTAGTTTTTTTTTTTTTTTTGCATAACTGGCCTTGTTCTTGCATCATTTTTCTTAACTTTTTCCCCCTATTCTTTCTTAATTTCCTTATTTTTTAATTCAATGAATATTAAAAAAAAAAAAAAAAAAAAAAAAAAACGCACTGAAGCTGCATGAATTGAAGCAGGAAGTAGCGAGCGATCACTGTATTTACCATATTGCTTAATCCTACCAGGGTCCTGGGGAAGCTGGAGCCTATTTCAGCCAAAGCAGGCCAAAGGTGGAGCACAACCACAGAACAACTCGTGAAGACATTGCAGAGACAACACACACACAGATAACTCTTCACACTCACACCTAGAGGCAATTTGAAATAGCCAATTAGCCTACTGTACATGTCTTTGAATTGTGGGAGGAAACCGGTGTGCAAGGAGGAAACCCACCCAAGCACGGGAAGAACATGTAAACTCGACATAGAAACACCCTCCCCAAGCCCAGGACTCAAACCCAGGACCTTCACCCTGTGAGGTTGCCATGCTAACCACTACTCCACCATGATGCCCACGAGTATAATTTTTGCAGCACGAAATCAGATAATTAAATTCTTAACTCCAATCATGACTGACTAT
Organism: Plotosus lineatus; assembly: GCA_024760905.1. Lineage (NCBI taxonomy): Eukaryota > Metazoa > Chordata > Actinopteri > Siluriformes > Plotosidae > Plotosus > Plotosus lineatus. The sequence goes on along the minus strand of CM045735.1, from coordinate 12,621,887 downwards.
AGTAATTTAATTGACTGTGATTTGATAAAAGGAGGAAACTGTGTAAGCTTGACCACCATTAATCTCAGCTCCATGTACCACTCACGTGATAAATAGAAGAGGTGTCTGAGGTGGGTGTGGTTACTGAGTCTTGTCTCAGCATCTCCATCTGAAGGGCTGGAACCAAGGCATAATGGGCAGGGCTACTCCCTTTCTCATTCTTCCTCCTGCTCCGCCTGCTGCTGCTTCGTCCTATGGCATAATCCTCAGGTCCCGCCTTATCCTCGCCAACATAACGAAGCTTGGAGTTCTCTGTGTGTAATGTGACACCCAATAATGTGACAAATAATTAGCATGATTTAGTGCAGTGTGCTGAGACACCACGGCCATGGACACTCCAATTAGTCTGCATGCCTCATCAGATACGCGCTAATGATTGACACAAGTACTCATGGTGTACTGTTGACCAAAAATGATGACAGATGCATACATTCTTTAATTTTGACTAAATGAATGCTCTCTTCACTTATTCACTTTGCCAATGAACATTTCCTGGCCAATCAAATACGAGTATCTTGCCAGGTGTTTCCATGGCAATGGGGTAGCACAAAATTCAGAATTCTTCAGACAAAGAAAATTACACACATGCAGAGAAACAATGAGGTACACTGAGGAAAACAGGAGAGGGCAGGGAGGGAGGATCGACACAGAGCAAAAACCACAAATTTCAAAGGACAATGAAAAGAAGTAAGAGGGTCAGGTGGAATTGAATGAATCCAAATCATTATTAATATGCTAGGAATAATAATTAAAAAACAAAAAAACAAAAGCAGCCACTGCCCTCCTACTGCTTCTGTCTCTCCCGCCTCCCTCACCCACCTCTCCTGAGCTCTTTCTTCATCTTGGCTGGGTCTTCATAGTCGCCCACCCAGTTATACTCCACTGGCATAGAGATGGGCCTCAGCCTGCCTGGCTCACACATACCGACGAAGTGCGTCAGAATCACTCAACGCTAAACACCACACTGCACCTCACACAGCACAGAATGTCACCCATTTGCCTGATACAGTGCAAGTCTATAGAAGGAGCAGGACTGGATATTTTCTGGAGAACTCTGGCCAAAAAAGATACAATCAAGGTCGGTTTAAATGAGAAAAAAAGATATAATCCAATTTTCCAATCTAATTCGAGCCAAATTTACATATGGTATCAAATTAATTTTAATCTCAATTCCAGTCATGCAATTATAAAATGCTTTCTTTTCCCTTTTTTGGGCATTTAGTATGTTGTGTTCCTGAAGTCCAAATTTTGTGAAAGAACCACAAAATGTACTAAAACCAGCATTAAAAGGAGTTTCAATACTCGACCAAATAAGATTGTTGTTGACTTGTTTACTTACTTGTTTTTGTTAAGGCTGCTCTTCCGTTTTAATAATGAGCAGTGTGATGAAAGAATCTGACTACAGTTCAAGCAAATAAGTCAGAGATAATGTACAGAGCGTCACTCATGACAGGGAGCCCTCACTTTCCGTGGTTAGTTGGGACCGAGATCCCCCGCAACCATCAAATTTCGAGAAGTAGGATCACCCCTCCCCCGACTGATGTATACGTCTATATATATATATATATATATATATAGATATATGTGTGTGTGTGTGTGTGTGTGTGTGTGTATATAATATCAATAAATACATATTCAAGCCTATAAATGCTTATAATAACAAACATTCAAAAATAATGCATAAGATCTTCTTTTCCTTTCAGTTATTCCCTTCAGGGGACGCCACAGCGAAACATCTGCCTCGATCTCACCCTATCCTCTGCATATTCTTCTCTTACACCAACTACCTTCATGTCCTCCTTCACCACATCCATAAATCTTCTCTTTGGTCTTCCTCTAGGTCTTCTGCCTGAGAGTTCCAACTTCAGCATTTTACGACTAATATACTCACTATCCCTCCTCTGTCCATATCCAAACAGTCTCAATCTAGCCTCTCTGACTTTGTCTCCAAAACCTCTTACATGTGCTGTACCTCTGATGTATTCATTCCTGATCCTATCCATCCTCGTTATTCCCAAAGAGAACCTCAACATTTTCATCTCTGCTACCTCCAGCTCTGCCTCTTGTCTTTTTCCCAGGACCACGCTTCTTCACCTCTTTTCCACACTCTCCATTGCTCTGGATTGTTGCCACAACTCTGCACGTCTCCTTTGTTCTTAAAAATGGGCACCATCACACTTCTCCTCCATTCCTCCGGCATCCTCTCACTCTCTGAGACCTTGTTGAATGTTCGTGTCAGAAAATCTACTGCTATTTCTCCTAGACACTTCCATACCTCCACTGGTATGTCATCAGAACCAACTGCCTTTCCACTCTTCATCCTCTTCAATTCCCTCATCACTTCACTCTTATTAATCTTTGCTACTTCCTGGTCCTCAATGGTCACCTCTTATACTCTTATTTCTTTCTCACTTTTCTCATTCATCAGCTCTTCAAAGTACTCTTTCCATCTTCCCAGCACACTTCTGTCATCAGTCAATACATTTCCCACTCTGTCCTTAATCACTCTAACTTGCTGCACGTCCTTCCCATCTCTATTTCTCTGCTGTGCCAACCTGTATAAATCATTTTCTCCCTTCTTTTTGTCCAACCTAGCATACAAGTCATCATACGCCCTCTGTTTGGCCTTTGACACCTCTACCTTCACCTTACGCTGTGTCTCCCTGTACTCCTGTTTACTCTCTTCGGCCCTCTCACTGTCCCACTTCTTCTTAGCTAACCTCTTCCTTTGTACACACTCCTGCATTTCCTCATTCCACCACCAAGTCTCCTTATCTACTTTCCTTCCAGATGACACACCAAGTACTCTCCTACCTGTCTCCCTGATCACATTAACTGTAGTTGTCCATTCATCTGGAAGCACTTCCTGACCACCCAAAGCCTGTTTCAACTCCTCCTTGAAGACAAAATGACACTCTTCCTTTTTCAGCTTCCACCACTTTGTCTTCTGCTCTGCCTTAGCTTTCTTCATCTTCTTCATCATCAGCATCATCCTGCACACCACCATCCTATACTGTTTGGCAACAACCTCACCCACTACTACTTTGCAGTCACTGACTTCCTTCAAATTACATCGCCTACACAAGATGTAGTCTACCTGTGTGCTCCTGCCTCTGCTTTTATAAGTCACCCTATGCTCCTGTCTCTTCTGGAAAAAAGAATTCACCATAGCCATTTCCATCCTTTTTGCAAAATCGATCAACATCTGTCCTCCTGTGTTCCTGTCCTGGATACCAAACCTGCCCATCACTTCCTCATCCCCTCTGTTGCCTGCACCAACATGTCCATTGAAATTTGCCCAAAATGACCACTCTTTCACCACTGGGGGTAATCTGCATCACTTCATCTAACTCACTCCAGAATCTCTCCTTCTCTTCTAGCTCACATCCTGCCTGTGGGGCATAAGGACTAACAACAATGAACATCACACCTTCAATTTCCAACTTGAGACTCATCACTCTGTCTGACACTCTTTTCACTTCTAGAATATTCCTGACAAACCCCTCCTTCAAGATGACTCCTACTCTATTTCTCTTCCCATCCACACCATGATAAAACACTTAAACCCTGCTCCTAAGCTTCTAGCCTTGCTACCTTTCCACCTGGTGTCCTGAACACACAGTATGTTCACCTTCCTCCTCTGCATCATGTCAGCCAGCTCTCTACCTTTTATTGTCATAGTTTCAACATTCAAAGTCCCTACTCTCAGTCTTAGACTCATGCCTTTCCTCTTCTCTCTCTGCCTACAGACACGCCTCCCACCTCTCCTTCTTCGACCTCTCCTTCTTCGACCAACAGTAGTCCAATTTCCACCAGCACTCTGTTGGTTAACAGCACTGATGGCGGTCGTTGTTAACCCGAGCTTCAACCGATCCAGTATGAAATTTGTATTTTTGACTCGCATGGTTTATGTGGCATTGGTTTTATGCCGGATGCCCTTCCTGATGCAACCCTCTGCATTTATCCTTGCTTGGGACCGACGAGAGGGTGAACACTGGCTTGTGCCCCCTTTACGGCGGCATTAAAAATAATGCATAAGATGTAAATAAAGTATAAATACACACACACATAGAGATGCACGTGCATGCACTCAGATGCGCACCCCACAAAAATATAACTAGTTTAATTAAAACTTAATTTCCTTATTTTTTAATTCATTGGATATTTAAAAAAAACAGTGATGTACTGAAGCCACATAAATTGAAGCACGAAGTAGCGAGGGATCCCTGTATGGCAAAATAAACCTCAACAGCAGCATCTAGATTCTAAACCACAGCTTTATTAGTAAAGGATAATGAACATCATCCCGTTGAACACATGGATACTTACAAAATATTGACTTCAAATTATTTTAATGAATTATACTTAATTGCTTCCACCAATGACACGCTACATAACAGTGGTTTGTTACACTTAATCATGGTCTAAAATACTATATAAATGAAATACAGACACTGAATCTGTTTTAATAAATCAGAATTGAGCATTCAAATTAGCCATGAGCAATGGAATAAATTCAATTAGCATACTACAAGGAAACCAAGTGAGTGATCTGATTGGTCCACCATCTTTGGAATAAAAATCATTATTCTGACTGGATAATGCTTCACCAGAAATGGAAAACAAATACTCAGCCTGATGCTGAAATTCTAGAAGTTCAACAAAATACCCTTCTGATTTTTTTTTAAAAAAGCTACACTACATGGCCTTCATGTTTCTAATGGTTAAAAACTTTTTAAAATGTGAATGAATTTTAAAAGTGCTAACAACTGTGAAACGTGCTAAACTGAGTACATTTCTGTCCAAACTTAAATATTTTGGTTTATTTAGAAACACGTACAGTACAGCTCACCTGCCTCTGTCAGGATTAAAATATGTGTAAATAAACAATGTATTAAAAAAAACAAGTATATAATTGATCATAAATATAGAAATTGAATAATTTAGAAACATTTTCCAAGTACCGTATTCGACGTAATAAGCGTCCTGCTCCAATAAGCCCCCTCCCCCAGTTTTTTTGATCTTACATCTAATGACCTCCCATGTGTACTGGGAGCAAAATGGTAAATCAAACTTACCAATTTTATTCGATCAGTCTCTGTAATGGTAAAATGAGGCGTTCACTGCCTGTAAAAATGCGTTTCCATGGTATATTCATGTATCCACGGTATTTCCCTGCCACTGGGGAATGTCTATCATGTTCATCAGTAACAACACATTTGATCGTTCCGCCACGCTTTAAAAAACAGGAAAATATTTTGATGTGTTCTCTTGGTAAATGTCCAACAAGATGAACCATTAGAAACTGCTACAGCAAAACCATGAGATGCTCTGAATGAATGGAGCAATGAGCCAGATATGGACTTATCAGAAAGTGATGAGGAGTGTTTTTCAACTGATTCTCCTGCTCACTAACTTCATACATTTAAAGACGTTAATGACCATGTGCTTTTCAACCTGCCATGTGCTAAAGTTGACATTTGTGTTGATTAGTTTAATGTGCCATGTGCTAAAGCTGACATTCATGTTGACTGGCTCGATTTTACATCGGGGAAAATATTTAAAAGAACAGCACTGGGAGGGAAAATGAAAGTGTATTTTACTCTAGTCTGTTTTCTGTTTATTTTCAGGTTTCATGTAAGTAATTTGGTTGATACCACAAAATGAATAACACAAATACCAGTAAAACTCTTTTATTGTTCTGTTATTATTCATGTTTTCCACTTCTATGGTAATAAGCACTTACCGGTTCACGCCACTGGTAACATTTTAATAAGCACCCACCCACTCCAATTTTTTAAGCGCCCTGGGTGTTTATCACGTCAAAAATGGTCTATCTAGAAATCAAATTCTATACACATTAACATTATAATTTCCATTTAGCTCATATCTACAGTAAGTTAATAAGTAAATAAATAAGTAAATAAATAAATACTACAACCTAAAATAGATGCATGTTTGTCTCATGTCTACCAGTCGAGTTAATTTGGAATAAAAATCTTCTTTTCATTTAAATCAGTCAGTTCTAGGGGTCACTTGGAACTTGATAGTGAACATGTGACTCAGACATTCTCCGACTTGTTGTTTCTGTCTGTGTGCCAGTGTGAATTCAAAAGAACTGAATTTTGCATGTGTAAAGACAGCCGCAGAGCTTTGCCATAGATTGGTTTGTTATGGAAACTGTGGTGTCAACCTCAAACCAGAGTAATCTGGATTGAGACAACAGAAGATCAAAGCACATACCATATGTCATAGTGCCATCCCTGCGCACAGGAGGAGGCCCCCGGTTTGGTTCGTACTCATAGCAGTAGAGAACCGAGTCCTCGTCCATCATGGGAAACTGCCGGCGGCACTCCTGGTCTAGGAAAGAGTTCGGTGACTCAGAACGTTTAACCACCTCATGCTGGGAAGTGTCACTGGCTGTGCCATCTCTGCAAGAAAAAAATATAATGAGTGGATATACACGCATGTAATTTATTGTTTATTGTGTTTATAGCATGGACATATACTGATTAGCCATACCATTATGACCAATATTATAATACAGGGATCCCTTGCTACTTTGCGTTTCAATTCATGAAGCTTCAGTGCATCGCGGGCTTTTAAAAAAATATTCATCAAATTAAAAAATAAGGAAATTCAGTACGAATAGGGGGGAAAGTTGAGGAAAATGCCGCGAAACAAGGCCAATTATGTAAAAAAAAAAAAAAAAAACGAAACAAAAAACCCCCAACAACCCAAAACTCCCCATAAAAACTACATACATTTTTATGTGAAGTGCGCATCTGAGTGTGCGCATGCGTGTCTGTATGTGTGTACTGTATTTATATTTCATTTACATCCTATGCATCATTTTTGAATGTTTAAATTGTTATTATAAGCACTTATAATATTTAATATGTATTTATTGATATTATATACACATATACATGTGGGGCACTGGTGGTCTAGTAGTATAGGGCACTGGATCACCGATCTTAAGGTCGGGGGTTCGAGTCCCACTCTCCACAAGGTTGTCACTGTCCCCCCCCCAGTGCAGATAACTGGGTTATCAAAGGCCGGCCATTTCTCTCACCGTCTATGGTTTGAGGCATGTAAAAGAACCATTGCTGACTTTCGTAAAGAGTAGCTGCAAAGCCGTCAGTGTGTTTCTGTCCCTTGCTAAAGGGTTGAGACAGGAAGGGCATCCGATGTAAAAACCTATGCCAAATTAAACGTGCGAATCAGCCACTGTGGCGACCCCTGATAAAGAGGAAAAGCCGAAAGGAAAGCTCTCTCATATACACATATACATATATGTATACGTTAATCAGGGGGGGGGGGTATCTTACTTCACAGAATTCGGCGGTCGCGGGGGGATCTCGGTCCAAAATAACCACAGAAAGTGAGGGATCCCTGTATATGCCTAATATTATCCCTTTTTGTGGCCAAATCAGCCCTCTAAAGGCATGCTGTGGTATCTGTCAGTAAGTCATCAGTAGTAGATCCTGTACTGTAAGCTGCAAGGTAGGGCTTCCATTGTCGAACATATTCCGCAGAAACTTGATTGAACTTAGATATGAAGAATTGGGAGGCAAAATCAACACCATAAACTTTTTGTCATGTTCCTAAAACCACTGATCAACTGTATTTTGCAGTGTGTCAGGGCACACTATCCTGAAAGAAGCCACTATTTTGAGGCAGTACAGTCTCCTTAAACAACTACCCATGACCCTGTGGTTTACATTTTCCTTTATTGGACCACTTTTGGTAGGTCCTGCCCTTTGCAATTGGGGAAATTCCATAAAATCTGTAGTTCTGGAGAGCCTCTGACCTAGTCATTGTCATTAAGCCATCACAGTTTTTTTGCCCCTTGTCAATGTCACTCACATTCTTTGGCTTTCCCATTTTCTCTGCTTCCAATACCTCAACTTCAACAGCAATGGAGATTATTAGCAATTTTTTACGTCAGTTAAGGTGGATGTCGCTGAATAGTCCCAAAGATAGAACACACACACACAAACACACACACACACACACACACACACACACACACGCATTTATATATATATATATATATATATATCATATATATATATATATCTATATAGACTACAGTACATGGAAGCATTCGTTTATACCAGTATACCATTATTATAAAATAAGCAAAAGCTAAAGAAAAAATAAAACAAGACCTTTTGTATTTTATATTTCCATTTTTTACAACACCTGCTCCAAGTGACCATGTCTATCTGTGAGTACCCGCCATTTTGAATCATGCATTATCCGCTGAGGAAATAGCTTTTCATCCACAGATAGTGGACCAATCAGATCAGGTCTATCCCCTGTATGACATTTTAATCAATGTTATTCATTTCACCTGTCAGTGGGCATAATGTCATGACTGATTTTTCTGCAATAACAATCTGAGAACAATTTGTTGCAGAATTGTATTACCATACTACAGTAATAATAAAACAAGGCATGATAGGCAACATTTTGAGATTAAGGGGGAAATATGCAAATCATGTCTTCCTTCTTCTTCTTCTTCTTTTGGCTTTTTCCCTTTTTCAGGAGTCGCCAGAGCGAATCATCTGATTCGCACATTTGATTTGGCATGGGTTTTTACGTCGAATGCCGTTCCTGACACAACCCTTTAGTGAGGGACAGAAACATGCTGACGGCTTTGCAGCTACTCTTTACGAAAGCCAGCAATGGTTCTTTTACATGAACCTCTCACCATAGACAGTGAGAAACATGGCCCGCCTTTGATAACACAGTTAGCTGCACTGGGGGGCAGTGACAACCTTGTGGAGAGTGAGACTCAAACCCGCAACCCGAGGATCAGCAATCCTGAGCCCTATACCGCCAGGCCATCACTGCTCCTAGATAATGTCTTCCTAATACAGTTAAAACCACATTAACACGGTAGTTTAACTTTTTTCAGGCTTATTCATTCATTCATGGGCTTGCACACATCTCAGCCGACTCTGGGCACAGGCGGGATAAACCCTGAACAGCTCACTAAACCATTGCAAGGCCAACAAATACAGAACCATTCACAATCACTCTTTTATTTAGAGTTATATAATTAAAATAATGTTGAGTAAGATTCTCATATGAAAAGATCCCCACCGCCATAACTATGGATTTATTATCATGGTCAATGCAGCCTCTGAATATTCCACACATACACTTCCTTCTGCCAGATATGAGGTGTGTGTGTGTATGTGTGTGTGTGTGTGTGCTCAGTAGAGTACCTGGGTGTGTACGGTTCATCTGGTGGTGGGGGGAAATAGAGGTCCTGTAGGGCACAGCTGTCTCGTTTGGATGGTGTGCTGAGGGTACTGGTGGGCGTGGCTGCACTGCTGCTGGGGCTTGAGGGGAAGATGGGCTGAAAGAAGAATGCTGGCTTTTAATCCAGTTAATACTTCTGAGTTAATATTCATTTTACCCATAATCCATAGTGTAAATTTTCCATTTTTGTTATTCACCACTTTCTTAATATGACATCCTTCCTCCTGTATAGTTCACCCTCAAAGTATTAACACATAATAACTGCATGTCGATCAGAAAAACAATAAGTTCCTTCATTCATTTTCTGAATCTCTTAATCCTAATTAGGGTCATGGGCAGGTTGGCGCTCATCTCAGCCGACTGTGATGAGGGCATAGTACACTCTGGACAGCTCGCCAGGCCATCGCAGGGCGCACACACGCTGACGGCTATGCGGCTATTCTTGTCAAAAGTCAGCAATGTTTTTTTTACATGACCTTCCCTCCATAGACAGGGCCGGTGGTGTATGGTTAGGGTGCTGGTCTCATGATCAGGAGGTTGTGTGTTTAAATCCCAGTTAGACCCCCACTGTGCTAAGACCCTGGGCAAGGTCTTAACCACAAGTGTGCCTCTGTTCACCCAGAAGTATAAATGGGTACCAGTACAAATATACTGGGAAGGTAACCTGTGATGGACTAGCGTCCCATCCAGGAGGAGTTGTACGCCTGGTCGCTTCACGCTATGGAAACCGGGGATAAGCACCGGCCTGACGAGCCTCTATGGCTCGGGTGTAAAAAGCACACCATAGATACTTTGATAACCCAATTAGCTGCACTGGGGGGCAGTGACAACCCGTTGAGAGTGGGGTTTACCACCAGGCCACAACTGCTGTAAATGTATATTGTATATTGGGGGAAAAATTTTGAATTGAAAGTATGTTTTCTCTTCAACTGAGCAAAGTCGGTGTCATCTGTCATTTCTTTTTCTGTTGTCTCATCTCAACTCATCATTCCAGAAAATGACAGGTTGCTATGTTATCATTCTGACATTCACTCTGTCAACACTAATGTGTAGTTTGAGCTCCAGTAGCTTTCTATCACCAATTCTATGTCAATACTTTTAGATAGAAAGGAAAAATAAACTGCTCTCAATATTTTATTCACACGTCATGAAGAAAATGCCCGAAATATTTGAATTACTTGAGGTATGTGTTGCGGAAGGATTTTTCTTTTGTACATGAATACAAAACGACAAAAATACAACTTTGAACCATAACACAGACAAAACATGCAGAAGTAACAAAAAGGAGAACAGAGTAAAGGAAGTAAAGAACAGTCAGGGGAAGATGGACGAGGAAGATTTCCAATGCGCTCCAGTAAGTTCGAGCCCTTAGGGTGGAGAGACGGCTTTAAATACAGCAGGCTGCGTCACTGAGGCTCATCAATTTGTACATGCCACTTAAACAACACTCTCATCCCATGGATACAGAACCCAAAAGTACCTGCAGGGCCAGGGGTTTCCATCTCATATTCTTCAGTAAGGCCGGAGTGGAAGTAAGGGTGCTCTGAGGACGTTTCTTCAGTGTTAAAGATACCCCAGCGGGGTCACTACGTAAAGAGTTCACTAAATTCTTTAACTGCCAGCCCACCTACACAACCACAAAACAGCAGTAAATTCTGTTTTAAACATGAAATTAAAATTTGCAAAGCCATTTCAGTGTATCATTTGCATAGCTGTACGTTTGTGAGTGTATTAAGTGCATCGCCTTCCATCCACCAATCCATCCACGCATCCATTTTCTCAGTCTCTTTGTCCTAATTATTCCCGTGGAGGCTAGCACCTATCCAAGCTAAATCTGGGTGTGGGCAAGGTACACCTAGGCCCAGCTCACCATGCCTTCACAGGGCCAACACACACACAAACATTCACACTCGCATTCAAACCTAGGGGCAATTTGGAACAGCCCATTAGCCTACCGTGCATATTTTTGGACTGTGGGAGGAAACCAGAGTACCTGGCAGAAGCCCACGCAAACACGAGAGAGAACATGCAAACTGCACTAAAAAAACCCAGGCCGTGCTGCCGTGTACCGTAAACCCTTTGAGTGACCTCAAGTATACAGTGAATGTAAAATGTCAATACCTGTAATGGGCACATCACATACCACTGTTTGATGATTGACTTGAATGACTTCATCACCAGCGTGGATTTTCTTACAACGATCTGCTGGAGACTGACACAGATAGACAGAGAGTGAAATGATATATGGGATAGTATGTTCATGAATACAGGGATCCCTCGCTACTTCACGCTTCAATTCATGCGGCTTTAGTAGGTAAGTCTGTTGGGTTTTTACACCCGAGCCTCGTGGCTCATCAGGCCGGTGCTTATCCCCGGTTTCCATAGCGTGAAGCGACCAGGAGTTCAACTCCCCCTGGATGGGACGCTAGTCCATCGCCGGTTACCTTCCCAGTATATTTTTACTGGTACCCATTTATACTGCTGGGTGAACAAAGGCACACTTGTGGTTGAGACCTTGCCCAGGGGTCTTAGCACAGTGAGGGTCTCAGTGGGATTCGAACTCGCAACCTCCCGATCATGAGCGCAGCACCCTAACCACTACACCACCGGCCCCCCCTTGCGGCTTCAGTACATCACTTTTTTTTTTATTTAATATTCAACGAATTAAAAAATAAGGAAATTGAGGAAGAATAGGGTTGAGGGAAAGTTATGGAAAATGCCCCCAAAACAAGGCCAATTATGCAACCCCCCCTCCCAAAAAACACACACAAAACAAAAAACAACCCAAAACCCCTCAACAAAACTACATACATTTTTATGTCAGGTGTGCATCTGAGTGCGTGCACGCTCATCTGCGTCCGTACGTGTGCGTCTGTATGTGTGTGTACTGTATTTATATTTTATTTACATCTTATGCATTATTTTTGAATATTTAATTGTTATTATAAGCAATTATAGCATTGAAAAAGTATTTTTTTAATATTATATACACATATACATGTACGTATACATTAGTCAGGGGGCGATCCTACTTCATGGAATTCGACGATCATCGGGGGGGTCTCGGTCCCAATTAATCGCGAAAAGTGAGGGATCCCTGTATTATCAATAGCTCTGCATACTCCTTAATTTAAAAAGAAGGGTAGGCGTGGTTATAATTCCATACGGCTAGCTAAAGAGCCCCGGTGAGGCCATAAAACATGTAAATTTTGTTCCAGAGTTACCTTAGCATAGACATGAGATGCAAAATCATAATTGAGTGCTTCATTGTCCTGGTGTGAGTTCTTTAATATTCAAAATTGCACCCATGTTTCATTTTATTTTTTTCTCCACATACAGTGCCGGTGATTTATTGCAAGCCCACTAATATGCCACGTGAGTCAAAAATAATCTGTAAATGAGTCCTGATGCCAAAGTGCACTTTAATTACAGTATTTCCATTTATTTAAAGATGAATTACAAATACAATAATTAAATTGAAACTGTTGCTGTGTGGATATCTTAACCAATAACAATGTGAATTACTGTACTATCCAATGAAGTGCATTTTACATGAGCAAACATCTACAAATTGCATTTTGAGCATTTTAAGTTGTAAATGCAAGATTTATAGTATACATTCATTCATACATTTGCCAAACTGCTTAATTTTATTAGTCTCAGCGGAAAGCTGGACCCTATCTCAGATGATACTGAGCAAAGGGAGGATACTCCCTGAACAGCATTCATGTCTATGGGAAATCCAGAACAAGTAGATACATGTGTATGGCTTTGGACTGTGTGAGGAAACCAGGTTACCCAGATGAAACCTGAGTAAACATGAGAAGGACAGGCAAACTCCACACAGAGCCTCCCTCACCGACCCCAGGACTTGAACCCAGGACCTTCTTGTCGTGAGGTGGAAGTATAAACTGCTACATCACCCTTAAAAAGGTATAACAGAAATTATGCGAATGAAAATACAGGGATCCCTCACCTTCCGTGGTTAAAGGGAACCGAGACCCCCTCCCCCAACCGCTGATTTCCGCGAAGTAGGATTGATCCCCCCTGACTGATGTATATGTACATTTATATGTGTATATAATATCAATAAATACATATTCAACTCTATAAATGCTTATAATAACAATTAAACATTCAAAAACAATGCATCAGATGTAAATAAAATATAAATACACACACAAACAGATGCGCACCTCACATTAAAATGTTAGTAGAATTGTTGGGGGGTTTTGGGTTGTTTTTTTGTTTTTGTTTGTTTGGTGGGTTTTTTGCGCAATTGGCCTTGTTTTGTAGCATTTTCTTTTTCAATGAATATTTTTGAAAAACCTGCGATGCACTGAAGCCGCAGAAACTGAAGCACAAAGTAGCGAGGGATCACTGTAGTCAGAATTTTTTTTTTATTGAAGCTGTGACGTTTATCACTATAATAAAGGGAATTTGATGTTTTCACATTCAACATATATCTATTTCAGAAGCTATGATATTTTTAGGGCAGTGGTGGTCTAGTGGATAGGGCGCAGGATCGTTGATCCTAAGGTTGGGGGTTCGAATCCCCACAAGGTTGTCACTGTCCCCTCAGTGCAGCTAACTGGGTTATCAAAGGCAGGCCATGTCTCTCACTGTCTATGGTGAGAAGCATGCAAAAGAACCATTGCTGACTTTTGTAAAGAGTAGGCTGCTAAGCCGTCAGTGTGTTTCTATGACCTGGAGAGGGATGGGTTCCGCCAGGCCTATTCAGCCCAAGTCTCGCCATGAGGGTGCCCCAACAACATCCTCGGATGTTAAGTGATAAGTGAAGTAAAACTATAATTTTAAGTCCACATTGTGTACTACTGAAAATATGTTTGTTCTACTTATGCTTTTTTCTCTTTAAGGTTCAAATTAGCAAGAATTATTAGCACACAAACAACTCATTTTAGTAAATTAGGAAATGACTTATCCTGAGTTTCTTGATTGGTAATAATCATTTTTTTTTTTTGTTATTTAAAGAAATTCCAATTTGCAGCCGAAAGTTTTGCTCTGCCCCAGCTGAAGTAGAGCTCATCATCATCATCATTCATTTTCTGTGACCACTTAATCCTAATTAGGGTCATGGGGAGGCTGGTGCCTATCTCAGCCAACTCAGGGCGAAGGCAGAGTACACCCTAGACAGCTCACCAGCCCATCGCAGGGCAGAAACACACTGATGGCTATGCAGCTACTCTTGCCGAAAGTCAGCAATTCTTCTTTTACATGAACTTCTCACCATAGACAGTGAGAGACACGGCCAGGCTTTGATAACCCAGTTAACTGCACTGGGTGGGACAGTGACAACCCTGAAGTAGAGCTCCTCTGCCCCATTTGTTAAAATGATATACACTTCATAGGGTGAATAAGAAATGAGTAATCAAGAGCTTTGATGCCAAGAGGATCTAAGTGCTTCAACACCAATGGAAGAAATGTTTTAAAAACTATTTGGTCAAATCCATCCATTGCATCTTGGTCGTCCTATGAACTTAGGAAACCAGGGATAAGCACCGGTCTGATGAGCCACTATAGCTCGGGTGTAAAAACGCCCAGCGGACTTTACCTTTTACGCCCCATCTCCCCGCAACCCACCCCAGAGACATCAGAATATGAAAACTCATATGGCCTTGATTTCAGAACACTACTGGCGAGAGGGACTAAAGTCACAACACTTGTGCCTTGAACAGGCTGTGTAAAAGTGGCTATAGTACAGAGGGTGTGGTTGTTTGGGAAAAGGAAAGGCTTGCCATTGTTTTCAATAGATCTGTGATTCACAATGCAGCTAGAAGAAAGCTCAAAAATGACATCCTGCTTTTTTAAACCTTTCAAATGCACAGTGCAGATTAGTCACAACATGATCACAATTTTAGTTATTCATATTGAAATGCAGATCCTGTCTGGCATGTTTGTAATTACTGAAGTATTTAAAATGGCCTCTCACCCCCTCTGTGGTCCCTGTGATGACATGTAGACCATCGTACGTTGACTTGATGTACATGCCCTAAGGGAAAGGCACAAACACTTTGGAGCTGATCCTTAAAAATGTTTGTCTCACAGAGAGAATAAAGACATCTACACATATACACTTTAATAGACCTTGACACACAAGCTAGGGGAATGGAGAGCGGGAGAAGAAGGAAACATTGTGTGTGCGGGAGAAGATTTATTTTTATCTGCCTCTGTTCTGCCTCCATTCAGCATAGACAGAAACTGCTACATGTGTGCGCTGCTGTGTTTGTGTATACGTTAGCGTGTATGTACGTGTGTGGGCGAGAGCATTACTGCTCTCTGCTACCCTAAACCGCTCTATGCAGCATACCGCCAGAATTCTAAGTAGGAGCGTTCATCTCTGCATCTCACAGGATATTAGGGCCCTCAATGTTTCAATACAATACAGTTGGATTTCGATTTGAGACAATCCAGTGAAATTGCATTAAGAATCATGGTAGATTCTGGCTTGTCTGAGAACACAACAACTGAAACATCTCATATACAGGTACAATAATTAATTTTGAAGAGAAGGCATATAACTTTGACTGGAATTGACTGGTCGGGTTCATGACTTCCTTACTGGGAACAACAAACTAAAGCATACGAAGGCCATGCCAATTTCACTGGGACTAGCATGCAGAGAAATGGTACCGCCTTCATTAGGACGTTCTGTGCAGACTAATAAGCCCTGCCTCCTTCACGGACACTGACATGCAGAAAGTCCTGACTGACAAGTAACGTATAGATTTAGGCACTGCCTAAAAGCGAAGCTCCTAATAGGTATCTCTATTAATAAGTGTCTGAGGAAACAACACCTTTCTGTCATTGTCCCAATTGTATTGCTAGTTTAATTATCCGTTCAACGAATTCATGTTCCGTCAAGCTGCTAATTTCAGCATCTGTTCGTTGAGCATTTATTTTCCTGTAAGTCTGACTGTCTACCTATGTAAGATTCTGAGCAGTGGTGTATCAGCTTCTATTTTTTTGGGTTTCAATTTCATTATTAATATTAATTGGTGCCCATTATCATGCAAGTAAATAAATAAGAGCGAATCATCATCAACTCAGTGATATGGCAACATGATTGTGATTCCTCCTAAAAATACCTACACAATTGGGAGTAACAGGAAGTGTCAAGCATGAATGGGGACAGGGGTGGGGGGAAACTCTGTAATATAGGGTGCATTAGTTAAAAAAGGGTTGTACAGGTGTTAGCAGGTGTTATGAGATATCCAGACTGATTTTTATATCAAACCTTTACCTTGTTATATGATGAAATTCAAAACACTACAGAAAAATTAGCATTATAATATAGAGCATCGTGACACTCACCAGTCCCTCTGTTGATTTGATGTTGTCCAGTTGCACCACCTCCAGGTGAGCAGCCTGGGATACCATGGGGTCTGAAGAGAGCGTGATAATATGGTCACATACATCAGACAGCATCTTACACTAGAGAGATAAAGAGAAAAGAATCAGTTAATTTCACCATACAGTAAACCCTTGCCCATTCGCGGTTCACAGTTTGCGGCCCTGCATCTCTACGTCTACATCCAATCACGAGGAAGGGATGTCGATCCCTGAAGCTTGAATGATGCTCATACAGGGATTATCATGGCTGTGATCACAATGATCTACTGTATGGTTCGCCAGGCTACATACAGACTCACTCACACCTACAAACAATTTGGAACAGCCAATTAACTAAAAAAACAAATTGCGTATTGCTAGACATGAGCAAGTGGCAACACTGCGAGACAGTGACCTTGAACAAGTAAATACTTCGCCATGAAAGGTTAGTCATTTATTCTTAAATGGCATGTTTTAAGGTTTCTTCCATCACTCGTGGTTTTATAGTATTGTTAAAAAGTTTCCATTTTTTGGGTCACCCTGTATATAGGTGGGTGGGTGTTACAGTTTTTCGCATTTCACGGAAAGGGCTGGTCCCCATTAACCACGAAATGAGGAGAATTACTGTATAAGGTTTTAAAACCGCATCAATAATTCACGGATTTTCGGGATTTGCGGGTAGGGGAGGAACGTAACCCCCGCAAATAATGAGGCTTTGGGTGGCCAGGAAGTGCTTCCAAATGACTGGACAACCACAGCAAATGTGATCAGGGACACAGGTAGGAGAGTACTTGGTGTGTCCTCTGGAAGGAAAGTAGATAAGGAGACTTGGTGGTGGAATGAGGAAGTGCAGGAGTGTGTACAAAGGAAAAGGTTAGCCAAGAAGAAGTGGGACATTGAGAGGACCGAAGGGAGTAAACAGGAGTACAGGGAGACACAGCGCACAAGGCTTAGAAGTAGCAGTGGCTAAGGCCAAACAGAGGGCATATGATGACTTGTATGATAGGTTGGATAGTAAAGAGGGAGAAAATGATCTATACAGGTTGGCACAGCAGAGAAATAGAGATGGAAAGGACGTGCAGCAAGTTAGATTGATAAAGGACAGAGAGGGAACTCTATTGACTGATGACTGCAGTGTGCTGGGACGATGGAAAAGAGTACTTTGAAGAGCTGATGAATGAGGAAAATGAGAGAGAAAAAAGAGTAGAAGAGGTAACCATTGAGGGGCAGGATGTAGCAAAGATCAGTAAGGGTGAAGTGAGAAGGGCATTGAAGAGGATGAAGAATGGAAAGGCAGTTGGTCCTGATGATATACCTGTGGAGGTATGGAAGTGTCTAGGAGAGGTAGCAGTAGATTTTCTGACAAGAACATTCAACACGGTACTAGAGAGTGAGCAGATGCCGGAGGAGTGGAGGAGAAGTGTGCTGGTGCCCATTTTTAAGAACAAGGGAGACGTGGCAGAGTTGCAGCAACTACAGAGGGATAAAGTTGATGAGCCATACGATGAAGTTATGGGAAAGAATAGTGGAAGCCAGACTACGGGCAGAGGTCAGCATTTGTGAACAACAGTTTGGTTTCATGCCAAGAAAGAGCACCACAGATGCAATGTTTGCCTTGGAGGATGTTAATAGAGAAGTACAGAGAAGGTCAGAGGGAGCTACATTGTGCCTTTGTGTGATCTGGAAAAAGCATATGACAGGGTGCCAAGAGAAGAACTGTGGTATTGCATGAGGAAGTCTGGAGTGGCAGAGAAGTATGTTAGAGTGGTGCAGGACATGTATGAGAGATGTAAGACAGTGGTGAGGTGTGCTGTCGGTGTGACCGATTTAATTCAAGGTGGAGGTGGGACTGCATCAAGGGTCAGCTCTGAGCCCCTTCTTGTTTGCTATGGTGATGGACAGGCTGACAGACGAGGTGAGACAAGAATCTCCATGGACTATGATGTTTGCAGATGACATCGTGATCTGTAGTGAGAGCAGAGAACAAGTGCAGGAAAATCTCGAGAGGTGGAGGTATGCCCTGGAAAGGAGAGGAATGAAGGTTAGCCTCAGAAAATCAGAATACATGTGTGAATGAGAAGGACCCAGGAGGAACGGGTGATGTTACAGGGAGCAGAGATAAACAGGTGGAGGATTTAAGTACTTAGGCTCAACAATCCAGAGCAATGGAGAGTGTGGAAAAGAGGTGAAGAAGCGTGTGCAGGCAGGCTGGAATGGTTGGAGAAAAGTATCAGGTGTGATGTGCGATAGGAGAGTGTCAGCAAGAATGAAGGGAAAAGTGTACAAGATGGTGGTGGAGGCCAGCGATGTTGTATGGCTTAGAAACAGTGGCGCTGAGGAAAAGGGGCAGGAGGCAGAGCTGGAGGTAGCGGAGATGAAAATGTTGAGGTTCTCCCTGGGAGTAACGAGGATGGATAGGATCAGAAATGAGTATATCAGAGGGACAGCCCACGTAAGATGTTTTGGGAGACAAAGTCAGAGAGGCTAGATTGAGATGGTTTGGACATGTACAGAGGAGGGATAGTGAGTATATTGGCAGTAGGATGCTGAGGTTGGAACTACCAGGCAGAAGGCCTCGAGGAAGACCGAAGAAGAGATTTATGGATGTGGTGAAGGAAGACATGAAGGTTGTTGGAGTCAGAAAAGAAGATCACGGAGGACAGGGTGAGGTGGAGGCGGATGATTTGCTGTGGCGACCCCTGAAGGGAGCAGCCGAAAGTAAAAGAAGAAGAAGAAGAAGACTGTAAAAAAAAAAATTAAAAAATACAACCTTAAGACGGATTAAAACATTTTTTTCATATTCATTTCATTTAATTATTTATAAATTATAACCAGCAAGTATATTCCCTTTGCTAAAGGTACCAATGATGTGTAAACAGTGAATTTGTACTTTAATTGTCCATTTTATTTTTCATCACCTCAAAGCTTTTTTAAACACTGCTTACCATTGTTACCATGTGAACTGCTGCCACTCAACAAAAGACAAAAGATCAGTGTTGCATTATAACGTGAACCATTTAGTTATTATTTATAACGTCAAAATTTCCACATTATCATAATATGTTTTCATGTTATTCTGACATACAAAATTGTCACGTTATAATTATACATAACAATACATTTTTAAATTTATAGCAATATAATATGGTTAGCGTGTTAGAGCAAGAAAGTCCTGGGTTTGAGTCTGAGGGCTCGGCGAGGGTGTTCTATGTAAGGTTTTCATGTTCATCCTGTGCTTGTGTGGGTTCCTCCCACAGTCCAAAAACATGCACCTCGGGCTTATTGGATGTTTCAAATTATTTCAAGGTATGAGTGTGAATGGTTGTGTATTTTAGCCCTGCAATAGCTGTTCAGGGTGCATCATGCCTTCACTCAGAGATGACTGACATTGGCTCCACCCACCCCATGACCCTAGTAGGATTAAACAGCTCAAATATATAATTGAATGAATATTTATTTATTTATTAGAACATGCATAACAAGTTTCACAATGCACATACTGTATATATATATATATATACATATATATATATATATATACACACACAGAATATGACGACTTTTATGTCAAAATAATATAGAAATACAGTATATTGTGAAAAGTTTGATATTAGAGAATATCCATTGTTCATTTTCTGAACTGCTCAATTCATTTCATTTTCTGTAACTGCTTAATCCTAATTAGGGTCACGGGGAGGCTGGCACCCATCCCAGACAAGTCCGGACAAGAGCAGAGTACACCCTGGACTGCTCGCCAGGCCACCACAGGACGGAAACACGCTGACGGCTATACAGCCTACTCTTGTTGAAAGTCAGCAATGGTTCTTTTTCATAAACCTCACACCATAGCCAGTGAGAGACATGACCGGCCTTTGATAACCCAGTTATCTGCACTGGGGTGGACAGTGACAACCTTGTGGAGAGTGGGGCTTGAACCCCCAACTTTAGGAAGAGTGATCCAGCACCTTTTACCACTATGCCACCACTGCCACTTTTCTGAACTGCTTAATACTAATTAGGGTCATTGGACACGGGCAGAGTAGACCCTGGACATCTCGCCAGACCATTGCGGGGCATATAGAATAATTTTTTACAATATAACATGATGCTGATCCTCTGTTCTTGTCCCTGAGTGGCACCTATACATCGCTGAAGCTTACAAATGTATAAACAGAAAGAAATCAATTGCAGACTGAAGTAAAATACAGTATATAAAGAAAAGTCAACTAAAAAACCCCACAAATTCAAAGTCTTTGAAATTTAAATTCTATTAAGGGACACAATAATATTCAGTTCAGTTCAGTTCAGTTTCATTTTTATAAGGCTTTTAACAATGGACATTCTCACATAGCAGTTTTACACACATAAACACTGCCCAGCAAAAAAAAAAAAAAAAAAAAAGTCACAGCCTCTAATATTTTCATGGAGTGGCATTGCTGCTCCAGTTGGCAGAGGCCAAGCAACATTAATGTGGCGATAAAATGAAGTCAGCTGATGATCTGAATGTACTGAATGACTAGGTTATGACATCACTGGACTTTTTTTCTCCCCTGATACCTTTTCCTCTGGTATGGATATAAAATGGGACTCAAATAATGGAAGAATGGTTCAGGGAGCATGAGGAATCATTTTCACATATATATTGGCACCCCAGAGTCCTGGCATTGACCCTGCTAAAACATTTCGGGAGCTACTGGAGACGACTTTATGGAGTGGTTCAATTTTTCCCTCCACAATTCAAGGCGTCAGTGAAAAATGAATCTAACACTGGATGGAAATAAATTATGTTGCTTACGTTTTCTGAAACAATGACATGATGATTACATGCCGTAGACAAGGTTAAAGAAGTCAGGTAGTGTATATTGCTTGTGCATGTACATATATAGAATCTATCTATGAAGTAATAGTTATTTGCATGAAATACAGGGTTCATCTGAGGCGCTGAGCTCTTTCTCTCTCTCTGCCATGATCGAGAGACCTGCTGTGCTGCAATATGCTGAGCTTTTCACTGCATGGTCACTGTGACACCCCACAACACCATCTGTGCTGGGGATAAGCAATTCTGTGTGATCGCAGCATCATCATAAGACAGACTGCCTAGATTACATCATTATGCTACTTCTACAATCACAGACTTGTCATCATACCATCACCTATTCATCCATCCCCTTGTTCGTGCCTAAATACACTTCCAAAATAAGAAAATCCTTGGCACAGCAGCTAAACCACTCATAAAGCACATGGCTTTGTCATGGTATTTATAGCAGGAGGGCAGTGATGTCCTGACCGACCCAACACTGCAGTGTGACACAGATGAGCTGCAGAGCTCTTAAATCACACACACACACACACACACACACACACACACACACACACACACACACACACACACACACACACTGATTCTCTTACCACATGTAGTATTTTATTCTCCGTTTCATATACTGTGTTGTCCTGAAAGAAAAAAGTAATAAAATTTTAAATAGCATCTATCAAAAAAATTAAATAAATAAATTACGCAAATACAGTACAGGTAATCAATCAAAACACATTTTGGGCATTTCTGTACTACTGCATTGGTTAATACTGCAAGTCACAAAAGTCTATATCAGGGATGTATCGATGTGCAAAATCATAAATCATTCATTTTCTGTAACCGCTTAATCCTACTTAGGGTTGCGGGGAGGCTGGCGCCCATCCCAGCCGACTCCGGGCAAGGGCAGCATACACCCTGGACAGCTCGCCAGGCCATCGCAGGGCGGAAACATGCTAACGGCTATGCAGCTACTCTTATCGAAAGTCAGCAATGGTTCTTTTACATGAACCTCACACTATAGACAGTGAGAGACATGGCCAGCCTTTGATAACCCAGTTAGCTGCACTGGGGGGACAGTGACAACCCATTGAGAATACGTATACCCTTAGGATTAGTGATCCAGCACCTTTACCACTAGGCCACCACTGCCCATGAAAATTATACATTTTCTGGATAACTTCTACTGCATCTGTAAACAACAATAGAACCACCAGTAGCAAATAGGAAATGCTAATTATTTAGCCGTGAAAGCAAGTGAGGCAGTCCAGTGTATGTGCTGGTGCTGGTCCTGTAGCCAAATCACCTCGGAGGTGCCGCCTCTCCCACTCAGACAGATAGAGGTGTGAGTGAGTCAGCCCTCCCACACTATGCCTGCGCTTCTTCTTCTTCTCTGTCTCCATTGCTCATTTCCTCCACTTCTCAAGTTATCTTCTCTCTTCCTTTCTCTACTCTGAGCTGTCAGCTCTATATGGCCGCTCTCAGTTCATGTGGGTGCTGGCGACTGCTTTCTCACAGGAACTCCACTGCCCTGCTTTAAAAACGTCTTCTTGACTAACAGACTATCATGTGTGGAGTGTTACTTTACCACAAACTTGCAGTAATTAAAACTATTATATAACATCACATTTATATATGCAACTTCATACATGCATGTCTGTCAGCTTCAGAATGACCATACAGACATCTCCCTCAAACATACACACCCACGTGTACATACCCACCCACCATCATGGCGTAATTCTAGAATGCAAAGTTATGGGACATCAGTATCTTATTCCTCCCACAGGAACTCTGCTGTCATCATGCCCACGCTGAAGATACACTATTTCAGTCTAGAGCACAGAGTAGTAAGTGAGAAAGAACATATCTTCTGTCCTCCTTCTGCAGAATCATCTGGCCTAAAATAATCACCTCCCACTCAAACCTGTGCCCTTAAGAATCTAAAATATTTTACCAAGTGAGTAAAAATAGTAGACCCAAGAAAACTGAGAAAGTTGTAAGTCTGGTGTTGCATACCTGTTGCACTATTGTGGTTAGTTCTAGACAAAGCTGGATGACATTGTTCCTGGTCAGGGAATAATCGGCCACTGCAGCAAAAGGAGACCTGAGGAAGATGTGACACCTGGAATTAACCAGCAGATCACTCTTACCCACAGCCTCGTTTAAAGGAAATCACACTCAAAAATTCATGGCATGGTACATAAGAATGCGTGCAGGTTCGGTGTAATTTCGGACATTTGCACAAACACTCACTCGATTCATTTTACTACTGGAATCATGGGGAAGTTGGAGCCTATCTCAGCCGACATTGGGTAAAGGCGGGGTATACCCTGCACAGCTAGCCAGGCCATCGCACATTTACATTCACACTCACACTTAATGATAATCTGGAACAGCCAGTTAGCTTAATGTGCAAGTCTCTGTGTAAGGAAACCGGTGGACCCAGAGGAAACCCATTCAAGCCTACGAAGTCAAAAAGATCCAAAGCACTTGCAAATAGAGCAAAGAATTCAGACAGTGGAAACGCAGGGTGACCTTAATGCACACACGTTTTTGATACTGAGTCATCCCATAATCTTCATTTATTTCTTGAAATCTTTAAAATATATCCTGTAATAGAAATAATTCTGTGCATCTGCCTACACTTGAACTTTGCTTTTGTTTGCGGATATTTATTAAATTGAATTTCTGATTATTTGCTAGAAACTAGAAAACCTGGCAATGCTGGTATTAACTGTGCCGACTGCTGCTTCCAGAAACCATAAATATTATATACAGTCAAAGGCTGTTCTTCACTTGATTCCTACTTCAGGGAGTCGTTATGAAAGCCTGCTAAGGCTCTCAATATTAACTACTTGCTGCAGTAAAAACTCTATGCAGGTAAACAAGGCCGCCAAATGAGTGTGCAGCATTTAGAAAGGTGGATAGTTATTATCCTTTCATTCATTTTCTGAACCACTTAATTCGAATTAGGGTCGCGGGGAGGCTGACGCCTATCTCAGCCAACTCTGGGTGAAGGAAGGGTACCTTGGAGAGCTCGCCAGGCCACCGAAGGGCAGAAACACGCTAACGGCTATGCAGCCGACTCTTGACGAAAGTTAGCAATGGTTCTTTTACATGAACCTCACATCATAGACAGTGAGAGACATTACTGGCCTTTGATAGGCCAGTTAGCTGCACTGGGGAAACAGCAGTGACAACCATTGACAGTGCGGCTCGAGCTCCCAACCTTGGGATCGGTAATGCAGCACCTTACCACCGGGCCACCACTGCCCTGAATGCTTATTATTTTCCTTTGACTTTTTACACCTGAGCCACAGTGGCTCATCGGGCCGGTGCTTATTCCCGGTTAATCCATAGCGTGAAGCGACTAGAAGTTCAACTCCTCCAGGATGGGACGCTAGTCCATCGCAGGTTACCTTCCCAGTATATTTTTACTGGTACCCATTTATACTGCTGGGTGAACAGAGGCACACTTGTGGTTAAGACCTTGCTAAGGGATCTTAGCACAGTGAGGGTCTCACTGAGATTTGAACACACAACCTCCTGATCATGAGCACAGCACCCGAACCACTACGCCACCAGCCCCACTGTTTATTATTTTCGCGCAATTTATAATGTATGGACTTGTGAATGATTTTTGCAGAACTGATATTTAGGTTCCTGGGTGGTGCATCGACTAGAATGCAGCCATGAGGTGTGGGGGGGCACTAACCAGTGTCTCCCCCCCCTCATGCCGGTCCCAAGCCCGGAGAAATGCAGAGGGTTGTGTCAGGAAGGGCATCCGACGTAAAACCAATGCCAAACTTTTATGATGCAAATCAGAAGTATTACCCCCATACCGGATCAGGTCAAGGCCTGGGTTAACAACGACCGCCATTAGTGCTGTCAATCAACAGGGTGCTGATGGAAATTGGACTACTGTTGGTGACTAATAAATTCAGGTTGATGCCCCAGCCGTCCACAACCAGGAGTCCATGGAAGCTAATTGGCTAGCTTTTCTGGCAGGGAGGGATGATATATGTTGTCCTGTCACTCACAACGATTATCAGCCAATCCAAGGGAGTCTGTGCTCATTAGTACAAGGGGGCGGATAGTGCTTTCCCTCCAAGTGTGTTAGGTTGTCTTCAAGGCTTTTCAGTAATTATTTAAGTAGCAGACTACACTGGTGAATGTAACAGCCTCTTAAATCAAGCACAGTAGGTGCAAGACATGGATAAAAGAAAGGGAGGGAGAGTTGTTGGGGGTTCTCCTGTATAATTTATTTATTTATTTATTATTATTTTTTTTTTTATGTAAACGATGCAATTTCTCAGCATCTTTATCAGAATTTTAACATCAATGCCTGACCTTGCTAATGTTTCAGAATGGCCACCAATATCCACAGCCACACTCATCAATCCAAGGGAGATCCTTTCCAGGAGAGTGTAGCTTATATATCAGTAAATGGAGACTACATCTTGAATGAGATGTACACAAAGTAAAAAGTGTCCACAAACTTTAGGCTATATTATGTCTCGTAATAAATACTGTATGTATGTGAAATGTGTGACAGTTGGGGATGAGGCACAGATTTACATTGCACAGGAGATGTCAGAGATGTAGCTGAACTTATATTATTATTATTATTATTTTTTATTTTTTTTTTTTTCCCCTCCCTGCTGTGTGCTGTGTGCTGTGTAGGCTTCCACACCTCCACTGAAAGCTGAAAATAATATTTTAAAGAAAACATTTCTTAAACTGATTCTTTGCTGCAGAGCATTGAACTAGGTTCACAAATTATTATATGCATTTTACGTGCATCTGAAGAGAATAAATAAACTGAATAGCAATGTTTCCGAAAAAAAAAAAAAATCTCTTCCAGTTATGTACAGGGTATGACTTAAATGGAAAACAACAAATTAATGAGGAAAAAGAAAGAAGGACAGAGAAAAAGCTGGAAGAAACTGCATGAGCAGTTTTCTTGGTCCACTGCACATTTTTATTGGGAACAGTACAGGAGAGTAGAGCCCAGTATGTGGAAGGAATTATACAAATCATGGTCATTTCAGTGAGTGTCATTTAGTTCAGGACCAAGTTCAACAAAACACAAGTCAGTCGAAAATTATAATTGAGCTATTTTACAGGAAAAACTCACAAAAAGCAGTAACTAAAGATAAGAACTTCATGAGAACAAAGAATAAATACTGAGGGTGTATGCACTGACTGGAGAGTTTATCAGGTTTATTATTGCTGACTGGAACTGATCTGTTACGACGCACAATTTGACCACCTTCTCAAATTCTTCTCAAAATACTGCAGCTCCCATGGCTATGTTTATTGTTTGTTTGCATTGCCATTTCCTGGCTCATTCCTTGATGTGTCTATTGATCAGTTTCTCATTATGGTGCAACTATTCCTGTTGCAATAAGGAATGAAAAGGTAAACGGTAAAGCTACGGTGTGATGGGTTTTTATACCCGAGATTACTGGCTCATCAGGCCGAGGCTTATCTCCTGTGTCGTTAGCATGTAGCAATGTGAAGTTCAACTCCTCCTGGATGGGACGCTAGTCAATCACAGGTTACTTTCTCAGGATTTTTACTGGTACCCATTTATACTGCTGGGTGGACAGAGGCACACTTGTGGCTAATACCCCCATTTCACTGGAGCGCGGAATGCAGTGATCATGGCGGAAAGGCGCGGAACGCACTCTACGGAGGAGCTTCGGCATTTTTACATGGAAAACGGGTCAAAAACCTATGGAAAATTGGACCCTTGGAACACCTTCGGAACGTTCACGGAATGTGCGGAAAAGACGAGCGTCTGTATTCTGTGGGTATTCTGTGGCCGCTTTTGACCACCAGGAAGAGGGGGGGGAAGGCTTGCGGAACGATCAAGGAACACTGGCAGAATAAAAGGAATTATCAAGCAATGTTTAGGAAATGATGGAACGTTTGCGAAACGACTGAGGAATCTAAGGGAACACTGTCAGAAAATTTTTCTGTCTGTGAACGTGCTTTTGAACATGTTCAAAAGCACATTTGTGGAAGATTTTGGCTTGTCGGAAGAAGATGAATACGTTCGGAATCATACAGAAGGACACGGAAGATGACGGAACGACTGAGGAACATTGGCGGAATTACTACATTTTTGCTTCTGCGAGTCTGCCGCGCTCCAATGAAATGGGGGTATAAGACATTACAAAGCATCCAACAAATGCAACACATGGGGATTAGCTCAAATGGCAGAGTGCTCGCTTAGCATACAAGATGTAGCAGGATCGATGCCTGCATCCTCAAAGGAACCGTTAACATGCAGATGCAACATGATGGGGAGACCAGGGACAATTGCAAGGCTTTGGGTGCAGCCGTGGCCTAGGAATTAGAGAAATAGGTTTGGGACCTAAAGGTCAGTGAACCGATTCCCGAAACAGAAGGAAAAATGTGTGGTGGTGGTGGTGGGGGAATGAGCTGCACTGTCCTTTCCTCCACCTTCATGACTGAAATGCCATTGAGTAAGGCACCAAATCTCCCAACTGCTCTCTGGGTGCCACAATGTGTGGCGACCCATTGCTCCCAGTGTGTGTGTGTGTGTGTGTGTGTGTGTGTGTGTGTGTGTGTGTGTGTGTGTGTGTGTGTGTGTGTGTGTGTGTGTGTGTGTGCACTCATGTTAGATGTTAGATAGCAGACTCCCATGCAAAATTAATATACTAGCAGTATCATACATAGAATACAGCAAAATCAAAATCAAATGGTTTTTGGAACTTCTTCACCTCTTCAGTGTTCAGAAGAATTTCTATAACATCTTTGAAAGAGATTTCCTTTCGGATTAATGATTCGCACGTTTGATTTGGCATAGGTTTTTATGTCGGATGCCCTTCCTGACACAACCCTTTAGCAAGGGGTAGAAACACGCTGACGGCTATGCAGCTACTCTTTACGAAAGTCAGCAATGGTTCTTTTACATGAACCTCTCACCATAGACAGTGAGAAACATGGCCGGCCTTTGATAACTTAGTTAGCTGCACTGGGGGGACGGTGACAATCTTGTGTAGAGTGGGACTCAAACCCCCAACTTTAGGATCAGCGATCCAGTGCCCTATACCACCAGGCCACTACTGCCACAACAACATCTTTGAAAGAATGACATGAATTCATTCTGCTGTAATATTTGTAAGAGGTGGATTTTTTTCATCATTTTCTGAACTGCTTAACACTAATTAGGGTCACAAGGAAGCTGTTGCCCACCTCAGTTGACGCTATGTGAAGACGGGGTACACCCTGGACAGCTCGCCAGGCCATCACAGGGTGGGTATGTTTTCAGGAGTTAAAAAGTTAGTTGCAATTCAAGAATTTTTTTTGGATAAAAATCCTTTTTTATGGTTTATTTTTAAACGACTTTGAGACTCTAAACTGCGTAAATTCCAATAAAAACAACAACAACAAAAATGTAGGTGTTCTATACCTTTTTCCCGATAGTGTAAACGTCTGAAAAATCTTCCCTTTATAACCATAACTGGCGACTGTGAGCCAAACTCTTGCTGGCATCACATCAGCAGTAAACAGACGCTGAATGTGGATCAGATTCTGCCTTGCCAGCCATAATTAAGGGACACAAGGACAGAAAATATCTGCTTTCTGGAATTTTGCTAATACCAGTATGTATTTAGGCAGAAGAGCCATGGGGCTGGACTAACAAGGAGGTGTGTCTAACACTGAGAACTCGAATTAAGTGGTATTAACATACACACACCAACAGAGTTCCAAGCTCATACGCATACTATACAAACTAAACAAAATGAGCCAACCATCCAAAAGCCTTTATGTAACAGTTTCAGGCTTTGTTTCTCAACTGACTACGCGATATACAGCTATACTCTATAATAAAAATGAATGTGAGTGCATATTCTCTTCCCACAAACGGCCGTTAACCTGAGTCAACAAATAAAAATCAAAATGATGATTGATTTGATGACAGTTTGCACAGACATGACTATGGAAAAATTGGTGGAGAAACATAGTGCTTGGGTAGAGCTGACCTGTCTAGCCAGGCCAGAAGACTTTTCGCTGCAGCAATCAGATCCACCACGGACGTGAGGAAGTCGTTTGGCAGCTTGCGTGTCGCCCGACCATCATAGTGACCTCCTCGTCTGCGACCTGTTATGAAGTTCTGTAGGTTTTTAGCAGATGCATTGAGCTTATGGGAAAGCGTCTTCAGATTCTCTGTCTCCAGGCCGTAGTTCTGACAAGAGATACAAAGAAAAGTTACATACATACATTCATTTGCTGAATTGTTTAATCTTATTATCATATTACTATTCTAATATCTGATGTATATACAGGGATTCCTCACTTTCAGCAGTTAATTGGGACTCAGACCCCCTGTGACTGCCAAATTCCGGGAAGTAGGATCAACCCCCCCCCCAAGGACGATACGTACATGAATATGTGTATATGCGGCTAACTGGCTTATCAAAGGCGGGCCATGTCTGTCACTGTCTATGGTGAGAGGCATGTAAAAGAACCATTGCTGACTTTCGTAAAGAGTAGCTGCAAAGCCGTCAGCGTGTTTCTGTCCCTTGCTAAAAAGGGTTGTGACAGGAAGGGCATCCGACGTAAAAACCTCTGCCAAATAAAAACGTGCGAATCAGATGATTCGCTGTGGCGACTCCCGAGTAAAAGGGAAAAAGCCGAAAGGAAGACAGACAGACAGACAATATCAATAAATACATATTCAACACTATAAATGCTTAAAATAACAATTAAACATTCAAAAATAATGCATAAGATGTAAGTAACATATATATACAAACACATACAGATGAGCGCCTCACATAAAAATGTAAATATTGTACAGTAGTTTTGTTGGGGGGGGGGTTGGGTTGCTTTTTGTTTTTGTTTGTTTTAGGGTTTTGTTTTTTTGGGGTTTTTTTTTTTTGCATAATTGGCCTTGTTTTGTGGCATTTCCTTAACTTTTCCCCCTATTCTTCCTTAATTTCCTGATTTTTTAATTTGATGAATACAGTGGTACCTCACCTTACGAAAGACTCAATAAACCAAAAATCCAGGTTATGAAACGCATTTACCTAAAATTTCCATCTCTGGATATGAAACAAATTCCTATTACGAAACACGTCATCTCAAAAAATTCAAACAATGCGCAAGTTGCTCTCCCATTGGCTATCTCCCAACATTCCGCCCTGCTGGCCTTCCATTGGCTATCTCCCAACATCCCGCCCCGCTGGCCTCCCATTGGCTAGGAGGGAGCTGCATCGCCATAATACCCATGATGCTTTTTGTGTGCCTTCAACCCATTGTTCGTCACGGAGTTCTAACACATGTAAAGGACAGAGTTACTGTTGTTTCGTGAGTTTTTCGAGTGTGCTCATTGCAACTTTATTTTTTGGCTCAGGCTTTTAAAATTGCATAAACATTTGTAAGATTATAACTCAGTAAAGAAGACATGGTCAACACACGCACACACACACACACACACACACACACGCACGATTGCCCATGAAAGTGATTCCCAGTGCGAGTGAAAAGAAGAAACGGGCTCGCGGCATGCAATTGAGTGATATCACAAAGGAATATGGCCAAACCCGTCTACTATCGGTACGATATTGAAGCAGAAGGAGGCCTTAAAAGGTATACTTTTATCATTTTTAAAGGGTTTAGGGGGGTAGTATTGGGGGCCTTGGAACGAATCAGGCCTTTTACATGTAAAATGCGGCTCAACTTATGAAAAAAATCAGGTTACGAAACCACTTCTGGAACGGATTAATTTTAGAAGGTGAGGTATCACTGTATTTAAAAAAAAACGCGATGCACTGAAGCCGCATGAATTGAAGCGCAAAGGAGTGATCCCTATATATATATATATATATATATATATATATATATATATATATATATATATATATATATATATATATATACACTGTCACTGCAAAAGAAACATTGCTGACTTTCGTCAAGAGTAGACTGCATAGCCATCAGCACATTTCTGCCCTGAGATGGCCTGGCAAGCTGTCCAGAGTGTACTCTGTCCTGGCTGTGAGGTTAGATATGTGCCAGCCTCCGCGTGACCCTAATTAGGATTAAACAGTTAAGGAAATGAGTGAATGAATGAATGAATGTTATCAAATAATCCTTTTCAAGAAAAAAAAAACCTGCCTTGTTTCCTATTTGTGGGTAACATGAATGAAGATCAAAAGTCGGGGGTGGGGCTCGCAGTGATAGAGACACAAAAGCAGCAGTGGCAAACAAGCTAGAGAAAGATCTGGCAGAAAAAAAAATTCAAAAAATACCCCGTGGAGTTTTCTCACTAATTTCTGTGTAGTGTGATGGATTGCGTGACAATTTTATTCCCAAATTAGGGAGCAAACGTTTTTAGTTGACATCATAATCATATTTCATCAGTTTTGCCTTAGTTTTATGTTTATTATATTCCACTAAAGGAACCCATATCATTAAAAAGCTTATATGATTTTTCAGAGATTTTTGTTAATAATGATTTTGAGGGTTCATTTAAAAATTGCCAGAATAACACATACAGTGATTTCATGGCAGTTTGCACAGAAGGATGGATCTCCAGTTTTTGAAAAAGTAAAAAGCTTCCATGCAGACATGCTAAAAAAACCTATAGGCCAATTCTGGATATTTCTTTAGAACAAATCATTCAGTCACTATACCACTCAATCCAATAGGGTTGTGGCCCAACTCTGGGTGAAGTCGGGGTACATCCTGTACAGCATGCCAGTTCATTACTGGGCCAACACATAACATAACCATTTACATTCACACTTAGGGGTAATTTAGAACAGCTAGTTAGCCTAATGTGAATGTATTAGGATTACAGGAGGAAACTGGTAGGAAACTGTGGGCGGAAAGCCCACGAAAATACCAGGAAAAGATGCCAACTTCACATGTTGAACATTTTTCTTCCAAATCATTCTCAAGCAGGGTTATTCTAAGAGTGCTGGTAAATCAACAGACAACAGAAATAGCACCTGATGTGATGAAAGTGATGAAAGACTAGGATGTAACAAAAAAAATAAAGCAGTTTTAGTCTGTTAATCATATCTGTTACATACATGTCTTACATCTGTCCTGGTACAACCACCCACCGATGATGCTGTTCAGTCATTTTTTTAAGGCCAGGTCATGAAGAGGGAAGTCCAAGCCAGGTGTCAAATCTTGTAAGATTTTAATTTAATTTAATTTTCTGAACCACTTTATCTTTTGTTAGGCTCATGGGGAAGCTGAAGCTCATGCCAGCCAACTCTAGGTGAAGGTACGGTACACCCTGGACGGCTTGCTGGACCATCACACTTCCACACTCACATTAACACCGAGGGGCAATCAAGAATGAGCCTAATGTGTACGTCTTTGGACTGCACGCACAGGGGAACACAAACAAACGTCCCATAGAAAACCCTTTAACCAGGCCTAGGGCTCAAAGCCTGAGGTAGAAGCGCTAATTACTTACATACCGCCTCCTATGATTGTAACGAGCGTTTTATCAACCGCTACACTCAAATTCCAAATGTTATCATAAATGGCACAGCAGTTACAGATGAGCTCTCCATGGTCACAATGCTATTGCTGGAATCCCACAGCATTAAAGTCATCTGTAGTTGCACGTACATAAAGTTTGATGTGATAATAATGGAGGCAATTACCATAATGTTAAGGCAGCAGTAAATAAATAAAAAAACTAGACAAGTGGTATTGGTTAGGAACTCTGCCACACGGCAAGAAGGTCCTGCGCCTGTGTGGAATTTGCACATTCTCCCTATACAGGTGTAGGTTTCCTCCGGGTACTCCGGTTTCCTCCCACAGTCCAAAGACATGCACAGTAAGCTAATTGGCTGCTCTAATATAGTGTGGTGTGGATGTGAGTGTGAATGGCTGTGTCTTGACCTTCTTCTTCTTCTCATTTCGGCTTTTTCCCGTTTCCAGTGGTCGCCACAGCAAATCATCTGATTCGCATGTTCAAGTCAGATGCCCTTCCTGACACAACCCTTTAGCAAGGGGCAGAAACACTCTGACGGTTATGCTGCTACTCTTGTCGAAAGTCAGCAATGGTTCTTTTACATGAACCTCTCACCATAGACAGTGAGAGACATGGCCGGGCTTTGATAACCCAGTTAGCGGCACTGACGGGACAGTGACAACCCTGTGGAAAATAGGGCTCAAACCCCCAACCTTAGGATCAGCGATTTAGCGCCCTTTACCACCAGGCTACCACTGCCCGAGTCATAGGATGACCATTGGCGACCCGCCATGAAGGATAACACCCTGGTTATCATCTTCATGGAGGTTTTCTTGGCAGGATTAGTGCAGTGGTTTGCCATTGCCTTCTGCACGATGCGAACCTACGGGCAATTTAGAACGGCCAATTAACCTACTGTGCATGTCTTTGGACTGTGGGAGGAAACCAGAGCACCTGGAGGAAATCCACGCAAGCACGGGGAGACCATGCAAACTCCACACAGAAATGCCCAGGCCAGGAATCGAACCCAGGCCTTCTTGCTGTGAGATTGACGTGCTAACCACTACGTCACCGTGCCACCCTATATATATATATATATATATATATATATATATATATATATATATATATATATATATATATATATATATATATATATATATATATATATATATATATATAGGTAGTATAAATATAAATAGGTTAAATTTATAAATAGGTATATAAATAGTATATATATATATATATATATATACTGTTGCTAATCACCCATTTTATCTATACAATACCTCTGGGACATACTAATATATAACATATATATATATATATATAATATGTCCCAGAGGTATTGTATAGATAAAATGGGTGATTAGCAACAGTTCCTCCCTGACTTGCAAATTATAGTACAAGAGTCGCTCATGCAAAATTAATTGTCATGCTGGATCAAACAGGCACACAGATGGGTTTCCGCAGACGGATGCATGGAGACGCCTGTAACAACTCCGAGTAAAGCAGCAACACCGGAAGATCACAGGATCACTGTCATGTAGGGTTTATACACTGGAGGGAGATTTCACTAATGCATTACTTCCATGACAGCTTAAGTTTATAACCTTACGCTCTCTACCAACCCCACCCCACCCCCCATGTACCCTGGCTGACAATTTTCTGTACATGTGTATGACACTCTACTCCCAGAATGCTGCACATGCAAGCAACAGTCGGGATGCAGTTGGCTTAGTTCTAAGAGTAAAGAAATGACTAATCACTATAGTGCATGGTGGCACACCAAACCAACTTGAACCAGCATTGCATAAAGGGATTTAGTAAAGGGATCAGGATAAAGCACATGACTGATGAATGGGAGGCCAAACTGGCAGATCCACATTCTCATGTGGTTCTTATTCTCTTCAAGCCCTAATCATTCATAAGCATTTTGTTTTTTCTAGCACTCCTTGTTTTTTGTTGTTATTCTTCCCTTGCTCCTCGTCCTGTCACCCTTCCATACTCTCCCACGCTCATGCTCTTTTTTTTTTTTTTTTTTTTTTTTTGTCAGTTGGTCTTTTTTTCTAGTCCCAATTTCCAAGCTAGCGCCCATGAGAATAAAAAAAGTATGCGGCTACATCGGTTAATCTGAGAAGAGATTTAAACATCAGAAGACTTTTACTATTTGGCTACATTCTCATATCCTGGCAAATATGGTGCTTGGAACAAAAAATTCAGTCTCTGGTGATGGTTGATTGAATACAAGAAAATAGCAACTCTTGTGTGCCACCAGCATCCAATATTCTGGATTTCTAGCCATGGAAGTAGATGTATATGTGACGTGCTCCACCGAAACTAGGCGCTTGTCACAAGTGACACACAGAGATTGTGAGACGAAGCGCGGCTTATCCAAACTTCCGATCTTTCAAGTAAGCAAGTGAATGTTGAGTATTAAACAAGTATTCAAAGCGCACTTGCCTACTTGAAAGATCGGAAGTCCGAATAAGCCATGCTTCGTCTCACAAGGTCCGTAGGGGCCAGTGGTGGTCTAGTGGTATAGGGCGCTGGATCGCTGATCCTAGGGTTGGGGGTTCGAGTCCCACTCTCCACAAGGTTGTCTCTGTCCCCCCCAGTGCAGCTAACTGGGTTATCAAAGGCCGGCCATGTCTCTCACTGTCTATGGTGAGAGTTCATGTAAAAGAATCATTGCTGACTTTCGACAAAAGTAGCTGCAAAGCCGTCAGCATGTTTCTGTCCCTTGCTAAAGGGTTGTGTCAGGAAGGGCATCCGACGTAAAAAAAAAAAAATCTATGTAAAATCATCATCATCATCATCTTCCACTTAGTCCAGGGTCGGGTCGCGGGGGCAGCAACCTAAGCAAAGAGGTCCAAACGTTCCTCTCCCGAGCCACTTCCTCCAACTCTCCCGGGGGGACACCGAGGCGGTCCCAGACAAGCCGAGAGACATAGCCCCTCCAGCGTGTTCTAGGTCGACCCCGGGGTCTCTTCCCAGTTGGACATGCCCGAAACACCACACCAGGGAGGCGTCCAGGGGGCATTCTGACCAGATGCCCGAGCCACCTCAACTGGCCCCTCTCAATGCGGAGGAGCAGCGGATCTATTCCGAGCTCTCCCCGGATGGTGGAGATTCTCACCTTCTCTCTAAGGGAGAACCCCGCCACCGGGCAAAGGAAGCTCATTTCAGCCGCTTGTATCAGTGATCTTGTTCTTTCGGTCATTACCCAAAGCTCGTGACCATAGGTGAGGGTTGGAATGTAGATCGACTGGTAAATTGAGAGCTTCGCCTTGCGGCTCAGCTCCTTCTTCACTACGATGGACCGGTACAGGCACCGCTTAACAGCAGAGGCTGCAGCGATCCGTCTGTCGGTCTCTCGTTCCATCCTTCCCTCATTCGTAAACAAGACCCCAAGATATTTAAACTTCTCCACTTGGGAGTAGCTGCAAAGCCATCAGCGTGTTTCTGCCCTGCAATAGCCTGGGAGCTGTCCAGGGTGTACTCTGCCCTTGCCCGGAGTCAGCTGGGATGGGCGCCAGCCTTCCCGTGACCCTAATTAGGATTAAACGGTTACAGAAAATGAAATGCACTGAATGATTGAAAATACAATTTCAGTCTTTATTTTGTTACAGTAATTATTTTTTTCCACTGATTGTCTGTGAGGAACAAAACATATTTGCTTTTTTTTTTTTTTTTTAAATTTTAGCTCCCGGCTTTTATATAATGCAAGACCTTTCATGCCATGGAAGCAACCAATCAGGATTGCCAACATATCCTAGCATGTATTCTTAGGAAGTAAGAACAAATTCATGTGCCAATAAGCAAAACCCACAGAAAATAATGATAATACTTCTCTCCATTTGGATTCGTCTCTTTCTTGATTTTTATAACATCTCTGTGTAGAAATATCTGGTCTTATATTTACAGAACTTGGCACACACCCTTATCCAGAGGGACTAACAATTTTATTTCACTGACATGACTGAGCAGTTGAGGATTACTGGCCTCGCCCAGGGGCCCTATAGTGGCAGATTGGTGGTAATTGGATGTGACTTCTCCTGAGCCTTTTGATTGGTAATCATAGCCTTAACCACTGAGCTACCACTGCCCCGAGCTTGTAATTAAATGGGAGGCTAAAGTATAATTCGTCACACAGTAACTGGACAATCTTCAACAATTGTTTATATATATATATATATATATATATATATATATATATATATATATATATATTTATTTATATACATGTGCATGAATGACAAGGACCCAAGAGGAACGGTGAGGTTACAGGGAGCAGAGATAAGAAAGGTGGAGGATTTTAAGTACTTAGGCTCAACAATCCAGAGCAATGGAGAGTGTGGAAAAGAGGTGAAGAAGCGCGTGCAGGCAGGTTGGAATGGATGGAGAAAAGTGTCCGGTGTGATGTGTGATAGGAGGGTATCGGCAAGAATGAAAGGAAAAGTGTACAAGACGGTGGTGAGGCCAGCGATGTTGTATGGTTTAGAAACAGTGGCCCTGGGGAAAAGACAGGAGGCAGAGCTGGAGGTAGCAGAGATGAAAATGTTGAGGTTCTCTTTGGGAGTAACGAGGATGGATAGGATTAGGAATGAGCACATCAGAGGGACAGCACATGTAAGACGTTTTGGCGACAAAGTCAGAGAGGCTAGATTGAGATGGTTTGGACATGTACAGAGGAGGGATAGTGAGTATATTGGTAATAGGATGCTGAGGCTGGAACTACCAGGCAGAAGGCCTAGAGGAAGACCAAAGAGACAATTCATGGATGTGGTGAAGGAGGACATGAAGGTCGTTGGTGTAAGAGAAGAAGATGCAAAGGATAGGGTGAGATGGAGGCAGATGATTCGCTGTGGCGACCCCTGAAGGGAAAAGCCGAAAGGAAAAGAAGATATATATATATATATATACATATACATATACATATATATATATATATATATATATATATATATATATATATATGTATTCATCAACAGCCTGTCCACTCCAGTCTCACTTGTATTGTTTCTATGATTATTAGTAATGATCGTGTGTTCAGCATGAATAGGAAAACCCAAGGATAACCCAGTCAGCAGTTAGATGTTTCCCTGCTCAAATTTCCAAAACAACACTGTGTGTGTGTGTGTGTGTGTGTGTGTGTGTGTGTGTGTGTGTGTCTGTGTGTGTGTGTGTGTGTGTGTGTGTGTCTGTGTGTGTGTGTGTGTGTGTGTGTGTGTGTGTGTGTGTGTGTGTGTGTGTGCCACCTTACCAATGCACACAGCAGGTCCACCGCTTCCAAGATGAGCTCCTGGTGGCCAATACGGGAAACTCCCAGATCTTCCAGTTCTTGATGGGTGATGCGCAACAGCTGCTCCCCTCCGACCTTCTCCTGCTCAAAGTTCTTAATATACTGCTGCAGACAATCATCTAGACCTGTGGATATGCAACACACATACACACACACACACACACACACACACACACACACACACACACACACACACACACGCACGCACACACACACACACACACACACACACACACACACACACAAATGTAAGAAAGGTTCAGACAAATAATTCAAACAAAAATATCAGTTGTGTAGTTGAGTACATGTTCATATTCAAGTTGTTTTGGGGGTATTTTGGTTGAAGGATTTAATTAAATTAATTACACAAGTTCAGGAGGACCTTCAACACACACTGTAGGCTTTTTCAGACAAATAGAATAAACCGATTTCATGTCAAAATAATCAGATTTGGGAGAGAAAAAAACAACAACTCTGTGCACATAACCAAATGAAGCACAAGATGGTATTCCATTAGCAATTAACAATCACATTCATTCATTCAGTCAATCACTTGCAAGATTGATTGCAGGGAGGATGGAGCCCATCTCAGCTGACTCTGGACAGGGTATACCCATCCACACTAGTTTTAGCTTTGGTTATACAGGTGTTTGGTTGTGATTACTGGCAAGAAAAAATATTTATATATATACAGTACATACTCCTAAAATCTCAGCAATAATGCAGAAAAGTCTCCCAGTTCATCAAAATCTTACACCATTGCATTAGTAAACAGGAGTTCAACTGGGAACAGTGCGGAGTCCCTTTATATTGGTCCCAGATCACAGCATGTAATAGTTTATCATAAAGGATTTTTCATCACTGATATTTGATACCATACCTTTAAGATATATTCAAGGGTGTGATCTGTATGATCTATAGTCTGTAATGCTATGTACCATGTGATAGTCAGATTAAACCAGTTACAGTGATCCCTCGCTACTTCGTGCTTCAGTTTCTGTGGCTTCAGTGCATCGCAGGTTTTTCAAAAATATTCATCGAAAAATAAAAAAATAAGGAAATTCATGAAAAATAGGGGGAAAGTTAAGGAAAATGCCCCAAACAAGTCAAATTAAGCAAAAAACCCCAAACAAACAAAAACAAAAAAACAACCCAAAACCTCCCAACAAAACTACTTACATTTTTATGTGAGGTGCGCATCTGAGTGCGTGCGCGTCTGTACATGTGTGTATTTATATTTTATTTACATTTTATGCCTTATTATCGAATGTTTAATTGTTATTATAAGCATTTGTAGCGTTGAATATGTATTTATTGATATTATATACACATATTCATGTACGTATACGTCACTCAGGGGGGGGGTTGATCCTACTTCTTGGAAATCGATGGTTGCAGCGGGGTCTCGGTCCCCATTAACCGCGGAAAGTGAGGGATCCCTGTGTTTCAGGCAGGCGTAGACCTCTGTTTGATGTGCATAATTTTCAGGCAACATATATACTTCCGGTTCATGTAAAGCAGCTTTGCGTTCATGAGGTGTGTGTTTCTTCGTGACAAAGGTCAAAGGTTATGAAATCTGAATGCACATACAGTACTTGACAAATAATTGCACGGTGAGCCTCTACCAGCGCTGACTGCGCACTGACACAAAAAGCAAATGCAGTTTTTTCTACTGACACAGGCTACCCTGACCAGACAGCTTGTGTGTGTTTGTGTGTTATTGGCACTGAATTTATGTTTTCATATGAGGGTTCGAAGGTGTTTAATGTACACAAGTAAACCCTTGAAGACAATTACATGCAAACAGAAACTCATAATATTTTAATAAATTGCACAAGGATAGATGAGAAGCAGGCAGCTATTCAAACATTCGGAGTGAACTAGATAAACACACACACACACACACACACCACACACACACACACACATAAAGACATGCCTGGCTGTCAGAGACAGATTTCCATGGATTTGAAGGACTATTGTCATAAAGGGTACAAGTGCTTGGCAGAACCTCATGGTTGTCAGGGAAACAACCCCCCCATATAACCACTTTCCCTGCATGGACCCTTCTCACATACTCACTAAATAAAGAGAATATTTCACTAAACAGGGCCGTATTTACACGCCCACCATATTCTTTTCACCATCCCAACACACATTAAAAGAAAAAAGGAAACTGTAATTTCCTTGGAGCTGCACACAAAAGGCTCTGTGATAATGAAAAGCATCCATGATTATCAGATCACTGTAGACATTACAGAACCCAATCTACACCTACGCACACACACACACACACACACACACACACACACACACACACACACACACACACACTGTCAGTTACTGCACTATTCCACATGTTTCAGGATGGAACTGAATATACATGTGTTATTCGTAATGAACATATAATGTGTTTTAAACAGATACGAATACAGACATTAAAAAGAGAAGCACCATTTTTTTTACCCACAGATATGTCTGTCGACAATTTATGCGAGCGGCGTGCCGAAGTGGTAGCCTGTCCACCTCACAGCAATTAGATCCTGGGTTTGATTCCAGGGCTTGGGATTTCTGTGTGGAGTTTGGATGATCACAAAGTCATGTACAGTGGGCTAATTGGCTGTTATTGACCTTAGGTATGAGTGTGAGTGTAATGGCTGTGTATTGTCCCTGCAGTGGTCTGGAAAGTTGTTCAAGGTGTTCCCCACGTTTGACCAGTGTGGGCTAAGGCATGCTCCAGCCCAGTGGTGGGCCTTCAAGGTCTGTAAAGCTTTTTCTACTGGCCTAAACACTATCAGAAGCACCGACCTACGTTTTCAACTTACATCCCAGTAATTATTCCATTAAATTTTAATCATTTATTCGCAAAAGTTTATTCTCTTGTCTTCATAGTGTGTCTCTTGGCTGCACTGCTTCCAGAATGTATGTAGATGTTAGGTTTTTTTGGGGTTTTTTTTTCGTCCAATCAGATTCTTCCCAGAGCCATCAGAATCAGCAGTGCTGGCTGATGTCACCTAAACTATACAGTACTAGCAAAGGGGCTGTTTCTCTAACCAATTGGATTTCAGATTCACCTCACAGGGCCAGCTGGTCTACAATAACGTCAGCATTTTTCCATCCTCTGATTGGCTCGTCAGAGCAAAACTAGATGAATAGGCTGCCGTGATCCATACACAATATATTTAAGACAGAATTTTTTATGCCCACAATAGTTGATGGAGGAGAAGAAATTGACTTGGTGCTGGACATTCTTAAAACTCCATTTTCAAGGCGGACTTTTCCCGAAAGGCTAGACATCATAAGGAGAGGTTGAGGTAGTGAAGGCCAAGCACCAATTTCCTTTTCAGCTTCCACTGATAAACGCTGGGGAAAGTTATGTAATGCCCAGAGTTACGAGCAAAAATGTGTGTAATGCCTCTTTCTTTGCAATGCCACACCTTGTTATATTGTAAGATATATATATATATATATATATATATATATATTAAGTGATGGTTTCTATAATTGGAAGCCGATAATGGTGGTATTAAGAGGTGGATCAAGTCCATTAAGTCCCACTGAAGGCCCAGATACTCAGTGTACAGCCCACCACACACAAACTTTGTATTTTAAAGCTGAATACAGATAGAGATGTTTGCAGCATTAAACACACACATATAGATATTAGCACTGGACTATACCATTATTCTGGTTACTTTTTGTCCACTCCCCCTTCCTACTTTTTAGTTCAGTTCATTTTCTGTAACCGCTTCATCCTAATTAGGGTCGCGGGGAGGCTGGTGCCCATCCCAGCCAACTCAGGGCGAGGGCAGAGTACACCCTGGACAGCTCGCCAGGCCATCGCAGGGCGGAAACACGCTGATGGCTTTGCAGTCTACTCTTGTCGAAAGTCAGCAATGGTTCTTTTACATGCCTCACACCATAGACAGTGAGAGACATGGCCGGCCTTTGATAACCCAGTTAGCTGCACTGGGGGGGACAGTGACAACCTTGTGGAGAGTGGGACTCGAACCCCCAACCTTTGGATCAGCGATCCGGCGCCTTATACCACTAGACCACCACTGCCCCACTACTTTTTATTCCACCCCAAACCCCTCTTGCTTTCTCAGCACTTTAATTTTCTTTCCTTGTCTGTCTACAAAACTTCCAGCAAAAGCCATTATGTTACCATATAATAGTGTAAAGCACAGATCACCCCTTTACAATGTTCCCTCTAAGTTGCACGCTGGTGCAATCGCGCACTGCTTACACATCCTCAGCGCACAAGAAAATCTACGCAGCGCATAAAATAAAATCCAACAGAAACATATTAATTAATATCTAATATTAGACCTAATCTAATCTAGTGGGGCCGGTGGTGTCGTGTTTTTACGGTGCTGGGCTCATGATCGGGAGGTTGTGTGTTCGAAACCCTCAGTGTGCTACGACTCCTGGGCAAGGTCTTAACCACAAGTGTGCCTCTGTTCTCCCAGCAGTATAAATGGGTACCAGTAAAAATATACTGGGAAGGTAACTTGTGATGGACTAGCGTCCCAGTTGTACTCCTAGTCACTTCACGCTATGGAAACCGGGGATAAGCATCGGCCTGATGAGCCACTATGGCTCAGGTGTAAAAAAGCCCAAAGTTTAGACCTAATCAAATCTAAATTAGAGAAAAAATATTATTTTCTGTCCCATTTTGCAACATAACTCAGTGAGTGACAGGTGTCCAGCCAATGATACTATACGGTTCACTTACGCTAGGCAGCCAATCATAGCATTGACAGTGTTTGCATATGTCCCCTGCCCATGTGTGCCGTGCAGGTTAGCTGGCTAACAACAGTGCGGCGGAGTGATACTGGTGTGTGGCCACAGTGTGCACATCTGATGTTGCTCACAGTGGTCCTCAGTGTGCTCAAGGAGCTTATGTGTATGTCCAGGCACATGAAAAATTAGAGAGACCATGTCCCCTTTACCTCGCAACTATCAGTTCTGTCCTTAATCTCTTTAAGTATTTTGGTGAGATGTAAATATACGAAAAAAATATGGGATATATATTCATTCATTCATTTTCTGAACCACTTAATCCGAATGAGGATGGCGGGGATGCTGGTGCCCATCTCAGCCAACTCTGAACGACGGCAGAGTACACTCTGGGCAGCTCGCCAGGCCATCGCAGGGCAGAAACACACTGGCGGCTATGCAGCTACTCTTGTCAAAAATCAGCAATGGTTCTTTTACATGAACCTCACACCATAGACAGTGAGAGACATGGCCGACCTTTGATAACCCAGTTAGCTGCACTGGGGGGGACGGCAGTATTGACAACAGTTGACAGTGGGGCTTGAACCCCCAATATTGGGATGGGTAATCCAGCACAGTACCACCGGGCCACCACTGGTT
The DNA here is from genome assembly GCA_024760905.1 of Plotosus lineatus. NCBI lineage: Eukaryota > Metazoa > Chordata > Actinopteri > Siluriformes > Plotosidae > Plotosus > Plotosus lineatus. Next base: position 12,578,243 of record CM045735.1, on the reverse strand, counting down.
GGCTATACAGTAGTACCTCACTTTACGAAAGTCTCACAAAACGAAAAATGCAGATTACGAAACGCATTTTCCTAAAATTTCTGTCTCTGTATATGAAACAAGTTCACGTTACGAAAGCGTAATCTTAAAAATTCAAACGTGCCATTCAAACATTAAAATGCACAATTCAAACATTCAAACAATGTACGAACTGCATTCAAACATCCCTCCCCGCTGGCCTCTTATTGGCTAACAACTGAGCTGTCATTCATGTCATCTTCACTCGAGCGTCATCTCGACAGGTCCACCTGACGCCATCTTGGACAGGGATCCCATTGGCTAGGAGGAATGACTCAGCTACCTCCCATTGCCTATTATGGAGCTGAATCTACCATGATGCTTTTCGTGTAAAGCACAGTGTTACTGTTGTTTTATGCTCTATTTCTTGACTCAGGCTTTTAACCTTCCATAAACATTTGTAAGATTATAACTCTGCTAAGAAGACATGGTCAACACATGTGCGCACATATAGACACACACACACACACACACACACACACACACACACACATACACACACACACACACACACACACACACACACACATGCATGTGTGATTTCTGGTGCGAGTGAGAAGAAGAAACGGGCTCGAGTGATATCGCAAAGGAATATGGCCAAACCCGTCTACCATTGGTACAATGTTGAAGCAGAATGAGGTCTTAAAAGGTATGCTTTTATAATTTTTAAAGGGTTTCGGGGGTAGTATTGGGTGCCTTGGAACGAATCATGCGTTTTACATATAAAATGTGGTTCGATTTACGAAAAATGTTCTGGAACGGATTAATTTCGTAAAGTGAGGTACAACTGTATATCAAACAGTAAAAAGGCCAGAGTCAGGTTTAGTAGCTTTCCATTCAGGCTTATTTTAACCCAGGCCGAAACGACGGAATCACCACAGTCTGTCAATGAAGGTTGCTATAGAAACAGTACCTGGACAAGTAACTTTGATTAGGACCTCATTATCCGCCAAAGGAAAGGGTGCATATCTGAGTTATGCTTGACGGCTGAATAATTCAGCAGCTAATGAGAGCTTTGGCATCATAAATCTTTTGCATCAGAGGGTTATTCAGATATATTTGTGCTGTATGTGTTGGTATTTTCAGGCAGAAACGATTAAAACATTCAGTACTGCAGGGTTTAAAAAATACACCTACGCACATCAGTATCTCCACTCAAATGTCAAACACACAGTAAAAAAAAGCAGAGGAAAATCCCTTGAATTATTAATTCCTATTTTAAAAAGCCACGGATAGTCTCAAGTACAGTCTGCTACATAAAATGTGTGAATAAATCAACACTGTAGTTAAATAAAAAAATAATTTTATAATATTCAACAATATGACACAGTTATATTGTTACATGTTAGCAATTCAATCAACTTTCATACAAAAACATTCATTCATTTTCCCAGAGGGTTGCAGAGACACTGCTGCCAACTCTGACATCTCAGCCGGCTCTGGATTTCCGTGGGTGGGGTACTCCCTGAACAGCTCACAAGCCAATCACATGGCAACACACACAACCATTGACATAAACACTGACAACTAGGGCAATATGGAACAGCCAACTAGCCTAATGTTCATGTCTTGACTTCAGGACTGTTCATGTCTTGACCCAGGGCTGTGGGAAGCTCCTTGAGTACCTGAAGGAAACACACATGCACAGGGGACACATGCAAATATGAACCCAGGACCTTCTTGCCATAAGACAGACATGATAACCAGTTCACCACCATGCTGCCCTGTATAAATGAACCTGGAACAATTTTTCTAAATATAACTGACCTACATAATAAATTGCGATTTCAGTCCAATTTACAGAACCCACTTGTGACTCAGACACTCATTACTTAATCCAGAAGTATCAGACTCGAGGCCCACACACCAAATTTGGCCCACTGAGTCATTTTATGTGGCCCATATTTGCTTTCAAAGTATATGATTATCATACATTCCTCACATCAACCATCACCAGGAACCATAATTCACGTGATGTGACCATTAGAAAAAAAAATTAGTTTGACATCCCTGACTCAGACAGTCTTTCTCTTAGCATAAGCAATTTTCACAGCAGATTTGTGAAAAGGTTTTCAGGCACCCTTAGAGAGCAATTAAGAAGTTGCTCGAGAAGTTTTCTTCTGGGTCATTTCCAAAGTTGTATCTCTGTAGATATGTCCCGTGTACTTAATATGCCATCATTGGCAGAAGGTGCAATTGGGTAGCGTATTAGTTATTTTATGCTAATGGTTGTTGGGCATTTTGTACCTCTAACCCCCCCTCCCATCTATCCATTGCTTTTAATAAATATAATAATTTAAAAATATGATGCCAAAGACTTTATGAAGGACTTTAAACATCCAATTAAAAAGACAGCGCTGCCTGGAGATCTGCTCTACACAACTGGTCTTTATAGACATCCACCGTCGTCAACATCTTTCACAAGTACTCAACACTGCCTAAACTCTATTATCATGTTGTGGTGTAAAGGTCAAGTCAAGACAAAATCATTTTTAATTACAAAGAGACTATTTTTTAATGACAATTACTGTATTGTTATTTTCATTACATCACATAACCCCATCATACAGAAGTATACCGTAGAAACCTCTGAGAACAGGCTTGATTTACTGACTGGGATTCAGTTCACTGACAGTTTGATAAACCATTCAAAAACCAAACTGATGCATTAAGATTAATTGACTGGTATCAATAATAGTGTAACATTAAACTGCCCAACTGATCCAAGATGGCGCTTCCTAGAGGGCGACGTTGCGGAGTTCTTGAAGTCAAATAGTTTCTTTAATTTGTTTTGTATGTTGTTTTTGTTTGTTTGCTTTTTGCACTATGCTCGTCTATGACCGTGCGACCCTACTGCAGCTATGAGAGCGCAGGCCTTTTCGACATTTAGAACTGAGAACGCTCAATTCCTATCCTGAGCTATTATGCAACCGCAGCTCAATGCTAGCCGCACCTTGGATAACAATTAGCCCAGGCGGAGACGTGGCAGGCGGGGAGGGGATGAACAACAACTCCGGTGTTTGGTTAGCAGTGGAAGGTTAGCACTTCCGGTCATACCACTTGAAAATGTTCAGTCTCTGTGAAACAAGATGGACGAGCTTGATGCTCGGATTGCAGCGCAGAGGGATCTACAGGACTGCTCCATGCTGTGTTTCTGTCAAACATGGCTCGAGGAGAGTACACCCAACGAGGTGACTACACCAGCCAGCTACACGGCCTTCAGGGAGGACCAAAGCGCAGCGGCTAGCAACAAGGCCCACGGCGGAGGGATGGCAGACTCTCGTTAAATAAATCTGCTGTTCTGACTGTAGATTATCTATAAACCTTGCTCTGAGAATGGAGAACATCTAACTTTGAAATTGCGACCATTTTGTTTTCCAAGAGAACTGTTCATTTTTTTCCAAACAAAACAGTGGGCATAGTGCAATGAAATATAATATAATATAATATAATATAATATAATATAATATAATATAATATAATATATAATTACTGCAATTTCATTTATTGCCGTTATCTACTGATTTATTTATTTATTTATTTATTGTATTATTATCATTATTATTATCATCATTTTATTTGTATTACTTTTATTATTATTATCATTATTATTATTATTATTATTATTATTATTATTATTATTATATTGTTTACTGGGTCTGTGTAAAGTCCTTTTAAATATAGAACTTTTATGTATCTCTTTTATAGCAATTTGTGTGTTGTTGATTTGAGCCTTCTTTTCTGTTTGCAACTTGACTCCTTGAACAACCGCACAAGAATTCCTATGTGTATAAAAGCACAAATAGCTATTAAAAATCCTGAATCCTGAATCCTTCAGTCTGGGAAATCTACCTGATAAATATGAGCAGCTCCTCCCACCCGAGTATCACTGTAAATGATTTAAACAAATCATGAGAAGCTATGGTTTTTGTTCAGTTCAGTTCATTTTCTGTACCCGCTTAATCCTAATTTGGGTCGCGGGGAGGCTGGTGCCCATCCCAGCCAACTTTGGGAGAGGGCAGAGTATACCCTGGACAGCTCGCCAGGCCATCGCAGGGCAGAAACACGCTGACGGCTTTGCAGCCTACTCTTGTCAAAAGTCAGCAATGGTTCTTTTACATGCCTCACACCATAGACAGTGAGAGACATGGCCGGCCTTTGATAACCCAGTTAGCTCCACTGGGGGGACAGTGACAGCCTTGTGGAGAGTGGGACTCGAACCCCCAACCTTTGGATCAGCAATCCAGCGCCCTATACCACTAGACCACCACTGCCCTGCCCTGCCCGCTATGGTTTTTGTGGTTCTCATAATCAGCATTTCTTCATTGTCAAAGAAGCCACATAATAATAAACAAACTCTGGAGGTTAACCTGGATTATGTGTGTGTGTGTTTCAGAAAATTGTGTTGCATGGAATTCATTCACTTTTTATTAGTTATTTTTCTGCTATACTGTATTAGTCCTGCAAGGGAAATTATTTCCTCTGCATTTAACCCATCCAACGAGTAAGCGTGCACACATGTAAACAGTGAGAATGCTCTCACTTGGAACACTGAGCTGTCACACATGATGGGGGTGCCCGGGGAGCAGCTGGGGGTTAGGTGCCTTGCTCAAGGGCATTTCAGCCATTAATCTACATGAAGGGATGGTGGAGCTCACTGCCACACCACCACACATTGTTCCTGCTGGTTCGGGAATCGACACTTCTCTTACCATTAAGCTACGACTGACCCTGCTGAACCATTTAATTTTACCAGGGTTGCGGGCAGCCTGGAGTGTACTGTATGTCAGCTGACACTAGGTACACTCTGCAGCTCACCAGACCATGGCCAGGCAACACACAATCATTCACACTCATATCCACACCTAGGGGGAGTTTGGACCAGCTTATTAGCCTAATGTGCATGTTCTTTGAACTGTGGGAGGAAACCAGAGAACCATACTCAGAGGAAACCCACACAGAGAGCCCTGAGCCTGGGACTTGAACCCAGGACTTTTGAACTGTGAGGCGGGTAAGCTTACCACTACACTACCTGCTTTGCGTTGAAGAAAGCTTTAAAATATATTCAGTGAAAAGACCACAAAAGTATTATCATTTTTCAAGAAAAGTAAAAAAAAAAACATCCTGCATAGAGGCAGACTATCTGAAAGATCCCGAGCAGCACAAGCCAACGAAGGTTCAATATTTCAGAAAGTTGATCATGATGTATGAATTATCATATGATATACTCATTCATTCATTTTCTGAGCTACTTTAACCTGCCAGGGTAATTTGCAGGGTGGCTGAAGCCTATCACAGCTGCCTCTGGGTGAAAGCAGCACAAACTTTGAACAGCCAGACCATCACAGGGCCAACACACATATAACCATTCTCATTCACACTCACACCCAGTGGCCTCTATTTGGAATAGCCAACTACCCCAATGTGCATATATTTGGGCTGTGGAAAGAAACTGGAGTACCTTGAGGAAACCCATGCAGGCGTGGTGACAACATGGAAACAAACTCCCCATAGAAATTGCCCTTGTTGAGCCAGGAACTCAAACCAAGGAAGTTCTTGCTGTGAGACGGAAGTACTGACCATTACACCACCGTGCTGTTCACGTAGTTGTGCATTCAACAAGGTACTAGAGAGTGAGCAGATGCCGGAGGAGTGGAGGAGAAGTGTGCTGGTGCCCATTTTTAAGAACAAGGGAGACGTGCAGAGTTGCAGCAACTACAGAGGGATAAAGTTGATGAGCCATACGATGAAGTTATGGGAAAGAATAGTGGAAGCTAGACTAAGGGCAGAGGTCAGCATTTGTGAACAACAGTTTGGTTTCATGCCAAGAAAGAGCACCACAGATGCAATGTTTGCCTTGAGGATGTTAATAGAGAAGTACAGAGAAGGTCAGAGGGAGCTACATTGTGCCTTTGTGGATCTGGAAAAAGCATATGACAGGGTGCCAAGAGAAGAACTGTGGTATTGCATGAGGAAGTCTGGAGTGGCAGAGAAGTATGTTAGAGTGGTGCAGGACATGTATGAGAGATGTAAGACAGTGGTGAGGTGTGCTGTCGGTGTGACCGACGAATTCAAGGTGGAGGTGGGACTGCATCAAGGGTCAGCTCTGAGCCCCTTCTTGTTTGCTATGGTGATGGACAGGCTGACAGACGAGGTGAGACAAGAATCTCCATGGACTATGACGTTTGCAGATGACATCGTGATCTGTAGTGAGAGCAGAGAACAAGTGCAGGAAAATCTCGAGAGGTGGAGGTATGCCCTGGAAAGGAGAGGAATGAAGGTTAGCCTCAGAAAATCAGAATACATGTGTGTGAATGAGAAGGACCCAGGAGGAACGGTGATGTTACAGGGAGCAGAGATAACGAAGGTGGAGGATTTTAAGTACTTAGGCTCAACAATCCAGAGCAATGGAGAGTGTGGAAAAGAGGTGAAGAAGCGTGTGCAGGCAGGCTGGAATGGTTGGAGAAAAGTATCCGGTGTGATGTGCGATAGGAGAGTGTCAGCAAGAATGAAGGGAAAAGTGTACAAGATGGTGGTGAGGCCAGCGATGTTGTATGGCTTAGAAACAGTGGCGCTGAGGAAAAGGCAGGAGGCAGAGCTGGAGGTAGCGGAGATGAAAATGTTGAGGTTCTCCCTGGGAGTAACGAGGATGGATAGGATCAGAAATGAGTATATCAGAGGGACAGCCCACGTAAGATGTTTTGGAGACAAAGTCAGAGAGGCTAGATTGAGATGGTTTGGACATGTACAGAGGAGGGATAGTGAGTATATTGGCAGTAGGATGCTGAGGTTGGAACTACCAGGCAGAAGGCCTCGAGGAAGACCAAAGAAGAGATTTATGGATGTGGTGAAGGAAGACATGAAGGTCGTTGGAGTCAGAAAAGAAGATGCGGAGGACAGGGTGAGGTGGAGGCGGATGATTTGCTGTGGCGACCCCTGAAGGGAGCAGCCGAAAGTAAAAGAAGAAAGAAGAAGAAGAAGAAGAAGCTGTTCACGTAGTTGTGAATTTCATCATAAGTCACAAGCCATGCATCAGATCCAGGTATTATTATATTGAGTTTATTATGAGGCACTTCACAAGCAGATCCGTAAGTTCGTCTGAAATGTGTGCAGCTCCTCGCCGATAACCAGTGCTCATAAGCCCTGAGCTCATTGACTACAAGGACATTTAAGAGCTGTAGCTACTTTAAAAATGCTACGAAGATCTGTGGAAGGGAGTAGAGCATTAATCATTAATCTCTTTTAGAAGATCACCCATCTGAATTGAAAGACGAATAAGCTGGAGAGTAAATGAAAGAGACGCTATGTTCCTCCAGTGCTTTCAGAATTGTTTATGAAGCTGAATGTATGAATTGATGTATACAAAAACTGAACAGTTACTGAATATGTCAATTAATTCATTCTGTGTCATAGATACATCAATTTATGTACAAAGTCACAAAAGCACGGAGAGACAGTGCACATGGAGGAGGTTGAGACTGAAGTTGTGTTGTTCTTTAATGATGTTGCCTTTGTGAGCTGTGAGATTGCATGCCTACAACAGAGACAACTGGACTTTCGTGAACAGCACATCAATACATATCAATAATCTGAGCGCCTGACAAAATATTACAAATTTACTTGAGAATAAAAGTGAAAGGAAGTCATCGTCTTCTGCTTCTTCCAGGGTCGGATCGTGGGGGCAGCAACATAAGCAAAGAGGCCCAGGCATACCTCTCCCCAGCCACTTCCTCCAGCTCTTCCGGGGAAACACCGAGGAGTTCCCAGGCATGCCGAGAGACATAGTCTCTCCAGCGTGTTCTAGGTCGATCCCGGGGTCTCTTCCCGATTGAACATGCCTGAAACACTACACCAGGGAGGCGTTCGGGAGGCATTCTAACCAGATGCCCGAGCCACCTCAACTGGCCTCTCTCAATGCAGAGGAGCAGCGGATCTACTCTGAGCTCTCCCCGGATGGTGGCGCTTCTCACCTTATCTCTAAGGGAGAGCCCCGCCACTCGGCGAAGGAAAGTGAATTATCGAAAGGAAAGGAATTATCGTGGAACCACACTCCTCTGCCTACCCGGGAAAGTCTATGCAGGGGTTCTGGAGAGGAGGATCCGACCAACAGTTGAACCTCGGGTTCAGGAGGAACAATGTGGTTTTCGTCCTGGCCGTGGCACTCTTCACCAACTCTATACTCTCCGCAGGATCCGGGAAGGGGCGATGGGAGTTTGCACAATCTGTAGACGTGTGTTTTGTGGATTTAGAGAAGGCTTTCGACCGTGTGCCTCGGGTTAACTTGTGGGGAGTGCTTCGGGAGTATAGCGTTCCAGACCTGTTGCTACAGGCCATTCACCGGAGCCAGAGCTTGGTTCGCATTGGTAACAACAGGACGAATTCGTTTCCGGTGAGGGTTGGAGTCTGCCAAGGCTATCCTTTGTCACCGATACAGATCATAATTTTTATGGACAGAATTTCTTTGCGTAGCCAAGGTATCGAGGGGTTCTGGTTTGGTGGCCATTGGATCTCGTCTCTGCTTTTTGCGGATGATGTTGTCGTTTTGGCTTCATCAAGCTGGGACCTTCAGCTCTCATTTGAGCGATTCACAGACGAGTACAAAGCGGCTGGGATGAAAATCAGCACCTCCAAGTCCTGCACCATCCGGGTCTGAAATGAAGTCCTACCACAAGTGGAAGAGTTCAAGTATCTCAGGGTCTTGTTCACGAGTGGGGGAGGATGAACAGGTGGATCACTGCAGCCTCTGCTGTAAAGCGTCCGTCGAAGTGAAGAGGGAGCTGAGCTGCAAGGCAAAGCTCTTAACTTACGTTCTAAACCTCACCTATGGTCACGAGCTTTGGGTAGTTACGGAAAGAACAAGGTCACAGATACAAATAGTTGAAATAAGCTTCTTTCACCGGGTGGTGGGACTCTCCATTAGAGACAAGATGGGAAGCTCTACAATCTGGGGAGAGCTCAGAGTAGATATGCTGCTCCTCCGCATTGAGAGGGGCCAGTTGAGGTGGCTCAGGTATCTCTTCAGGATGCCTCCCTAACCCTGGTGTGGTTTTTCGGGCATGTCCAACTGGGAAGAGACCCCGGGGTCAACCTAGAACAACCTGGAGGAACCATATCTCTCGGCTTGTCTGGGAACGTCTCGGTGTCCCCCCGAAGAGATGGAAGAAATGGCTGGCGAGAGAGATGTCTGGATTTCATTGCTCAGAATATTCCCTTAGAAGTACAGAGCTGTTCGTTAAGTCAAGTGCACCTTTGAATTAGCAAAAATGTTATGAAACCAAAGAAAGAATTAATTTGTACTATTTAGCCTGAAGGGTCTCTGCAAATAGAAAAGGACTCACTCTCTCATTCATTTGCCAATCCACTTAATCTACCAAGGGTCGCAGGAAGGTTTTAGCTATGTCAGCTGACACTGTGAGGTGGCGGGGTACACCCAGAATAGATTGCCACACTATTGCAGGGAGGGCAGTGGTGGCCTAATGGTATAGGGCACTAGATCGCTGATCATAAGGTTGGGGGTTTGAGTCCCACTCTCCACAAGGCTGTTAGAGCCCACCCAGTGCAGCGAACTGGGTTATCAAAGGCCAGCAATGTCTCTCACTGTCTATGGTGTGAGGTTCGTGGAAAAGAACCATTGCTGACTTTCGACAAGAGTAGGCTGTATAGCCATCAACGTGTTTCCGCCCTGTGGTGGCCTGGCGAGCTGTCCAGGGTGTACTCTGCCTTTGCCCGGAGTTGGCTGGGATGGGCGCGACCCTAATTACGATTAAGCGGTTACAGAAAGTGAACTGATGAACTATTGGAGGGCCAGTATCCACACAAACCATTCACATCGCACATAGGGGTGATTTGGAGCAGCCATTCAGCCTAATGTCAATGTCTCCACACAGAAATGTCTGAACCTGGGACTCAAACCCAGTACCTTTTCTGCTGTGAGTCGAACATGCTAACCACTACGCCACCATGCCACCCATCATCTTCTTATTCTTCTTTTCCTTTCGGCTGTTTCCTTTTTTTCAGGGGTCGCAACAGCGAATTATCGCATGTTTGATTTGGCATAGGTTTTTATGTTGGATGCCCTTCCTGACACAACCCTTTAGCAAGGGGCAGAAACACGTTGACGGCTATGCAGCTACTTTTGTCGAAAGTCAGCAATGGTTCGTTTACATGAACCTCACCCCATAGACACTGAGAGACATGGCCGGCCTTTAATAACCCAGTTAGTTGCACTGGGTGCCACCACACCACCCATAAGAGCCAAAATTGCATGATCTCATAGTTAATTGTGTAGTAGTTAGTAGTAGATTCAGTGAGGTACAACAATATTCCAATACCATTGGGTACACAATTGTCTCCAAAAGGGTACCATACCACCCAAATATTAATACAAATATTTTCAAAATGAAATTTAATCAAAAACATGGAGCATATATCATGAATTAAGTCAAATTGTGGTCAGAATGAATCATTACACCCCTAATGGAGAGATATTACTCAAGACTGGATGATATTCCACTCAGCTTGTTTAGAATCAGGTCAGTGGTCCGTGCTAACTCAAAGTGGTCCAGATTAATCTTCGAATGCTGCTGAGGTCTGAGTTGATGTAACTCTGCTACTCCAGCAGAGCCACTAACTTGTCCACACAAGTGTATTTTAACAACTGATAGAGGTTTAAATCATGTGATGTAATAATTTCAAACACATTTATTGCATCTAAACTCTCTTTGATGGTGTAACCAAAAAGCATTAAAGATTTAAGATCATTTTTATTTACTTAGGTGTTTGTATAAGAGAAAGCACGTACAAAAGAATGTTTCTGGCCCAGAGGTGACTTGGGTTTCAGAATTTTACAATTTGTCTTCCCAAGGTGTTTCATTCATTTTCTGAACCGCTTTATCCTAATTAGGGTCGTGGGATGGCTGGCAGCCATCTCAGCTGACTCTGGGCAAGGACAGTGTACAGCCTGGACAGTTCACCAGGCCATTGCAGAGCCAACACTCATACTCACGGTGATTTGGAACAGCCAATTAACTTACTGTGCATGTTTTTGGACTGTGGAAGGAAGCCCACACCAGCACGAGAAGAACATGTAATCTCCACACAGAAACGCCCAGGCTAGGAATCGAACCCAGGACTTTCTTGCTGTGAGGTGGACATGCTAACCACTACGCCACCATGCTTTCCAAAGTGTAGTTGCTTATTAGCTAAATAAACAGCATAACCCATAATTATCTGTAGGTCAGGATGAGTTCATTGAAATAAATCGATCAAACAGGAGAAGAAAGTAAGCTATTGATTGGGTGTGTGAATGGAATTAAACATCACTGAACAGTAGATAGCTGCTTGCTTGTGTAAACTCAATCTAATTAAGCTTAAATTTTATTTTTCCGTGCTTGATCAGCTGATGGGTGGCGCTTCTCTTCTAGTACTCTATGTAAATACCCTACATATTATGTGTACTTTGTTAGCCAGCTTGAATGGCAGAGAAGACTGACATTGTTCACCACTCTGAAATGCCAAGAAGGCCTCCGATAATATCACATGTGTCTCCCTCAAGATTTTCTGCCTCCAACCCTACCCCCCAAGAATGAAATGACATTCCTTCTTATACTTATTACAAACACGATAATGTGTAATAACAAGCATCTTAATATTGACGTCAGATACAACCATGCTGTGGTATAAGGAAAGTTTATATGTACTAGACATATGGAAAAATGAAAACATGGAAAAGGGAACATTCTGATTGGTTAGTTATATGGAGAGTAAAAACATTATCCAGAGTGGATAATACTTGGATCAAAACAGCCAACACTCAGTTTGTCAAAATCAATTGAAGCAGGAATCATCATTATTGTTCATTCATTCATTTCCTAAAATTTGGTTCCCAGCAAGGCTGATGCCCATCTCAGCCAAGTCTGGGCGAAGGCGTGGTACACTCTGGACAGTTCGCTAGGCCATCGCATGGCTCATCATTATTGTTTCACTTTAAAATGGAAAAAGTTCATAAAAATCTGGTGACCTCTGCCAAGGAGGGTTTCTAATTCTAGATCTAGAAGTTTTTAAAGGAATCTATGAATGTTCTGGTCAAATATTGATCAAATGTGATTTTTTAAAAATTGCTGATGTATTCCTGGTTTTAACATTAAAAAATCTCAACTGTGTGCTAGAGGCCTATATTTAATAAACTTTAAGGCTATTTGAATAAAAAGTTAAACATCATTGTTACTGTTCCCAAAAATGAATACAAAATGGAAAAGACAAAATAATCATAGCTTTTTTCTTGACGTGACCTTTAAAGGGCATTGTGAGATTTTTTTTTTGGAAGGGTGCCACGACATCATCCCCACCAGGGGGTGCTGTGTATGTTCTTTTTTTTTTTTTTTTTGGCTTGGTGGAGGTTTGTGCTCTCCGAGTGTTTCTAGTTGTTGTTTGTTTTTCTTCTGTTTCCATGTAGTATGTCCATCCATCCATCCATTGGAGTGGCTTGTCAGAATCTGACATTAGGCGTATGATGTCAAGAGAATGTAGTATGTACTGGGTTTAAAAACAGAGCATTATGGAAGATGATTCACTTATGTTTGTGTGTACTCATCACTCATCTCATTCAGTTCCCAAACTGCTTAATCCTACTCAGGTAGCGGGGAGGCTGGTGTCTATTGCAGCCAATACTAGGCGAAAGCAAGACACCTCTGTTTCTGTACCATATATACTAAAACTCTGAATGGTTTAAAGGGAACCTTTACACAGCACTTATTCTCTGCTCAGGGTTTGCTCACCTGACCTGCATCAGTCATCATTAAAAGATGTAAAAATGTCCTCTTTTTAGTTTGCTTTTATATCCCTGTGTAGTACATATTAAAACAATGACACACCTTAGACCCAATGACGGTCACTGGATTGAATAATCCACCCAATGTTCCATTTCAGGAACTATTCAGCAACATCCAATCCACCTTGTATAATAATAAATTATTCAACATCTTCGAACCAGTTTGGGAAAACGAGCTCTCTGAGTATTAAATGGTGGACATTTATGGTCAGATGAAGTGATTCCTATGAAAAATATACAGTACAACTAAATTTTATAAACTGAATAAATATTATAAATGCAGTAATGTTACACACACTGATATTAATGCCAGACACTTTACTCATGCTGAGCTCTGGATTTATAACCCTTGTTTTACCCAGAATTCCTGGGGGACAGCAAAGAGAAAGACAGAACTGAGCTTTTGGTGAGAAGATCATGGGCCTCTTGTGTTTTTGCAGAACCTGTTGTTTGACCTTCTGTGATCCCTTGGGGCATCACCACAAAGCTGTATGCTAATGACGGAGCAGCAGTATAAAAGCATTGTGACGCATTTAGTGCCAGAGAGTGTGAGATCATGCAGTGCATCAGTTCCTCGTGTTGTCAGATCCTGAAGAAATCTCTGAATCTGCACAGATTTGAATTTGCAGTGTTGATGTGCTAATTATTTTTCAAACACTGTAGCATGTGCTGAGGACTTTTCTTATCATTTGAGCTTTTGCCATTTCACTGATTTTTCTGTTCACAGCGAGCAGTGAGTTGTGCTGATGGCATTTATTTAAGTCAAACAACAACGAGAATGCACAGAATCCGATCAAAGCATCTTTTACGCCCTCGTTGTCTGAACTGCCTCTTCTTTCCTCTGTCATTTCACTCTAAAGTGTTTTTTTCTGATCCTGCCTTCTGGGGTCACAGGAGCTTAATGTGGCCTATAATTAAATATCATGAGAGCACTTAACACAGACAACAGATAAATTAATGTAACATGCCTTGCGGCTAGAATGATCTGCCTCTAATTGTAACATGATTGAAAGAAACAGCTTGCAATTTTTAGAAACCTTCGCTGCCTACGGGGCAATTTACAATTAAAGGTTTATCAAAGGTTAACTTCGGCCCTTCTAAAACCCCAGCTATATATGAAAAAGGGGACAGAGGTATTATCAGCAGCTCAATTCCATCAAGGATGGCGCTATTTCCAGGTCGAGGACATTTTAAAGAAGTCAGGGCGGTGGTTTCCAGGTAATCTGGTTTCCTCCTTCTTCTTCTTTTCATTTCGGCTGTTCCCTTCAGGGGTCGCCACAGCAAATCATCTGCCTCCATCTCTCCCTATCCTCTGCATCTTCTACTCTTACTCCAACGACCTTCATGTCCGCCTTCACCACATCCATAAATCTTCTCTTTGGTCTTCCTCTGGGCCTTCTGCCTGGTAGTTCCAACCTCAGCATCCTACTACCAATATACTCACTATCCCTCCTCTGTACATGTCCAAACCATCTCAATCTAGCCTCTCTGACGTTGTCTCCAAAACGTCTTACATGTTCTGTCCCTCTGATGTACTCATTCCTGATCCTATCCATCCTCGTTACTCCCAAAGAGAACCTCAACATTTTCATCTCTGCTACCTCCAGCTCTGCCTCCTGTCTTTTCCCCAGGGCCACTGTCTCTAAACCATACAACATCGCTGGCCTCATCACCGTCTTGTACACTTTTCCCTTCATTCTTGCCGATACCTTCCTATCACACATCACACCGGACACTTTTCTCCATCCATTCCAACCTGCCTGCACACGCTTCTTCACCTCTTTTCCACATTCTCCATTGCTCTGGATTGTTGAGCCTAAGTACTTAAAATCCTCCACCTTCTTTATCTCTGCCCCCTGTAACCTCACCATTCCTCTTGGGTCCTTGTCGTTCACACACATGTATTCTGTCTTACTGAGACTAACCTTCATTCCCCTCCTTTCCAGGGCAAACCTCCATCTCTCTAGATTTTCCTCCACTTGTTATAATCTGGTTTCCTCCCACAGTCCAAAAACATGCCCAGGAGGCTGACTGGCAGTTCCAAATTGTCCCTAGGTATGAGTGTGAGTATAAATGGTTGTATGTGTGTTGGCCCTGCAATGGCCTAGCGAGCTGTTCTGCGTGTACCCCGCCTTTATTCTAAGATGATCGCCAGCCTCCCCTTGATCCTAATTAGGATTAAGCAGTTTATAAAATGAATGAATGAATGAATTTTTTATCAATTCATTTCAGTTCATTAAGATCAATACTAATTAATTTTTTTCGGTACTAATACTAATTAAGGGAATTACTAATTACTAAAGAATTAATTAATACATTACACTTACAATTAACACAGGTTAATGCAAATGACACTCAGTTGCAAAAAAAAAAGCCTAAAGGAATATTAATTACATATTACAACCAATGTAAACAGTAAGCTTTCTGATACATGTGTCTTCGGTAAAATATGAATATCCTGAAGGGGCTGATTATTCTCTTATTATTTCACGCATTATTGACCCTTATTATTGTACGCACTCAGATGTTCACATCACAAAAATGTAAGTAGTTTTGATGGGAGGTTTTGGGTAGTTTTTTTTTTTTTTTTTTTTTGCATAATTGACCTTGTTTTACTTAACTTTTCCCTAATTCTTCCTTCATTTCCTATTTTTTTTTTTTTAATTTGATGAATATTTAAAAAAAAAAAAAGAAACGCGATGCACTGAAGCCACATGAATTGAAGCACGAAGTAGCGAGGGATCCCTGTATTGGATCTGCAGTTCTTACAGCAAGACAATCAGCAATCAGTGATTATGCACAGAAAGAACTAAACATGTTGGAACATAAGAAGTTATAGCACATCTTTTTCCCCACCATTTTGGCTCAAGACATGTGAAACAGTGCTAGAACAGATGGTGAACCATAACAGCATTTCTGAAATAATCAAAGATGCACATTTGCTTCTACGCTCGTTTTCATCCAAATATCCCAGCTATCTAGGACACGTGAACAGCATTTCAACACACCCTCTGGGCATGGCTAAATCACAGTATATGAATAAGCAACAACTGATAACATGCTCTACATACATAAAAGCAGAAACTGCTGTCAAAAGACAAAGATTAGTATTACCAATGAGCTATCATGTTGCAGGGAGATATTTCCAAGCGCTGTCCTTACATTTAGGGCAAAAACCCCATTCTTAAAGACAAAGAAATAAACTGCAAATAAAAACACAAGACGGCTTAAAATACAGTGGCACCTTGACTTATTAACAATTAATCTGTTCCGAGGGCAAGCTTGTAAGTCAAAATAAATATTCGTTAGATAAAACAAAAATTCCCATTGGAAATGATAGAAAACCAATTAATCCGTTCCAACCCCCTCCCAAACTCATATAACCTGCCACAAACACGTATATCTGACCTAATATATTAAAGATAAACATGTAAAAATATATAATAATAATAATAATAATAATAATAATAATAATACATGTACATTAACATTAATAATAATGAATAATAAATTATAATAAAACAAGAATAAACAATAAGTCAATTAACCCTTCCGGCAAAGATGTCACATGAGCGTAAAGATGTCACATGGGCAGGCATGAGGTGGTGCGTAACAGAGAAGGAGGAGGAGAATTTTGTGCATGTGCATCCTATGAGTGCCAGCGAGGAAAGCCTCTTAGTGAGCTCCCACAAGGCCAGTGCTTTTCAAATAGTGGGCTGTTCCAAAAAAAAGGAAGCTCCTAGTTTAGAAAATACTTTTCATTCATCCACTTTCTGAACCTCGGCTATCTCAGCCCACTCTGTACAAGGGCAGAGTAAACCCTGGCGAGCTCACCAGGCCAACGCAGGGCAGAAACAAGCTGACGCTACTGAAACACGCTACTCTTTACGAAAGACAGCAATGGTTCTCTTACATGCCTCCCACTATAGACGGTGTGAGACATTACAGGCCTTTGATAACTCAGTTAGCTGTACTGGGGGTACAGCAGTGACAACCTGGCGATAGTGTGGCTTGAACCCCAGAGTAAGCTTATTTGCTGCTGATATGTACCACAGCTGGCTAGGCTAACTGATTCAGTTTCTCGGAGATACATATAGTACTAAAAATAACAATGCTAAATATAGCTGGAAGCAGAAACGAGGTGGCCAAGGAAACCGGCTACCAGCTTGCACTCCTGGCAAATTTCATGTCAGTTGGCTATGAGACTGGACAAAATATGAGCTCACTTCCTGTCTAATGGCTTTGCCATCAAATATGATTCCAGAACAGGAAATGGCAACATGCTCTCATGTCACAATCACAAAAGGTTTTTTAGACTAATGACATGAGGCGTAATGACTAAAAGCATGTGTTGTGTTCAATTTTTATAGCCCCCAAGGGTCAAAAGGTGTAATTGCTTCCGGAAACCCTCAGGGCTAGAATCTGGTCTTTTCACCAAAGCTGATGTACATTAAAAATGTTGCTGAGACATGGGCTGAATTATTCTTTGGTAGCTTTGTTGTTGAATCACGACTGTAGAAAAGGAAATGGTAACTTGTTTGTCTTTGAAAATTAACCAAACGACATTATAGCATTGAACTTACAAACTTAAACCTGGGTCAAAAGAGTCAGGGGACTGTTTCCAATCAGTGTGCTAAATTTCAAGTCTTTGTACCATATGGTTCTGTGCACTTTATAGCAATAAATTTTCAAATTGAACACAGTCTCTGGTAGACTTTCCTTCCTGCAAATACATAATGCTGTGTGTATTCTGTTAAGGATCTTTGATCTTGGTTTTAATTTGTGTAAACAATGAAGAGTCAATCAAATCAATCAAATCTATCAAATCACCACAGATACCATTTATTATTGTTTGTGTAAGAGGTTACACTAAGCAAAAATAAGGTTACAGTAAGCAAATATCCCGAGTAGGTATAGCAATGCGCCCAAGTATTAGCATGCTATACGGCAGATGTTTGTGTATTCATTGTTACATCAACTATTGAAAAGCCTGCTGACAGGCTGCCTCACCACAGGGGCTTCCTAAAAGACTCTTTGTATAAGCACACACATTAAAACACACACACACACACACACACACACACACACACACACACACACACACACATCTGCCAAAAAGCATACATAACTTGCATGCCATTTTTCTCTACAGATCACGGTATCAGATCAAACCCTGCTCATGCCATCTAAGAGCAGCCAAAGTGACACACAGGCATGTTGTACAAGCAACTGGATTCTAAACCATAAACAATGGAAGCTGTGTAGATGTGTAGATGAAAGCATGCACTGGATAAAGTATATATATATATATATATAATAGTAATAATGGAATGAGTAAGGCTTGAAGTCCAATACAGGGATCCCTCACTTTCAGCGGTTAATTGGGACCGAGCTTCCCCCGCGACCACCGAATTCCGCGAAGTAGGATCAACCCCCCCAACCCCCCTTGACTGACGTATACATACATGTATATGTGTATATAATATCAATAAATATATATTCAATGCGGTGAATGCTTAAAATATCAATTAAACAATCAGAAATAATGCACAAGATGTAAATAAAATATATGGGGCAGTGGTGGTCTAGTGGTATAGGGCGCTGGATCGCTGATCCAAAGGTTGGGGGTTCGAGTCCCACTCTCCACAAGGTTGTCACTGTTCCCCCCAGTGCAGCTAACTGGGTTATCAAAGGCGGGCCATGTCTGTCACTGTCTATGGTGAGAGGCATGTAAAAGAACCATTGCTGACCTTCGGGAAGAGTAGCTGCAAAGTCGTCAGCGTGTTTCTGTCCCTTGCTAAAAAAGGGTTGTGACAGGAAGGGCATCCGACGTAAAAACCGCTGCCAAATCAAAAAAGTGCGAATCAGATGATTCGCTGTGGCCCGCCTTTGATAACCCAGTTAGCCGCACTGGGGGGGACAATGACAACCTTGTGGAGAGTGGGACTCGAACCCCCAACCTTTGGATCAGCCGAGTAAAAAAGGGAAAAAGCTGAAAGGAAGACAGACATGTAAATAAAATATAAATACGCACACATACAGACACGTGGCAGATGCACACCTCAAAAAAATGGAAGTAGATTTGAATTGGGGGTTTTGGGTTGCTTTTTTTGTTCTTGTTTGTTTGGTGTTTTTTTCTGCATTACTGGCCTTGTTTTGTCATTTTGTCATTTTTCTGAATGTTTCCCCCTATTCTTCCGTATAATTTCCTTATTTTTTAATTCGATGAATATTTTAAAAAAACAACAACAAAATTGCGATGCACTGAAGCCACATGAATTGAAGCGCAAAGTCGCGAGGGATCCCTGTACTATCAACCATCAAGCAGTTGCAAAGCAACAACTGGTTTATAATTTTTTGAGTGAAGCTGTTGCCAAGACAATTTTGAGTAATTGCTACTTACAAAACAAATGAAAGGAGTGAAAATACAGACCTTTCTTTTCCCCGTTTCACCCTTTAACTATTTCTGATAAAAGTATCAAAACATGTCACATAGTATTTTCTTCAAATTTTTTTTTTTTTTTTATCCGTCGACTACTTCATGCTCCATTATAACGTATATAGACGTATACATGCCTCAAGCAAAACACAAGAATCCGGCCACTACTTCTTCTTCTTCTTTTCATTTCGGCTGTTCCCTTCAGGGGAACAGCGAATCATCTGCCTCCATCTTACCCTATCCTCTGCATCTTCTTCTCTTACACCAACTCCCTTCATATCTTCCTCTGGGCCTTCTGCCTGGTAGTTCCAACCTCAGCATCCTACTACCATCATCCTCGCTATCCCTCCTCTGTACATGTCCAAACCATCTCAATCTAGCCTCTCTGACTTTGTCTCCAAAACATCTTACATGGGCTGTCCCTCTGATGTACTCATTCCTGATCCTATCCATCCTCGTTACTCCCAAAGAGAACCTCAACTACATGTTACTTATGTCAAGGCACCGAGCTGCAAAAAAATTAATCATATATCTTAAATTGATAATGGGAAAAATTAACCATTCCATAAAGTCTTCACCAGTGCATCCAAAAAAATATCAATTGGGTTAAGGTCAGGAATCTGTGGTGTCAGTTCATATGTGAAAGTGATTCCTCATGCATCCATAACCATCCTATCATGATTTGAGACTCAGTTTTGTATCTGTACCATCAGGAAAGAAAAAGTGCACTGATGTGATAACCTGGTCATTCCGTACATTTAGGTCATCAACTTATTTTTTGTCACTGCCACATAATGTTGCTGAGCCTCTACCTGACCAATTGAAGCAGCAATATCATGTTGATTGTGCATTGTAATCAAGGTTAAGGGAGTACAAGAAAGTATTGGAGCATGGAACTTTATTTAATTAATTAATTTATTTATTTTTTGGCTGAACGGTGCATATAAGCCAAGGTTACACAGACGCTCCCCGACTTACGTTCATTTGTTTTACGTATTTTTGTTTGTCAAATTTTGAGTTTAGCATGCTCTCTGTAGTACGAGACGTACCTACATAGTACGCTGACATAATGACGTGATGACGCTGCGTCCGTTGTTTACAAACGACAGACTGAATGTGCCCCTCCTTGTTCCCAGTTCACCGCATGTTACCCTTGTGTTAAGAAGTCGTCTCTGTGATCTTTGTGTTTACACTGTTTTGCGGACTTTTATAACCCTAAGCAAATATGGCTGGTCAGAAGCGTAAGCCTACTAGTGATAGCGGTAATCAGAAAAAGCGGCAAGCCATCTCGTTAGAACAGAAAATGCCTATTATCAAGAAAATCGATGCTGGTGAAAAACACGTGAATGTTGCATGTTTCTTCCAAATGGCTCCGTCGCCCATCGGAACCATTTACAAGCAGAAAGATCACATCACAGAGAATGTTAAAGGTTATATTTGATACTGTATTTGATATTTGATGAGTGAATTTGATTAAAATTTATCTGTTTGAAATTATTTTGCTTGAATTTAATTTATTTGAAATTAATGTTGATATTATTTGATATATTTGGTATTATTTTACAATGTTATGTTTATAATAATTGATTTATGGGGTGTTTTATGAGATACTGTAATGGTATTTATGGATGTGTAGTACAGTATGAACGTCATACGTCACTGGAACATACAGTAACAAACTTACGTTTTTTTTTTCACCTTACGTTCGGCTGTCAGGAACCGAACTACAACGTAAGTCGGGGAGCGTCTGTACACAAAATTATCCTTCCATCCATCTTCTCAGCAGCTTACTTTAGCCGACTGGGCGAAGGCAGTGTATACACCCTGAGCAGCTCACCAGGCTATTGCAGAGCCAACACACATACAACCATTCACACTCACACCTCTCACACCATTCACACTCACACCTAGGGGTGATTTGGAACAGAGAAGTAGCCTACTGTGCATGTTTTTGGACTGTCGGAGGAAACCCACACAAGCACAAGAAGAACATGCAAACGACAAACAGGAAAACCAGAGCCTGGGAATGGACTACAGGAATCAAACCCAAGTCTTCTTGGTGTGGGCTGGACATGCTAACCACTACGCCACTGTGGCACCTACACAAGATTAATTTGTGTCAATTTGATTGACACGAAAGAGAAATTTTCTTTCTAGGATTCCTAGCAATGGACACCTGTGGCAATTTCATAATTCAAATTCACAATTCTGCTTGAATGCTTTTCAGTATACAACACCTTCATACTTTACAGTTTGCACCTATAGGTGAATAAAAGTTGTTTTTCCCAGATTTGTCTTTCAGCATTTATACTTGACTGTCAATCTTCCGACACATTATAGGCCCTATAATTTGATTTTAGACACAGTCTCCTTTAAAATGCATGGAAATGTCAGTGAATGGTGAAAAAAATTCCAATTTCATTGCCTGGCAATATAATCTTGTTAGGCGGGCTGAATGTGACCTCAGGGGCTGTTGTAGTTGTCCACTGTTAAAAAAAAAAAAATCCCAGACTTCAGGCTTATTTAAAACAATAAAATAATGTAAGAAAGTTTTTTTTAAGAATCAAAGAAAGTGTGTAAGTGTGTTTAACCCACTCTATTATATCATTCTAGTGAGAATATTAGCAGGCAGATTTTAAATCTATATCTATAAGTCATTATTATCGTTAATTTAAGGTAAGTGGACAATTGTAATCAGCGGAATACACACAATCTCATGCATAGACCGCAAATTGATCAACAAACTCTTTTTTAAGATCCATGCAAGGCGCTGGTATGGGAAGCTTCCCTGACAGAACTAAAATACAGATGCAATTTATTTCCTCACTCAATCACTCATCTGAAGGCCGAGGCCTATCTCAGACAACGCTGGGCAAAGGCAGGGTATGCCCTGAATACTTTGTCAGACCATTGTATTGCAAAGACACACACACACACACACACACACACACAAACACACACACACACACAACTATTCACACTCATACCTATTGGAAATTCGGGACAAAAAACCCCAAAAACCAAGTATCCGAATGTGCATGTCTTTGGATTGTGGAAGGAAAAGAGAATACCGAAAGAAACCCAACACAAGCACATAAACATAACATGCAAATGTACCTTCTTGCTGTGAGGCAGGTGTGCGAACCACTGCATCACCATGTCCCCCTCCAATTTATTTCACAAATAAAAAAAGAAATGAAAATGAATCAAAGGAATAGGCAGCTGGAGTAAAAATAACCAAGAGGAAATGACCACAGAGACCAGTGTGACCTTACAGCAAATTCATCAAGTTGGACGACAAGAATGTGTGCTCATGTCCTGTGCAGTGTTTCACGACAAAACAGGTAGCCAACTACTGGTGTCTTAACTCAACCTTCCTGATAATGTACAGCAATATGCCCCAAGGCATTCTGGTTGACTGGTGGTCTGGTGTATTTCAAATCTGTTCATTCACTTTACCCTGGTAAGGGTTTGGGCACTACATTCTAAATGGGACACTTGTCACAGTGTTCCTTTCACACACACACACACACACACACACACACACACACACACATACACACACACACACACACATACACACACACACACACACACACACACACACACACACACACACACACACTTTCTTTCACAGCTAATGGCAATTTAACACAGCTGCTCAAGTACTTGCATGTTATTTATTTATTTATTTGCTTGTTTGTTTGTTTATGTATTGTGAGGTGGAGGAGAAATCTGAAGGAAACATGTGTGGTCACAGGCAGAACATGTCCACACAGACAGTAACCCCAAAAGCAAATTCTTACTTAATACCCACCAATGACAAGTCACTGTGTTCTATAGTAATGTCTATTTTGGCTAGACCAGCAGACCAACTGTTTACTTAACACGTGACCACGTTATTGATCACTCCTTGTAATGTCACGACGTACCATTCAGTGCAGAATAATAATAATAATAATAATAATAATAATAATAATAATAATAACAGCAACAACAACAACAACAATAATAATAATAATAATAATAATAATAATAATAATAATAATAATAATAATAATATGCTTTGTTCTTGTAATGTGTTTAAAATGGTAAATATGGGTTTGCAATACAATACCAATAGCACAATGAACACTGTGTGGCATTTTTCTGTAAAATAATATCAGCTGAAGTCATAGCTATGTGCCAACATGTGTTTCAGGCGTTGCGTCAGTGTTTCAGACTGTAAACACTACCAGATTTCGACTGAGTATTAAATGCGCATCTGGATGTCAACAATTCTGCGCATATCAGATCACAATGCAGATGTTCCATTTTAATTGTTTTAATGAGCCAGACCCTTACCCTTCATCCAGTCCACCACCTGGCTCGTTGTCCACTTGCTGACAGGTTCCATAACCAATGCCATCCTCGTGGAAGTTTTTGCGGTCAGTGCCACACAAAGGCGCAAAAGGAGCGAGTCGGATCAGCCAGATGCGCAAATCCGTGATTCTTAAATCTCAGATCTGATCACCGCGTCCTGGGGACAGCCTTGCGCGGGCTCCATTTGGGGATGTGTCCAAGCAGAGTACTCTGAGAAAAGAGACGAGGCTTCCTGTCAAGTCCAAATCATCCCTGTGTGCGTGTGTGAGCGCGCGTGTGCGTTTGGAAACGTCTCTGGTTCAGTGAATTCCTCCGCACTTCGCCTTCCAGACACAACTCAAACGCCTGCAGCCGGAGGAGCTCTCTCTCCTCCCGGAGTCGGCGGGGTTCTTTGTACAGCTGAAGCTCTGCAGCTCGCGCAAGGTGGACGAAACGACGTCAGCACCGCGTCGGAGGATGTGGACCGGAGCCGAATCGCAGTAGTAAACACGCGGTGTGTTCGACTCTCCGCTGGATTTCACGCGTCGCTGGTCTTGTCACGTTACATGAACAAAGAGGATCACAATCATCATTCCTCTCTGAGCGAGATAGATATTCACACACACACACGTATTCCTCTATTCCTCACACACACACACACACACACACACACACACACACACACACACATATATATATATATATATATATATATATATATATATATATATATATATATATATATATATATATATATATATATATACATATATTCACACATATATATTATACATACATACATACATATATCTAGTATATTGTATACTATGTATATTATATATATTATATATGTATTATATTATATATGTATATTAGTAGTATATTATACTGGATATATGTATGTATGTATGTATGTATAATATATATGTGTGAATATATATATATATATATATATATGATTTTCTGAGTAGATCCTTCCGTAGGAGAGTGCTCAATACTTTTTGGTAGAGCAAATAACAAAAATAAAAGGACAGGACAAAGACTTTCTATTGAAACTCCATTTATCACTACAGATCTGTTTCGAGGGGTGGTGAAACCATCCTCTCTCTTCAGGTGATTATAGAAGAATAATAATATATTTATTTTATATACATATATATATATATATATATATGTACACATGCATGTACACACGTTATATTATACATACATATTTATATCCAGTATATACATTATATATATATATATATATATATATATATATATATATATATATATATATATATATATATATATATATTATATCGCCTAACATCTGTGTATTTGTGCTGTGGAAGGAAACCAGAGTACCAGAAGAAAACCCACGCAGGCACAGGGGAAAACATGCAAAGTCCAAACAGAAACAACTGAGCCTGGGACTCAAACCGAGGAACATCCTGCTGTGATGTGCTCTTACTGTGCCATCCTATACAGATAGATAGATAGATAGATAGATAGATAGATAGATAGATAGATAGATAGATAGATAGACAGACAGACAGACAGATAGACAGACAGATAGATAGATAGATAGATAGATAGATAGACAGACAGACAGACAGACAGACAGACAGACAGACAGACAGACAGATAGATAGACAGACAGACAGACAGACAGACAGACAGACAGACAGACAGACAGATAGATAGATAGATAGATAGATAGATAGATAGATAGATAGATAGATAGATAGATAGATAGATAGATAGGGGGGCTCCATTTAAATTCATATTCATAGCATTCAGTCTTACTTAAGTTTGGGGGGGAAATGATTATTTAACTTGTAGTTCTTCATTTAAAACTAAATCTGGTGGCATCACTTAATGATGTAAATGTAAAGAATACTTTTGAAGAATGTCTAATTTGTTCATGACTGCAAAATCATAAATAGTTATATAATTACATTACAGTACTCTTTTTGCTACTTCATTGGTAATCCTCTATGGATGTGATAACAATGTAGCTGAAAGCAAAGATAAGATCATGTATCGGCATCTCCAAACATTATAACATGTATAACAGATAAAGATCTCCGGCCAGCATTGCTTTTGACTCCATAGTTCGATCCTGAGCTCCAGTTACTGTATGTGCAAGTTCTCCTCATCTCCATGTGCATCCTCATCTCATGGCTCTCGGGTTTCCCCCAACACCACAAAGATACCATTAGTCCGATTGGTGGATTGAAGATTAATTGCCCCAATGTGTAATTGAAGGTGTTTTAAGTTGTGTGTGTGTGTGTGTGTGTGTGTGTGTGTGTGTTATTTTTTCATTACACATGAATCCCATGCTTTGCTGAAATGCCAGTTTAAGAGGTTTTGTATATTAAGCTGTCATACAATAGATAGAGGGTTTACCTCAAGATGTAAACTTCTGACTCAAGAGCAGAACCAGCAGATCAGACTTTACTAGAAAGCCTGAGCAGCTCTGGAACAAGATCTTTAGGCAAATGAAACCAAAGAGCACTTGTACCAGAATGATGCTGAGAGTCGAGGATAATGATGGAAAGGACTAGCTTGAGATCCAAAGCATACCAAATGATCTGTCAAACATGGAGGACATGAATGGACATGTATGGCTGTGAGTAAAAATAAACCACTGGCATTTATTGATGAGTGGAGCCAGTGGTGTAGTGGTTAGGGTGCTGCACTCATGATCGTGAGGTTGTGAGTTCGAATCCCACTGACCCACTGAGACCCTCACTGTCCTCAGACCCCTGGGCAAGGTCTCAACCACAAGTGTGCCTCTGTTCACCCACCAGTATAAATGGGTACCAGTAAAAATATACTGGGAAGGTAACCTGTGATGGACTAGCGTCCCATCCAGGAAGAGTTGTACTCTATGGAAACCGGGGATAAACACCGGCCTGATGAGCCACGAGGCTCGGGTGGAAAAATCCATTTACTGCTGATGCCACTGCTGATAGTAGAATATGAGAATATGAGAGTAGGATGAATTCTAATGTATATGGTGCTATACTTTCTGCTCAGATTCATTTATATGCTGCACAACTGACGTCACTAAAAAATAAACACTCGTTATATCACTCTATCAGATACAACACATTGGGGCTTTACATCCTAGTGGCTCATCAGGCTGGTCCTTATTTCAGGTTTCCATAGCGACCACGAGTTCAACTCCTCCTGGATGGGATGCTAGTCCATCGCAGGTTACCTTCCCAGTATATTTTACTGGTTCCCTTTTATACTGCTGGTTGAACAGAGGCACACTTGTGGTTAAGACCTTGCCTGGGGGACTTAGCACAGTTGGAGTCTAACTGGGATTCAAACACACAACCTCCCAATCATGAGCCCAGCACCCTAACCACTACATCACCAGCCCCATGACGATATAACACATACTTGTACGATGTATTTTATTTTTGGGCAGCATGTTGGTGTAGTACTCAGCACATCTGCCTCACCGCAAGAACGTCCCAGTGTCTCTGTGTGGAGGTTGCTTGTCCTCCCTGTGCTTTGCCTGGGTTTTTTCTGAGTACACAGTTTTTCCACAGTCCAAAGTGATGCACGTAAGGCTAATTCAATAAATCGATCTGGGTGCCGTGCCAGAATTCTGGCGTAGGCGGCAGCCATAACAGCTTGTCATGGCTGTATACAAAGGGTCAAAAAATCCGCAGTAGCGGCCCAAAGTTCTTTCTGCAGGATGTTTTTATTGAGACACCATCTCTAGCTAGCTGGCCATTGACTCTAAAGAGTTCATCCGCCCTTTGATCGGTCTCGTTTTTATTCCTACTGGGTTGCTAGCCACCCGACTCACCCAATTTGGAACCTGGTGGGGGCGCCGGTTTAGTCGCCGACCACTCGACCATGCAACAGGTTGTACTGGCTGACATGTTACCAGTAGCAGGGCAAAACCGGACCTGACATAAAGGCTAATTAGTTGTTCCAAATTTCCCAAAAGTGTGAGTGTGAATGGTTGTATGTGTATTGGCCATGTGTGGCCATCTGGTGAGCTGTTTATGGTGTACCCCATTTTTGTCCAGTGTTGGCAGAGATAGGATTCAGCCTCCATGTGACCCTAATAGGATTAAGTGGTTCCTCAAAACAGTGAATCAGTGTTTTGCAACCTGACTGAATGACCGAATGGCCATTTTTAAAAAAAGATCTGGTAAACAAATCTCGCACGCCACGGTCATCATCATATGATACTAAGAATAATATTGCAGTACAGATCCATTCCAGTACATCCATGGGTTTGAAACAGGTTCGAAAACTGTTCAGCAAGTCGCATGACAGCTGAATAGGGATCTGGAAGCGGGATATTTTTTCGCACTTTTGCAATACAGCTCGAGATGGTATGTACTGATAAATGTTTTATTGAAATGTGAGAAAAACACAGCAAGACATCTCCCTCCAAGATGTAGCCATAACAACAGTTATATAAAGGTGGCCTGTTGATACTTGCAGTTATGATCTGAAGTGAGCTGGAAATAAAAAAAAAGTAATTAAAATCGGAGAAAACCAGGCACCCGATGGTGTTGTGGTTAGGGTGCTGGACTCATGATCAAGAGGTTGTGATGTTGAATCCCTGATCCCTGGTAAAACCCTTCTATGGCAAGACCCCTGGGCAAGGTCTTTATAACAAGTGTGCCTCTGTCCACCCTGCAGTATTAATGGGTACCAGTAAAAATACTGGGAAGGTAACCTACGACTGACTAGCGTCTGGTTGGGATGGATGGGAGGAGTTGCACTTGAAGTCGCTTCATGCTACAGAAACCAGGGATAAGCTCTGGCCTGATGAGCCAGTAGCCTCGGCTGTAAAAGACTTTGTAGAAAAGTAAATAAACAAATCAATAAATAAATCAAGATGTGTTGATTTGACGAGGTACAGTAGTTGCATAACAGGGTGGCGGTGGTGTAGTGTTTACCACATCTGCCTCACAGCAAAAAGGTCCAGGTGTGTTTATGTATAGTTTGCATGTTCTTCTAATGCCTGGGTGGATTTCCTCAGGGTACTCCGGTTTCTTCCTAGAGTCCGAAGACATTATGCTCATTGGAGGCAACAAATTCCCCCTAGGTGTGAGAGTGTGAATGGTTGTGTGTGTGTTGGGCCTGTGATAGTCTGCTTAGGGTATACCCAACCTTCACGTAGTATCAGCTGAGATAGGCTTTAGCCTCCTCATGGCCCTAGGAGGAGTAAGTGGTTAAGCAAATAAGTGAGTGAGTGAGTGAGTGAGTGAGTGAGTGAGCAAGCATACTATCTAGGTAACATATCAGGGCATAGGTGGCACGGTGGCATAGTGGTTAGCACGTCCGCCTCACAGCAAGAAGGCCTGGATTCGAGTCCTGGCCTGGATGTTCCTGTCTGGAGTTTGCATGTTCTCCCCATGCTGGCGTGAGTTTCCTCTGGGTACTCCGGTTTCCTCCTACAGTCCAAAAATATGCACTGTAGGTTAATTCTAACTCTTGGCTGTTCCAAATTGCCCCTAGGTGTGAGTGAGTCCGTATGTGGACTGGCGAACCATACGGTAGATCATTGTGATCACAGCCATGACAATCCCTGTATGAGCTTCATTCAAGCTTCAGGGATCGACGTCCATTCCTCGGGATTGGATATAGACGTAGATAGATAGAACATCTCAGGGCATGAAGGTGACCATTGGCCACCATGTTCACCTCACAGCAAGAAGGTCCTGGGTTTGCAAGACAGTGGTTAAAGCTGTATGCTTATTGATCTGAAGGTTGGGGGTTTAGGCTGCAGTACCACCAAGCTGCCACTGTTGGGCCCTTAAATGTCAATCACTCAGATGCATAAAAAATATGTGTCCATCACCCTGGATGCCAAGTATGTAATGTTTGTGTGGAGTTTGCATGTTCTCCCCGTGTTTGTAGGGGGTTTCCTCCCACACTCCAAAGACCTGAGTAGGATTTGACGGTTCGAAAAATGAATGCATGAGTAAGATAACATTTAAAGAGATATTGTTTAAGTATCCACTCCATGAGTCAGAAAAGATTAAAAAAAAAAAGCATCTCATGACAACGGAAACAGGAAACAGTCACCATAGAAAACACAACAAGTCACTCTGGTGAGTTTTTTTTCTTTCTTACATAACGAGTTTACATAATTGTAGGCTTTGTGAGTTTAATCCTCGACAGTCTGGTTGCTGTGTTTTCTTTTGTTTTGCTACTTTTTCGTTGCACAGCTGACACATCATGCTGGTTCAGGCATATGCTGAAAAGAATTTTAACTCGGATTATCGACAACAAAGAATTAAAAGTACCAACATGCCTACATCTTTAATATGCATTTCTCTGCAGGAAGTCACACTGTTAGTTCAGTTTTCTCAAAACAATCAGCTGCATTTTGTCTGCAGAGTCAGATATGCAGGATATGCACGGTGTGTGTGTGTGTGTGTGTGGAAAGAGATACTTTGATCTTTACCAGTTTCAGAGTAAAGTACAGGGACTTCAAGGAGAAAGGATTAATTGGGGAGGAAACCGTTCGAGACCTGTGCCCCTGGTCAAGTTTTTCACTATTCACCCCTTTCTTTTGTACGTGTGAGTGAGAGAACGAGAGAGGGGGAGGCGGGGATGAGTGGGAGGGAGAGAGATTCACATTGACATTTCTTCAGTGATCACAAGAAGTCCTATTACTTCAGAACAACTCCACCGTTCATGGTGAGAAGTGCAGCCATTTGAACTTGTTTATTGTCAATTTTTTGTACATGAACATCATAATGCTTCCAGTAAAGTTCCACTAAAGCAAACATACATAAGATGAAAAATAAAAAAAAACAAATAAACTTAAAATATATGATCTGTAGAGCTTTTATTCGAAGGAATAAAAAGAAGAATCAGAAATCTGATTTGACATAAAACTATTTTCAGCACTTTTGTTGACCTGCCCTTCTTCTTCTTTTGGTTGTTCCCTTTTTCTCAGGGATCGCCACAGTGAATCATCGCATGTTTGATTTGGCATAGGTTTTTACGTCGGATGCCCTTCCTGACACAACCCTTAGCAAGAGGCAGAGACATGCGAACAGCTTTGCTGCCTACTCTTCACAAAAGTCCGCAATGGTTCTTTGACATGAACCTCTCACCAGAGACAGTGAGAGACATGGCAGGCCTTTGATAACCCAGTTAGCTGCACTGGAGGAGGTGGGGGGGGGGGGCAGTGACAACCTTGTGGAGAGTGGGACTCAAACCCCCAATCTAGGATAGCGATCCAGCACACTTTTCACCAGGACACCACCGCCAATCTACCCATATTGCTCATCAGTCAGGGTAGCGGGGACACAGGAGACAATCCCAGCTGGCCAGATTTGTTCACTTCATTGCAAGTCCCAAGTCTTTTTGAATCCATCCATTTCTTTTCAGTCAATCATCCGTACCTAATTTGAATGTGTACCGCAGGGGGCGGTAATGCTGTGAAGCAGTGCGGTTATTACAAAGCGAATAAGAAACAGGAGCACTCCGATTAATAGTGTTGCCAGATTGTCATGAATTTACCCGAATGGTTTTGAATGATTTATGTCTCATGCTTCCTTGGAAGGATCCACTTGAAAATGAATAAATTGTATGAAACATTCATGCTAGAATCAAAATATACCATTAATTTGTGCAACGTTTTCATATTTGCATATTTTAGATAAATGGACAGCAGATTGATAGATAAACTTCGTTTATCTTACATTAAAGCTGCATAGGCATCAAAAAAAAAAAAAAAAAAAAAAAAAAAAAGGGCAGTGGTGATCTAGTGGTATAGGGCACTGGATCGCTGATCCAAAGATTGGGGGTTCGAGTCCCACTCTTCACAAGGTTGTCA
This sequence comes from Plotosus lineatus, assembly GCA_024760905.1. Taxonomy (NCBI): domain Eukaryota; kingdom Metazoa; phylum Chordata; class Actinopteri; order Siluriformes; family Plotosidae; genus Plotosus; species Plotosus lineatus. The sequence goes on along the minus strand of CM045735.1, from coordinate 12,546,755 downwards.
CTGTCTCTCTCCCCCCCCAGTGTGGCTAACTGGGTTATCAAAGGCGGGCCATGTCTCTCACTGTCTATGGTGAGAGGCATGTAAAAGAACCATTGCTGACTTTCGTAAAGAGTAGCTGCAAAGTCGTCAGCGTGGTTCTGTCCTTTGCTAAAAAGGGTTGTGACAGGAAGGGCATCCGACGTAAAAACCTCTGCCAAATCAAACGTGCGAATCAGAAGATTCGCTGTGGTGACTCCCGAGTAAAAGGGAAAAAGCCTAAAGGAAGACAGACAGCAAAAATAAATCACAAAATTGGATAAAACATCTAAATGTTGTAAGAATATAAACAGAAAAGTATGAAAGCTAAGATGGTTGAAAGAAAGGAAGAAACGGAATGTGTATTGCAGTTGTGGATGGGTGGAACTGTTACTGATTGCAGCATTAGGAAATGTACAAAGTGAACAATACAAAATCAGATTTTCAAAAAAGATGTGAAACTAGCAGTGATAGTAATTGCTAAATATGAGCATTCACTATAAATTCTAATATAGTAATAGAAAGTATATGTATGTAAACATAACTAATGGAATACAATACATAACAAAAGAGACATATACAATACTATTATACATAACAAATATACTCAAATTTATTAAATTGTGGTAATAATAATAATAATAAAAAATAATATGGAAGATATAAAGCAGAAAATTGATTTACCAAACTCCTCTTAGGATCACTGGGAGTCAGGAGCCTATCTCAGTCAACACTGAGTTCTGGGACCCCCCCCCCCACACACACACACACACACACACACACACACACATATCTAATGCATTTGGGATCATCCACTTAGCTCTATGTGTCTTTGTACTGTGGGGGGAAAACTGGAGTACCCAGAGGAAACCTACACAAATACTGTATAAGGAGAACATGTAGACAAGCCCAGGTCTCGAACCCAGAACCTTCTTGTTGTGAGAACTGTTTATAACTTCTCAGTAATTATCCCTCCCTTTAATATAAATACAGTGGTACCTTGTCTAATGAGTGTCCCTTATAACGAGTTTTCCATGATACAAGCTTCCAACTCGCTAAAAAATCTTCTCTATTCAATAAGCAAAAATTCACTTTATGAGCTCCCCTCGAAATGGCTTTTCCTGGCCGATTAGCCTTGGATTCTTCGGTGTATTTTCCTCTGTGCTCCGAGAACACCTTGTGCAGTGCATCTCAATTGTTTTCTGTAACTTCCCCTCTAGGAAGAAAAAAAACATCTCACCCCCCCCCCCCCCACCCCAGCATACCATATGTGACTTAAATAATGTTTACTGTACTGCACTTCATATCGGTTGCTCGGAGCTTTTTCCCTACACCAGGGGTCGGGAACCTATGGCTCGCGAGCCAGACGTGGCTCTTTTGATGACTGCATCTGGCTCTCAGATAAATCGGGTGGCCTTTCTTAACAAAATAGTTAATACATAATTTCGCTGTCCTTTAAATAAAAATACAGAAAAAAGCCATCAAATAAAACATAAATAAATCTCACACATTTCAATCTATACATTTATGTTCAACGCCACTTGTCGCTGTGGCTCGCAGAGGAGAGTCAATCCTTTGTGTACTCCAGTGTGTGGGCAGGGCCGATACCTTGAAACTCTAATTTTATTGAATTGTATGCAACAGCCTGCGCGAGTTGTTTTTAGTTAAAGAGGTAAATTTCCCTTATTATGATCAGCTCATGTGCAAGAAGCCAAGCAGAGCTGGCAAGCAAAACACAAATAGACAGACATGAAAAAACTTCAACCCGCAAGACCAGCTGATTGCCAAAACTTGGGACGTGCTTCCTGTCACATAAACACTGCAGTGTGGGAGTCCTGTCGTACTGACTATGTTTGGTTCCACATGCGCATGCGAGCAGTCCTTCTCACACCTGAAAAGCATCAAGACCAACCTGTGGTCACGTGTAATAGATGGAAGCCTAAATGCCTGCATGAAGCTAAACCTCAGCATGTATCAACCAGACTACAAAGACATCAGCAAAACCATGCAGCACCAAAAGTCGCATTAATAGTAAGAAGTACTTTTCTTATTAATAAATAACTTTGTTATAACAATGTTGTTTAAAATAAATTCAGAGTCTTATTAAAGTCTAAAATTGTTGGTCTCAGTATTAAAAAATATATTTGGCTCTCAGTGGATTAGATTTTAAATTGTTTTTTTGTTTTTGGCTCACTTAATCAAAAAGGTTTCCGACCCCTGCCCTACACCATAGCTCGACAATGAGAGCACAACTGCAACCTACTGTAGAGGATGTGCAGTGACACTTAATTCTAGTACAATAGGCCGCCATTTTTCAAGATGGTTCGGTTCCAGCCCTTCCCTTGGATCATGAAAATCCGCGAGTTATTGACATGGTTTTAAAATGTACCTATTCCATGTGCTAAAATATGTTTCTTAAACACATTCTATAGACAGTCTTACTCATTAATACAGTAATAATGCAGTAAAATGTCGTAATGATGAAGTAAAAAATTTTAAATTTTGTACTGTGATAATATTTATTAATGAATAAAGTGCTTAGGCTCCTTACCAGAAGCTAGAGACAATGCAGCGCGTTTGAGTTGCATCAATGGGCTTAAGTAATCATTAAAAACACACGAAAAAAATGTGAATTCATAATCCAAGCAATCATGTTGATGACGTGTGCTCTCAGCCATTGGCTAAATTTGAATCACGTGCCCCTTACCTCTGGGTTTGCTGCAAATCCATAAGCATGCGAGGGCGCGAGCACTGAACCGCGAATGATCAAGGGCCTACTGTACAGTATGTAAAAAAAGCATGTTTCCTAGGGTCATACGCGCCCCCCCATGACATCACACCGCGCGCCCCACTATTTAAGAAGAACTGGCCTTGTGGGAGCCTACCATGAGTCTCACTGGCATTCGTAGCGTGCACACGCACAGAATTCTCCTCCTCCTCACTTCCTGCCTGTCCATGTGGCATCTTTGCTGCAGTCGAAGATCGGAAGGGTGAGTTGACTTATTGTTTATTCTTGTTATTATTATTACTATTATTATTATTATTATTATTATTATCATTAAATATTTCTTGTTTTAACATGTTTATATTTAATATACTGGATCAAATATACGTGTTTGTGTCAAGTTATATGAGTTTGAGAGGGGGTTGGAATTGGATTGGAATTGGGGATTGGTTTTCTGTTATTTCTGATGGGAAGAATTGTTTCATCTAACGAACTTTATCTCGCCCTCGGAACAGATTAAATTCGGTGGCTGAAGTATGGTTCTGATCCGAGATGGATATTTTTTCCAGATCTGGCAACCCGTTCTTCTAAAACTGAAAGCGCTCAACCACTGACTGGAAATGGGAAGTTCTGAATTCAGGTCAGTTAAAGAAAGGTAAATAAACGTAATCGATTTGGTTTAATAGGAAATATGAAATTGAACAGATATCAACAACAAAAACATAAAAAAACAACCCACCCAGAACCGCATAATAACACGAAACCCTCCGGATTGTTGTAGTCGCTGTTTGTTGTGACCCGGAAGTAAACTGAAAATGTAATGGTGTGTTTTTCTGTGCACAGGTACCACTGGTAGTTCTTCCTCAGCACTTCTGAGGTCCAGTAGAGTTTAGAGAAGTCGGATAGGGTGTTGTAACATGGACGAGGAGGACGCGAGGTCGGATAACAGTATCCCTTTCGGCTATGGCGCGTCAGCATTCGGCAGCGAAGCTGAGGAACAGGAGGAGGATGTCGCAGGCCACAGACAGCTGGTGCTTGAAGCCATGGAGTGGGAATCAGCCACAGAAAGGTACATCAATCACTTACTCAACAATACAGGGTCTAAATAAAACAGAATAAAATAAAAAGTTCTCATCCCTGACTATGGAGAACTTTGTGACGTCACTTCAGTTAATTAATGGCTTACAGTGAGCTAATTAATTCAGCCAGGTGTGCTAAAACAGGTGTGCTGGAAACAGGTGAAGGGTTGAGAGTCCTCCAGGTTCAGGGTTGGGAACTTTATGCAACCTTCAGAATTTTCTAAATGTCTCCAGGTGATATCATTCTCCAATTGTCATATTTAAAAATTTCCCCAAGGATCAATACTTTTTTTTATTCTGACATGGACATCACAGTGATGTAGCACATCTGCCTCTCCGCAGGATGGTCTTGGGTTCAGTCTTTAGATGGGATGCCTCCGGCTTTCCATCATTTCGTTACATTCACAGTATTTGGCAGAAACTCTAATCCAGATTGATTTACAATTATCACTTTTTTGTATAGATAAGCAATTGAGGGTTAGTGCCTTGCTCAAGGGCCCAACAGTGGGGATTAAAACCACCAACCTTTGGATTAGTAACCCATCATCTTAGCCACTAAGCCACCAATGCCATCACAGTTCAAAGATGTGTAAATTGGGCGGTTTGGCTCTTGATGTGAATACTTGTGCCTGTGTTGGCAATGCAAAGGACTGGCAAGTTCAGCTGTTCAGGGTGTATGGACCCTGTCTACGCCTACTACTTCTTCTTTTACTTTCGGCTGCTCCCTTCAGGGGTCGCCACAGCAAATCATCCGCCTCCACCTCACCCTGTCCTCCGCATCTTCTTTTCTGACTTCAACGACCTTCATGTCTTCCTTCACCACATCCATAAATCTCTTCTTTGGTCTTCCTCGAGGCCTTCTGCCTGGTAGTTCCAACCTCAGCATCCTACTGCCAATATACTCACTATCCCTCCTCTGTACATGTCCAAACCATCTCAATCTAGCCTCTCTGACTTTGTCTCCAAAACATCTTAAGTGGGCTGTCCCTCTGATATACTCATTTCTGATCCTATCCATCCTCGTTACTCCCAGAGAGAACCTCAACATTTTCATCTCCGCTACCTCCAGCTCTGTCTCCTGCCTTTTCCTCAGCGCCACTGTTTCTAATCCATACAACATCGCTGGCCTCACCACTGTCTTGTACACTTTTCCCTTCATTCTTGCTGACACTCTCCTATCGCACATCACACCGGACACTTTTCTCCAACCATTCCAGCCTACCTGCACACGCTTCTTCACCTCTTTTCCACACTCTCCATTGCTCTGGATTGTTGAGCCTAAGTACTTAAAATTCTCCACCTTCGTTATCTCTGCTCCCTGTAACATCACCGTTCCTCCTGGGTCCTTCTCATTCACACACATGTATTCTGATTTTCTGAGGCTAACCTTCATTCCTCTCCTTTCCAGGGCATACCTCCACCTCTCTAGATTTTCCTGCACTTGTTCTCTGCTCTCACTACAGATCACGATGTCATCTGCAAACAACATAGTCCATGGAGATTCTTGTCTCACCTCGTCTGTCAGCCTGTCCATCACCATAGCAAACAAGAAGGGGCTGAGAGCTGACCCTTGATGCAGTCCCACCTCCACCTTGAATTCGTCGGTCACACCGACAGCACACCTCACCGCTGTCTTACATCTCTCATACATGTCCTGCACCACTCTAACATACTTCTCTGCCACTCCAGACTTCCTCATGCAATACCACAGTTCTTCTCTTGGCACCCTGTCATATGCTTTTTCCAGATCCACAAAGGCACAATGTAGCTCCCTCTGACCTTCTCTGTACTTTTCTATTCACATCCTCAAAGCAAACATTGCATCTGTGGTGCTCTTTCTTGGCATGAAACCTAACTGTTGTTCACAAATGCTGACCTGTGCCCTTAGTCTAGCTTCCACTATTCTTTCCCATAACTTCATCGTATGGCTCATGAACTTTATCCCTCTGTAGTTACTGCAACTCTGCACGTCTCCCTTGTTCTTAAAAATGGGCACCATCACACTTCTCCTCCACTCCTCCGGCATCTGCTCACTCTCTAGTACCTTGTTGAATGTTCTTGTCAGAAATTCTACTGCTACCTCTCCTAGACACTTCCATACCTCCACAGGTATATCATCAGGACCAACTGCCTTTCCATTCTTCATCCTCTTCAATGCCTTTCTCTCTCATTTTCCTCATTCATCAGCTCTTCAAAATACTCTTTCCATCTTCCCAGCACACTTCTGTCATCAGTCAATACATTTCCCTCTCTGTCCTTTTATCAATCTAACTTGCTGCACGTCCTTCCCATCTCTAGTTCTCTGCTGTGCCAACCTGTATAGATAATTTTCTCCCTCTTTCCTATCCAACCTATCATATAAGTCATCATACGCCCTCTGTTTGGCCTTAGCCACTGCTACTTTTGCCTTACGCTGTGTCTCCCTGTACTCCTGTTTACTCTCTTCGGTCCTCTCAATGTCCCACTTCTTCTTAGCTAACCTCTTCCTTTGTACACACTCCTGCACTTCCTCATTCCACCACCAAGTCTCCTTATCTACTTTCCTTCCAGAGGACACACCAAGTACTCTCCTACCTGTGTCCCTGATCACATTTGCTGTGGTTGTCCAGTCATTTGGAAGCACTTCCTGGCCACCCAAAGCCTGTTTCAACTCCTCCTTGAAGACAACACGACACTCTTCCTTTTTCAGCTTCCACCACTTTGTCTTCTGCTCTGCCTTTGCCTTTTTCACCTTTCTTACCATCAGAGTCATCCTGCATACCACCATCCTATGCTGTTTGGCAACACTCTCACCCACTATGACTTTGCAGTCACTGACTTCCTTCAAATTACATCGCCTACACAAGATGTAGTCTACCTGTGTGCTCCTACCTCTGCTTTTATAAGTCACCCTATGCTCCGGTTTCTTCTGGAAGAAAGTATTCACCACAGCCATTACCATCCTTTTTGCAAAATCTATCAACATCTGTCCTTCTGCGTTCCTGTCCTGGATACCAAACCTGCCCATCACTTCCTCGTCCCCTCTGTTGCCTGTACCAACATGTCCATTGAAGTCTGCACCAATGACCACTCTTTCACCTCTGGCGGTACTCTGCATCACTTCATCTAAGTCACTCCAGAATCTCTCCTTCTCTTCTAGCTCACATCCTGCCTGTGGGGCATAAGCACTAACAACAGTGAGCATTACACCTTCAATTTCTAACTTGAGACTCATCACTCTGTCTGACACTCTTTTCACTTTTAGAGCATTCCTGACAAACTCCTCCTTCAAGATGACTCCTACTCCATTTCTCTTCCCATCCACACCGTGATAAAATAGCTTAAACCCTGCTCCTAAGCTTTTAGCTTTGCTACCTTTCCACCTGGTCTCCTGAACACACAGTATGTCCACCTTCCTCCTCTGCATCATGTCAGCCAGCTCTCTACCTTTTCTTTGCATAGTTCCAACATTCAAAGTCCCCACTCTCAGTCGTAGACTCATGCCTTTGCTCTTCTCTCTCTGCCTACGGACACGCCTCCCACCTCTCCTTCTTCGACGTCTTCGACCAACAGTAGTCCAATTTCCATCAGCACCCTGTTGATTGACAGCACTGATGGCGGTCGTTGTTAACCCGGGCCTTGACCGATCCGGTATGGGGTAATACTTCTGATTTGCATTATAAATGTTTGGCATTGGTTTTACGTCGGATGCCCTTCCTGACACAACCCTCTGCATTTCTCCGGGCTTGGGACCGGCATGAGGGGGAGAGACACTGGTTAGTGCCCCCCCCACCTCATGGATGCATTTGTCTACGCCTACTACTATGGTTGTGTATATACGCTGACAGAGAGGTGATTTTGTGAAGGAACAATTCTGATACCAAAATGTGAAAGAGTTTCTGGTGACAGAAAATGAAAATGTTAAAACAGAATATTTTATGTATATACAGTACTGAATGTGTGTGTGTGTGTATATATATATATATATATATATATATGGATCCCTCACTTTCCGTGGTTAATTGGGACCGAGATCCCCACGCGAGCATTGAAAGCCGCGAAGTAGGATCACCCCCCCCACTGATGTATATGTGTTTCTAATATCAATAAATACATATTCAATGCTATAAATGCTTATAACAATGAAACATTCAAAAATATTGCATAAGATGTAAATAAAATATAAATACACACACATACAGATGGAATTGCATGAGAAGAAGACTACACACATTGCACACAAAGATGCAACAATGTAAGTAGTTTTGATGGGAGATTTGGGTTTGATTTTTTTTTTGTGTTTGTTTAGGGGTGTTTTTTTTTTTTCTTCCATAATTGGCCTTGTTTTTGTGGCATTTTCCTTAACTTTTTCCCCTGCTCTTCCTTAATTTCCTTATTTTTTAATTCAATGTATATTTATTTATTTTTAAAAAACTATGATGCACTGAAGCCACATGAACTGAAGTACGAAGTAGTGAGGGATCTCTGTGTGTATGTGTGTGTATGTATATATATATATATATATATATATATGTATATATATAAAATATACACACACACACACACACACACACTGTTCAGTTCATTTTCTGTAACTGCTTCATCCTAATTAGGGTCGCGGGGAGGCTGGGGCCCATCCCAGCCAACTCAGGGGGAGGGCAGAGTACACCCTGGACAGCTCGCCAGGCCATCGCAGGCCGGAAACACGCTGACGGCTTTGCAGCTACTCTTGTCGAAAGGCAGCAATGGTTCTTTTACATGCCTCACACCATAGACAGTGACAGACATGGCCGGCTTTTGATAACCCAGTTAGCAGTTGATTTTTTTTGTGTTTGTTTAGGGGTGTTTTTTTTTTTCTTCCATAATTGGCCTTTGTTTTTGTGGCATTTCCTTAACTTTTTCTTCAATTCTTCCTTAATTTCCTTATTTTTTTAATTCGATGAATAGTTTAAAAAAACAAAACCTGCGATGCACTGAAGCTGCATGAATTGAAGCGCGAAGTAGTGAGGGATCCCTGTATGTATGTATATGTGTGTGTGTGTGTGTATATATATATATATATATATATATATATATATATATATATATATATATATATATATACACATACATACAATATGAGAGAGAGCACATTGTTCTTTGGCTCCAACAACATGCTTGTATTTTATTCACTCACGAGGACAAACTGACTTCCCTCAACAAGCCTACTAAATACGAAGTTATAACATCACTGGAAGACATTATATTAATCAGTATAATTCTTAATTGTATGGTTACTTCCACTGACAGGGCGGGTATATGGCATGCAAACTTGTAACAGAGGTCTAACTTCCAGCTTCTTTTTTTTTCTCAGATACGAAGTGGAGAGAGCCACATCACCTGCTCCCAGTTATGAATCCATGCACAGCGATGATTGGTCAGAGCAAGCAGGTGAAAATCATTGTAAGATCCAGCTGCATAGACAGGACTCTTCATCCAGCTGTTGTTCTTATTCCTCTGATGAGATGCCTGAAAAACGGCCCAAACTAAAGGAAAAGTGAGACATGCTGTCTGTTTTTTATATTTCATTGTTTTTCTTCTGAGCGGTCAGATCCCTGGATAAAAGTAATGTACTGTATATATTTTTTTTTTCAAACCAGGCAACAGCAAATACCAAGAAATGATCATTCTTCAAAGCCAGAGTTAGAAATTGATCTTAATGTGAAGCAGCACCCTGCCCTGACTGTTGATTTTACCTTTAAGGTGGGAGACATTATCATTTTCCTTATATATATATATATATATATATATATATATATATATATATATATATATATTTATTTTTTTTAATAATTATGGTAATGTGTTACTCTCATAAACACAATGTACACCATAATTGCACAGTGCTGTGATTAGATTAGGATCCCAAAACTCAGAAAACTATAAACTGGTCATTTAGTACATTCAGATGACCAGCTGACTTTATTTTATTTCCACATAATGTTGCTGAGCCTTGACCTGATTAGCAGAAGTCACAATGTCATGCTGATTACATGATGTAATCAAGGACAAAGGCAGCCCAACAAAATACTAGGGTGCGTGCTGGACCTTTTTTTGCAGGGTAGTATACATTCCCCTTTTATTAGTGTGGTGTGAGTAATATCACATGATAATGCAGTCCCTTTTCAATCACTGCCCGTACTCGGTGTGTGTAGTCCTTGTCCATACACGACATGTGGTGAGTCCTTGTACAAAAAACACACCTTAGACACTGTTCAGCCATAATAAATACCACTTGAGCAATATGCTCTTATTCAGCCCCATATGCAATGAACTGCAATGTACTGTGTTATGGCAACCTTCTATCATAACAGGAATTAACAGTTTCAGCAGTTTAGATATACTCGTCTTCACATACACTCTGTGCACATTAGTGAGCCTTAAGTGTCCACAGCATTTTTGCCTGTTCACTGGTTGGCCATTTTTGGACCACTTTTGGTTTGAACCTACCACTGCATTATCAGGAACACACCACAAGACCTGCAGTTTTGTAGATAAATAGAACCAACAGTTTAATCATCCCAATCAAGTGATTCGCTTTACCACTCAGTGCTCATAATGTTTTTAATATTATGGTTGACCAGTGTAGTTCTTGTTAGTTTTATTTCTTTTTGCACTGTACTGCATTTCTGAAGTGATACTTCAACTAATGAATTTAATCCGTTCCGAGGGCAAACTCGTAAATCGTAAAAGCTCCTTAGATGAAACAATTATTCCCATAATAACAGAAAACTAATTAATCCGTTCCAACCTCCTCTCAAACTCATAACCTGCCACAAACATGTATATTTGACTCAATATATTAAAGATAAATATGTAAAAACAATAAATATTTAATAATAATAATACATGTACAGTAACATCAATAATAATAATAATAAAACAAGAATAAACAATAAGTCATCTAAGCCTTTCGATCATTGATTGCGGCAAAGATGTCACGGGGCAAGCAGGATGTGGTGCGTAACGGAGGAGGAGAATTTTGTTAGCGTGCACACTACGAATGCCTGCAAGGAAAGGCTAGTGGTGAGCTCTCACAAGGCCAGTGCTTCTCAAATAGTGGGGTGCGCCCCCAATGGTGTGATGCCGGGGGGGCACGTATGACTCTGGGGAACATGCTTTTTTTGCCATACTGTACTACAATGAAGTGCAATTGCGCATCCAGTACAGTAGTTGGCAGTGGTGCGCTCTTTGTCGTGGCACCGAGCAAACGATATGAAGTGCAGTAAATACTATTTATAGTAACGCACAGTGCGTGATTTTTTATTTATTTATTTATTTTTTCTTCCTGGAGGGGGCATCACAGAAAATAATTGAGAAGCACTGCACAAAGCGTTCCCGGAGTGTGGAGGAATAGACGCAGAATAGTAGGAGGCTAATTGGCCTGGAAAAGCCATTTCGAGGAGAACTCGTAAAGTGAACTTTTGCTTGTTGGATGGAGCACATTTTTTGTGGGTTTGAAGCTCGTATCATGGAAAAAATCGTTATAAGGGACTCGTAACACTGTATTTTGGAATAATGGCTTAGGTAAACTAAAATTATTAAATTTATTACTTTAGACATAATAATAACACTGCGATGGCCTGGTGAGCTGTCCAGGGTTTACTCTGCCCTCTCCTGGAGTCGACTGAGATGGACGCCACCCTAATTAAGATTAAATGGTTGAGAAAATGAATGAACCAATTGTATTATTATTATTATCATTATTAATACTAATACTGATTACACCACCCTCCTTCATCTGCTAAATAAATCCTTGTCCATTTTCAGGTTCTCCAGAGCAGCCTGCAGAAACTTCCCAATGAGAAATTTAAACACTTTAAGAGAATTCTGGGGGAACGGTACCCAAAGCTCTTTCAAGATCAGCTTTACAATTTGGACATTATAGACCTGGTGGATAAGATGTTGGAGATTTGTAAGTTACAGGTGTCTCTGAACATCACAGTGCTACTGCTGAGTGAAATGAAGTTCAAACAAATCGTTGAGCATCTACAGGGACTGTGCAAGAGAAGTAAGTAGAATAAAATTTGAATATTAAAGCAGGTAGATCTGTAAGCACTTCTGTGTCACTCTGAAATGGCTGCACCCTTTAAGCTCTAAAATGGGATTTTATCAGGCTCACTGAGTCTTCTTACTTTCTCTCATTGTAGCTATGATAGATTAGTAATGCATATAATAATTAGGTAATAGTAATTATTCAAACGTTGGAGGTGGGATTTCAGGGAAAATGATTAGCTGTGTAATTTTTTAAAAGAGAAGTGTCAAAATATGATTAGTCAGATGTATCAATTTATAGGTGTAATCAGAGTGAGCAAAGACTTTATATTGTTAATTTTGTAAAAGACACACACACGCACACAATGTGTTCCAGCTACAACATCTCATTTCTAGTATGTGGACATGCTGCGTTGCTTTCATTTGTCAGGTCATTACTTTTTTCAGGTAGTAAACATAATTACTGAGATATTATATTATATATATAGATACAGTGGTACCTCACTTTACGAAATTAATCCGTTCCAGAGCCTTTTTCGTAACCTGCATTTTTTGTAAATTGAATAGCATTTTACATGTAAAACGTGAGATTCGTTCCAAGGCTCCCAATACTACCCCCTAAACTCTTTGAAAACTATAAAAGCATATCTTTTAAGACCTCCTTCTGCTTCAATATCGTATCGATGGTAGACGGGTTAGGCCGTATTCCTTTGTGATATCACTCGAGCCCGTTTCTTCTTCTCACTCGCACCGGAAATAACACGCGCGCCTGTGTATGAGTGTGCACGCGTGTTGACCATGTATATATATATAAGAACCTTTCACACCTTGGGGGCATTCAGAATAGGTATTCAGTCTAACATATCCCTGGACTATGGAAGGAAACCAGGAAGAGAGGCGATGATTTTGCATGGTGTGTCTCACCAGACATAAATGGTAAATATATATAGAGGTGAAAGTAAGCCGGAACGCACTAGAACGCCGTGAGGGTGGAAATATACAGACCTTTTTTACAGGAATGTACCGGAATGCCTCCTTCACACATGCACACAATGCGAGTCCCCCCCTAGTGATTTTACCGAAATAAATATAAAATTGATGAATACATAAAACGCATCTACAGAATTTGCCTTCTGTGGTATGTGGAACTGGGTTTTAGTGGTTGGACCAACACTACAGTAATTTGTAGACTACGGAACTCACTTACTGTGAGAAGTTGCAACTTGTAGTAGGCAGTCACTCACTGTAGTGTTACATTAATCAAATGTTTTTTTAGACAACAGGGTAGTGATTTTTGCAAAATAAATAAAATAAAAATCCCCAGGTAAATAACTGTGATGTTTTACGCATCGTCAAATACGTTCTGTTTCTCTGTCATGCGAGCAGCACCACTCCCTTCTGCAAACAAACACACGTGGAAGAGAGAAAACTCAATGTGGGTTTTTTTTTTTTTTCCCCCCCGCATTGGATGGTTGGTTGCCTAAGTGAGGGAAGGACCTCAAGACAGTGCTGGGCGTCGGATGGAGGTTGTGTGCATATTTTTGTTATGGAACAGTATCGAAACATGCCTAACGCACATGAAGGTCAAATAAATGCAAGAAAATTGATTTTATGTTGAAGAAAAAGAGGGATGACGAGCAAGTTGGGGAACAGAGAGCGGACAGTGCAGAGGAAATACATGGAGTAGGGGAACCATGCAGTAGACCAGAGATGGGCCATGAATAGCTTACAATGTTACTAGGCCAGAACACTACAGTAGGTTGTATGATTTTTTTTTTTTTTTGTGTGTGTGTGTGTAGTTTACATTTACTCCAGGCTGGAATGGGGTCCTGCCCCAAGTGGAGGAGTTAAAATATTTCCGAGTCTTGTTCACAAGTGAGGGAAGGATTATAGCCTCTGCTGTAAAGTGCAGCTTGTACCGGTCTCTCATGGTGAAGTGGGAGCTGAGTCACAAGGAAAAGCTATCAATTTACCAGTTGATTTACGTTCCAGCCCTCACCTATAGTCCCGAGTTTTGGGTAGTGACTGAAAGAAAAAGGTCGTGGATACAAGCAGCTGAAATGAGCTTCCTCTGCCAGGTGGCAGGGCTTTCCCTTAAGGTGAGAATCTCAGCCATCTGGGAACCACTGTTTCTCCACCTTGAGGTGAGCCAATTGAGGTGGCTTGGGCATCTGCTTAGAATGCCTCCCGAACGCCTCCCTGGTATCGTGTTGTGGGCATGTCCAACCTGGAGGAGATCCTGGGGTCAACTTAGAACACTCCGGAGGGATTATGTCTCTCGGTTGGTCTGGGAACACCTCAGTGTCCCCCAGAAAGAGGCTGTGGAGAGGAACGTCTGGACCTCATTGCTTAGGCTTCCCTCACGACCTGACTCCGGATTAAGGGGAGAAAGATGATGACGAGATATTACTGTGAGCTGAGGCTGTAAGGAAGCTTCTGAAAACACTTTAATTATGTTGAAGTTGTGTTATTATTGTTCTGGTGTTATCTCCCCCTAATGAGTACTTTATTTGCACTTTGTGAAAATAAGATGTTTTGCAAAGCGTACGAAAAATGTTTGCGTTGCACAGTTCCTGCAAGAATCTTATCTTACTTTCACCCCTGCTAATGATCTGTCTGCCTCTATATTTACCATTTATGCCTGGTAAGACACAAATTCAAAATCACTGAAGTGGTGGTGGTAGTGACACAGTGGTGGTCTAGTGGTATAGGGCGCTGGATCACTGATCCAAAGGTTGGGGGTTCGAGTCCCACTCTCCAGAAGGTTGTCACTGTACCCCCCAGTGCAGCTCACTAGGTTATCAAAGGCGGGCCATGTCTCTCACTGTCTATGGTGAGAGGCATGTAAAAGAACCATTGCTGACTTTCGTAAAGAGTAGCTGCAAAGTCGTCCGCGTGTTTCTGTCCCTTGCTAAAAAGGGTTGTGACAGGAAGGGCATCCGACGTTAAAAAAAACCTCTGCCAAATCAAACGTGCGAATAAGACGATTCGCTGTGGCGACTCCCGAGTAAAAGGGAAAAAGCCGAAAGGAAGACAGACAGACAGACACAAATTCAAAATCACTCCCTCTCTTTCAGCTAGTTTATTAATTGTGCTACACTTGGAGAGAACTTTCAATCACTACTATATAAATCTTTTGACGAACCTTACCTTGATGAATAATGCTGATACCAGGTACATAGTGGTAAAGCTTCACTACTATTTTGAAGCTCCTATAAAAAAGCTGCCTGACGTTCCTTTTTCCATTCTCCCCAACAGACGAAGTCCGTTACGAGCTGAAAAAGACACTGAAAAGGATGTACGAGCATGTTTATGAAGACCCGACCCAGCAAGAACAACAAAAGCTTTTCGAGGATGTGTGGACAGACCTTTATATTACAGATGGCAGCCATGCTGCTGTGAACAGTGAGCACGAGTTTAGGCAGATAAAGGAGCTGCAAGAGGATTGCCGCAAAGAGCCAATTCTGGTATCCCCGAAGGATATATTCGATCCCGGAGTTGTTCAGAGGAGGCACATAAGGACAATGGTAACTAAAGGAAGTGCAGGGACTGGCAAATCATTTCTAGTTCAGCGGTTTATCTTAGACTGGGTGGAAGGTAGAGCACACCAGGAAATCTTTTTTCTGCTCCCTCTACCATTCAAGGAGTTGAACAAAGTGACCGATGAAAAAATAAGCCTCACGGACTTAATCGTCAGATTCTATCCAGAGATGAAAGAAGTGGATTCCCTGGAGTTTGAAGACTGCCAGTTAATGTTCATCTGTGATGCCCTGGACGAGCGCACTACACCCATTGATTTTTACAGCATCGCACACTGGAGTGATTACAATGAACCAGCAATACTCAATGTTATACTCTATAACTTGATCAAGGGAAATATGTTGTATTCTGCCTATTTGTGGGTGACCACTCGCCCTGTAGTGATGAACTCCATCCCACCAGAAAGTATCGACCAGTTACTAGAGGTTCGTGGCTTCTCAAATGACCAGAGAGAAGATTACTTCAGGAAGACCATCCCCGATAAGGAGCTTGCTGAAAAAGTTGTTACTCACATCAAGAGTAACAAGACGCTGTATATCATGTGCCACCTGCCGCTGTTCTGTTGGCTGGTGCGCAAATTGCTTGAGAGGAATCTCCAAAGCGGAATACTTCCCAAAACCCTTACCTGTTTCTACACTAATCTGTTGGTCCTGCATATAAAGCTGCGGGGACATAAGCTGCTACCACCAGACTCTGAATTCTTCTTGAAGCTTGGAAAAATGGCCTTCCAGCTGCTTGAGAAGGGTGAGTTCACGATTGAGAGAGAGCACTGGAAAGAGCATGGTCTGAAGGTCGAAGATGCCGTGGTCACTGCAGGCCTGTGCACACAGTTTTACTGCCAAAAGTTTATGATGTATCAGGAGAAAGTAGACTGCTTCGCTCATCCAACAATGCAGGAGTACTTAGCGGCTCTTTACGTCTTCATTTGTTTCAAGATCCAAAATAAGAACGTCCTGGAAGGTGAAAAGGTTAAAAGGTTGTCAGGCACACAAGTGCAGCTTATGGATCTGCACAAAAGTGCCATAGACACAGCATTACATGCTCAAAGTCACAACTATGACCTCTTCCTACGTTTTCTTTTGGGAATGTCTGTAGAGGCCAACCAGGAGCTGCTAAGTGTCTTTCTTTTCAACACAGAATCTACCCAACAAACACGGAACGAGACAGCATGCTACATCAAAAAGATGATAGAGAAGCATCCTGAGAGAACAGAAAACCTCCAGAGATGCATTGATGAACTTTTCCCTTCTCCTCAAAGGCACAAAACCTGATTTTACAGCATTGTGATATGGACGGGATGTGGCAGAGAACCAATTTGTTCCTCGGGGTCTTAGGCTTGTATATCTCAGTAGCTTGAAAACTAACACCTGTGTGTTGGCCAGAAACTGACCCAGATGAAATTGCGCTTGAAAATTAAAGGGGCTTCTTATCTCTTTAAATGCACTACCTTGTTTCCTTTTCTTGCTTCTTAGCCCCCTCCATGTAGGCAATGAAAGGATGCAGCAACAGGAAAAGAAGGCAGAAGGAATGCAATCAGATAGTGTAATCTCTTCTTTACATGGGTTACAATGCCCTCTTGTGGCCTGTTCCACAATTTTTTTTTTTTTTATTCCCTGCACATTCTGGGTGATTTCCATCCCCCATGCTCAATCAAGCAATGTTAAAAAATATATTTTAAAACTGTCTTGGATCTGGATTCAGATCATAACCAAAATTTATTCAGTTCTCTGCTGACCCAAAAACGTATTTGGTTAAAATTTTATGGAAAGACACTCACGGCCAAGCTGACAACCTCCCCTCTACATTTTCTTACAATATCTGTGTGACTCAAGAAAGTTCATTTAGATACTTTGGTGTGTGCGTGCAATGGTTAACTAAGGTTTGGCTTGATATGTTCATCACTCATGCAAGATTAAGGTCCCCATCTAGTCACTGGTGGTTGTCCTAAATTAGCTGTTTTTCCATTAGTCTTCTTAAAAGCAATTATAAAATTATAATCAAATTAACATACATGGCAATTTTCCACGGAGCCGCGGAATTCCGTGGTTTTTATCTCAAATTGGTAATTTCTGCGAATCGTCTAAATCTGAGGAGAAAATTTTAGGGGAGTATAGAGGCGCTTCTGACAAGTTCACTTGCTTGTGCTTGAGATAAAGTGCTCAGCTTCATGTAAAGTGACTCGTCTCAATGCATATTTGCAGCGTGTTGTGTTTAAAATGGTGCGAACTTTAATGAAAGAAGAGGATTCCCGTGTTTCAGAATCAGATATGGATGTTAAGAATAAGTTTAAGTGGGAATGGCTAGAAAAGTTTGTGAAATTTGAGGTGAAAATCAGCAAACAGACTCAGAATGTATCGGAAGCTTTGGCGAGTTTCATAAAGAAATCTGACATTGCCGACAAGGTCTTGTGCGTTTATTGCAACGACCTGATCAATTCTGGATCTCGCGGATGTATTACACTTATGGCCGACAGACAAGCACAGTCAGAGGGAGTTACCAAATATTTATTTCATTTAGATTACGTGAAATCCCATTGAAATGTAACTTAATAAAAGTAATCTGTATTGGTAAAATCATTGTGTGATAAACTTACTCGCATTGTTGATAAGAACAGTTTAATATGTATGGGAGTTTTATTTTCATTTTATTCCTTTTTTAAATTTCAGCCAAATTCATGTTCAATTTGAAAATACATGTACTCAAAACAATTGTGATGGTTGTCATATAAATTAATACACTGTTGTTGTTATTTACCTAAGTAGTATCTCAACATTTAATTAGTAACTAGCAGGCTGGGATAGTTAGTTGAAAATGTTCCATAAATTTATAAAGTGGTTTACAGGAAAATTTGTGTATTTTTTTTCCATCTTTCATTTATATAACACAAAACATAGAGCCATGGTTAACCTATTTCTCAATTCTGTGTATATGTTATATTGAAAATACATATATGTTTACAAATAATTATATTCCAATTAGTCTATTCCTATTAGATGATATGTTGACCAAGTGTAGATAGCAAACAGGCTCCGCCCTAAACCCTGCCCCCTCTAAATTTCTGCTGAAAATATATTTTGCTGTTGCCATGTATCAATTAATTTGGGGTCAGAGTTAACACCTTGAACTCTTCACGTTCCTCAAACCGTTCCTGAACAAGTTCTGCAGTGAAAGGATGCACACCTGAATACCTTTCCCATGAAAGATTGTACTTCATCTCTAACAATGTTCAGGTAAGTGGTACATGTCGAGGTTACACCCATATGAAAGCCAGGGCCCAAGGTTTCCCAGGGAATTACACTCCATCTGCTGACTTCACACATTCGTGAACCTTGGGCACATATGAGCATGGAACTGGTGCACTCCCTGTCCTTCCTAGGACCACTTTTGGTACATAATAAATACGTACCAGGGACACTCCGTAACGCCCAGTGTTTTGGATATACCGTACTCTGAACACCCGATCATCGAGCCATCACATGCTGGCATTTGTCAGAGGTGCTCAGATCCTTACACTAGACTGTTCATTTTCTACCGTTCAACAAGATATTCAAGGCTAGTCACGTCTCGGGAATTGAACAGATTTATTTTGCTGTACCTGAAGCACAAAAACATTATATAGTACTCAATTAATTTGGTCAAGAATAGGAGTTGCACTGCAATTGTAAATAAACAAATAATTCTGAGGAAAGAACTTGTCTTCTCTTCTGAATTTGTGAGTCTCAATCTGGTTGAAGGTGTTACTGCTTTTTCTTCACGACATGGGCGCAGTCGTATTTGCCCCTGACTACTTTAAGCTTGACCCCTGGCAGATCCTGGGTCCTGCCTCCTTCCACCAATACAACATTGTGCTCCTGAAGATTATGTCCTTCACCTGGAATGAACACCACCGCCTCTTTCCCATTGGAGAGACGAACACGTGCACATTTTCTGTTGGCCGAGTTGGGCTTTTTGGGCTTCCTGATCATGGTTTTCAGGACTACTGCCTTCAGCTGCGGTCGGCCAAACGTGGCACCAAGCTTTTTGGGTGGTGGTGATGGTTTACCCTTGCGATGCATCTGATTGAGTGTAGCCATGGTCCTGATTAAAGGAGGTCCAGACCAAGGAAAAGCAAACTGGGAGGCTGTAACAGTAACATCATAACACAGAATATTTATTTACATTACACTTGAAATTTGCTTCAGATTTAAAATGACAATGGATAGCTGTCGAGTAATTAGTGGAAGGCTTGGATCCTGAAAGCATGGCATGTATTTGACTTTATTCTGGTTGTTCAGCAGAGTAAAATTAAACCACAGTTCAGCACTGTGTGCTTTGTACAGATGTTTGCAGTGACATGTAAAAGCTCTGGTTAATGTCCAAAGATAAATAATGAAATGTAAATACATGAAAAAATATATTGTTGATGAATCACAGAAGCTTTGGCAGTGAAAAAAGTAATTATAATCTTAATTAGGAATAATAACATTTGGGCACTGAACAGCCACATGTTGGTAATATACATCTCTGAAAAGTGTCTGTCACATAATGCCACATTTTTAAAATCATTCACCCTCTTTGAATTTAATAAATATCATTTTCCTCTGCTGAACAGAGAATCATAGGTCGTACAACAATTCACAATGCTCAAATCAGCCAATCATTTTTGCTATCATGGAGCAGGACTGTACATTCTAGAAATCATTTAATTGGCCAAATACAAAACTAGTACACTAATTTAACATAAGAATGAATCAAACTACTACTTTTGTATTTCTTCGACAAATATTATTATATACTTACCCATCACTTCAGAAATTATATACATGAACTCTAACAGCACTTCAATGCAGGGTCATCCACAGTTCATTCATACATAACATTCTTATTGGTTGAAAGCTGAAGAACAGCACGAGATCTGAATTTACACATTTTCTGTATATTCCCTGACATATGACAGATGAAGGGTACAAAAGAATGGGAGGTTAACTCAGGACCTGATTGCAGTACGGTGGACATGCGAAGCATTACACTATGTTCACATCACTGTTCAGATGGTTAGGAAGTTAAATTATGTCTCTCAATATAGCGTCAGTTTAATTCTTCTTCAGACAGACAGACACACACACATTTTATATATATATATATATACACACACACACACACACACACACACAAATGCAGCCATGAGGCGGAAGGCGGGGCACTAACCAGTGTCTCTCCCCCTTATGCCAGTCCCAAGCCCGGATAAATGCAGAGGGTTGTGACAGGAAGGGCATCCGGCGTAAAACTTCTGCCATATTTCCAATGCAAATGATCAAAACAAAATTCATACCAGATCGGTCGAGGCCCAGGTTAACAACGACCGCCATCAGTGCTGTCAATCAACAGGGTGCTGATGGAAATTGGACTACTGTTGGTCGAAGACATCGAAGAAGGAGAGGCGGGAGGCGTGTCCGTAGGCAGAGAGAGAAGAGGAAATGGGTGAGCCGAGGACTGAGAGTAGGGACTTTGAATGTTGGAACTATGCAAGGAAAAGATAGAGAGCTGGCTGACATGATGCAGAGGAGGAAGGTAGACATACTGTGTGTTCAGGAGTGAAACTTGGTGGTGGAATGAGGAAGTGCAGGAGTGTGTACAAAATAACAGGTTAGCCAAGAAGTGGGACACAGAGAGGACCGAACAGAGTAAACAGGAGTACAGGGAGACACAGCGTAAGGCGAAGGTAGCGGTGTCAAAGGCCAAACAGAGGGCGTATGATGACTTGTATGATAGGTTGGACAGTAAGGAAGGAGAAAATGATTTATTCAGGTTAGCACAGCAGCGAGATAGAGATGGGAAGGACGTGCAGCAAGTTAGATTGATTAAGGACAGAGAGGGAAATGTATTGACTGATGAAAGAAGTGTGCTGGGAAGATGGAAAGAGTACTTTGAAGAGCTGATGAACGAGGAAAATGAGAGAGAGAAAAAGAGTAGAAGGGGTTACCGTTGAGGAACAGGAAGTAGCAAAGATTAGTAAGGGTGAAGTGAGGAGGGCATTGAAGAGGATGAAGAGTGGAAAGGCAGTTGGTTCTGATGACATACCAGTTGAGGTATGGAAGTGTCTAGGGGAGGTAGCAGTAGATTTTCTGACAAGAATATTCAACAAGGTCTTAGAAAGCGAGCAGATGCCGGACGAATGGAGGAGAAGTGTGCTTGTGCCCATTTTTAAGAACAAGGGAGATGTACAGAGTTGCGACAACTACAGAGGGATAAAGTCAGGGCAGAGGTCAGCATTTGTGAACAATAGTTTGGTTTCATGCCAAGAAAAAGCACCACAGATGCAGTGTTTGCTTTGAGGATGTTAATAGAGAAGTACAGAGAAGGTCAGAGGGAGCTGCATTGTGCCTTTGTGGATCTGGAGAAAGCATATGACAGGGTGCCGAGAGAAGAACTGTGGTATTGTATGAGGAAGTCTGGAGTGGCAGAGAAGTATGTTAGAGTGGTGCAGGACATGTATGAGAGATGTAAGACAGTGGTGAGGTGTACTGTCGGTGTGACCGACGAATTCAAGGTGGAGGTGGGACTGCATCAAGGGTCAGCTCTCAGCCCCTTCTTGTTTGCTATGGTGATGGACAGGCTGACAGACGAGGTTAGACAAGAATCTCCATGGACTATGATGTTCGCAGATGACATGGTGATCTGTAGTGAGAGCAGAGAACAAGTGGAGGAAAATCTAGAGAGGTGGAGGTATGCCCTAGAAAGGAGGGGAATGAAGGTTCGTCTCAGTAAGAATAGATATGTGTGAACGACAAGGACCCAAGAGGAATGGTGAGGTTACAGGGGGCAGAGATAAAGAAGGTGGAGGATTTTAAGTACTTAGGCTCAACAATCCAGAGCAATGGAGAGTGTGGAAAAGAGGTGAAGAAGCGCGTGCAGGCAGGTTGGAATGGATGGAGAAAAGTGTCCGGTGTGATGTGTGATAGGAGAGTATCGGCAAGAATGAAGGGAAAAGTGTACAAGACGGTGTTGAGGCCAGCGATGTTGTATGGTTTAGAAACAGTGGCCCTGGAGAAAAGACAGGAGGTAGAGCTGGAGGTAGCAGAGATGAAAATGTTGAGGTTCTCTTTGGGAGTAACGAGGATGGATAGGATCAGGAATGAGGACATCAGAGTGACAGCACATGTTAGATGTTTTGGAGACAAAGTCAGTGAGGCTAGATTGAGATGGTTTGGACATGTACAGAGGAGGGATAGTGAGTATATTGGTAGTAGGATGCTGAGGTTGGAACTACCAGGCAAAAGGCCCAGAGGAAGACTAAAGAGAAGATTTATGGATGTGGTGAAGGCGGACATGAAGGTCGTTGCAGTAAGAGTAGAAGATGCAGAGGATAGGGAGAGATGGAGGCAGATCATTTACTGTGGCGACCCCTGAAGGGAACAGCCAAAAGGAAAAGAAGAAGAAGATATATATACACACACACACACAGATCCCTCACTTTCCGCGGTTAATTGGGACCGAGACCCTCCGTGACAACCGAATTCCGCAAAGTACGATCGACCCCCTGACTGATGTATCCGTACATGTTTCTTCTTTTCCTTTCGGCTTTTTCCCTTTCTCGGGAGTCGCCACAGTGAATCATCTGATTCGCACATTTGATTTGGCATATGTTTTTATGTGGGATGCCCTTCCTGTCACAACCCTTAACAAGGGACAGAAGCACGCTGACGGCTTTGCAGCTACTCTTTACGAAAATCAGCAATGGTTCTTTTACACGAACCTCTCACCATAGACAGTGAGAGACATGGCCCGCCTTTGATAACCCAGTTAACTGCACTGGGGGGGGGGACAGTCCCCTGTGGGGACTCGAACCCCCAACCTTAGGATCAGCGATCCTGCACCCTATCCACTAGACCACCACTGCCCCTTGCGTACATGTATATGTGTATATAATATCAATAAATATATATTCAACACTATAAATGCTTATAATAACAATTAAACATTCAGAAATAATATATAAGATGTAAATAAAATATAAATATGGATATAAACACATACGGATGCACACCTCACATAAAAATGTAAGTAGTTTTGATGGGGGGCTTTGGGTTCGTTTTTTTGGGGGGAAGGGGGACTTTTGCATAATTGGCCTTGTTTTGTGGCATTTTCCTTAACTTTCCCCCTATTGTTCCTAATTTCGTTATTTTTTGAATTCCATGTATATTAAAAAAAAAGTGATGCTCTGAAGCCGCTTTAATTGAAGCACAAAGTAGCGAGGGATCCCTGTATATATATATATATATATATATATATATATATATATATATATATGGAACAGTAAACTAGCTTAATGCGCATGTTTTTGGACCGTGGAAGGAAACCAGTATCTGGAGGAAACCCAGGGAAGCACACAAAGAACAAACTCCACACACACAAATATCTATCTATCTATCTCTCTCTCTCTCTATCTATATATATATATATATATATATATATATATATACACACATACACACACACACACATATATACATACACACGGCACAATGGTATAGTGGATTGGAAAAGTGACAGGGCATTTGTGTGTGGAGTTTGTTCTTTCTCTGTGAGCTTCCTCCACATACTTTGGTTTCCTCCCACAGTCCAAAAACATGCACATTAAGCTAGTTTACTGTTCCAAATTGCCCCTAGGTATTGGTTGTGATTGGATATTGGTTGTCGTTTCTGGGATGACTTGGCAAGCTGTTCAGGGTGTACCCGGCCTTCACTGAGTGTCGGCTTACAGGCCAGTCTCTCTGTGACCCTGAGAGAGATGAGCTGAGACTCACCTTGCAACACGGAGGACAGAACTGGCCTCAAATTTCCAAGAAAATTCATTCTGTACAGGCTACAGAGAAAAATAAAACACAAATCAAACATTATTGTTGTTTACTGTGATCTAATCAGCTCATCTTCGTAGAAACAACATGATGTAAAACGGGGAGGGGAGGGGAGTGGGGAGGGGACTTGGTTGGACACGTGACCAACACGTTCAGCGCAACACCAAAGGCTACCTATTAAAACAGCACTAATATTTATGCAACAGAGAACAAGACAAACTAGACTCAGTTCTAGAGACATATTTCTGAAACTTTAATTTTTTAAAAAATGTATTTACTTTCTTCCAGCGCGGAAACCGATTCGTGGGAGCTCTGTTGACCTCCTGCGTTCAGGTTGCCACCATGGTCGCCGCCATCTTGAAAGTGACGTCAACACAAGGCATTCGACGCTGTATGCAATATTTTTAAGAAGTCCGCACTGCCGTCTAGTGGCTATAAGAAGAAACTGCATCAAAAATACAGTACAGTATTGCAAGGACTTGTGCTCGTTGTGCATCAAATCATCATGGCGTAGAAGTTCGTGTGTGCTTTGGAGGTTGTAAATATTTATATTTTGATTTTTATTTACTTATTTTTCCGTGTTATAAAGAACAATAGTTTTATTTTCATATTTTTTCTTTTTAAATGACAGACCATGAAAGAAAGTGAATATCAATTTATTTCACCTAATAATTAAGATGATTACTATAATAATTGCAGCTAACTGGGTTATCAAAGGCCGGCCATGTCTCTCACTGTCTATGGTGAGAGGTTCATGTCAAAAAACCATTGTTGACTTTCGTCAAGAGTAGCTGCAAAGCCGTCAGCGTGCTTCGGTCCCTTGCTAAAGGCTTGTGACAGGAAGGATGTCCGAGGTAAAAACCCATGCCAAATCAAATGTGCGAATCAGATGAATCGCTGTGGTGACCCCTGAGAAAGGGAAAAAGCCAAACGGAAGAAGAAGACTATAATTATTTATAAAATATTATTGTTCCAACTGGACTGGCTTGGAGGTGTAGCTGGTTAGCAGGTTTGCCCCAGCAATAAGTTCCTGTGTTTGATTCCCTGACTCGGGTGTTTCTGTGTGGGGTTCAGATGCTTGTGTGGGTTTCCTCCAGGTTCTCCAGTTTCCTCCTTAAGTCAAAAGACATGCCCATTATGCTAATTGGCTATATCAAATTGTCCCAAGGTGTGAGTAGGAGCTTGACTGGTTTGTGTGCAATGGATTGGCGAGCTGTTCCGGGGATATCTTGCCTTCATCTAAAATTGGGTGTGATCAACTTCAGCCTCTCCACAAGGGTAGTAGGATTGAGCAGTTTGGCAGATGCATGACTGATGAATGAGTGACAGGAGCAGAGTCTGGGTGCTCAATACCAAAGCAAATGAGAACATGTACTCAAGTACTTTCATGTTAACATGCTTCTGGTCGCAGTGAATCAGGATCTGATTAATGGGAAAACCTGCTGTTAGGCAGGTCATATTGACTTCTGTCCATGACAGAGGTCCACACACACATATACACACACACACACACACACACACACTCGTTCACATTCGGAGTCAGTGGAGCATGGTTAGTTTATCTACTGACATTATTTTGGGAGATGGAGGAACACCAAAGGCCTCTGATTGAACACATACACACAAACGGAACATTAGTGGCATCCACACAGACAATCTCTTAATTTAGGACTGAACCAAGTTCTGGAACCCTGGAGCTGTGAGAAGTTAATGTTAGCTGCTCTGCTACTATTTATCCAGAAGAAACATTATTTTTTCAGGTTTAATCACAGCTACTTCCAACTGTACATTTGTCGAGCACATGTTGTCAGGTGCAGTTCACTTTGTTTACCACTAGAGGTCAGGCTGGAGATAAACACGAATCCTCAGTCCTTAATATTACGAATCTCTGAATCTAAATTTTAACAGAAACTTCAGAGGTTAGGTTTAGTTTGTCTGGGTTTTTTTTATTTTTTTATTTTTTGATTTTTTTTTTTGAAGTTTTGTCACACTTTTAAAAAACTAAGGAACATTTTGTACAGTACTATCAATACCTTTAGAGAAATAATTGCTTATCAATGGGGCAGTAACCTTGAAGACAGAGGTTCCTATCCTTGGTCCTGGAGGATCCCAATCTTGCACATTTTAATGCTTTCCCTGCTTTGTTACAATCAATCAATCAATTAATCAATCAATCAATCAATCAATCAATCAATCAATCTGGGTGCCGTACCCAGCTTGTCATGGCTGTATATGAAGGGCAAAAAAATCTGCAGTAGCGGCCCAGAGTTCTTTCTGCAGGATGTTTTTATTGAGACACCATCTCTAGCTCGCTGGCCATTGACTCTAAAGAGTTCATCAGCCCTTTGATAGGTCTCGTTTTTATTCCTACTGGGCTGATAGCCACCCGACTCACCAAATTTGGAACCTGGTGGGGGCGCCGGTTTAGTCGCCGACCACTCGACCATTCAACAAGTTGTACTGGCTGACATGTTACCAGTAACAGGGCAAAACCTGACCTGACAAAACCTAATGGGCCCTCCTGCGACCCTCCTGGACCAGGGTTAGAACTTCTACTGTAAGGTACTGATCAGTACTAATTGCTTGGTAGTTGCTTGTTGGTGCATATGTGTCACATTTTAGCACAAGGGTGTCTATACTGTAAGCCATATAGAAGCCAATTTCCAACTATTGTGCCAAAGCTGAGCAAGCTTGGGTGATCCAAAACCATGACCACTGCTGCAGGCACTTCCAGGACTTGATCTCAGGATCTCAGCAACCTGAGGCAATTTCAAAGCCAAAAACTTGAGGATTTTGGCTCAATTATAACTCAGAGGATAGACAAGGCAAACCAGGGCATAATGTGGTGTCAGCGTGAAAGATGTGGTCGAGTCCTTTGTTGCACATTAATATAAGTGAGTATAAATATCTTAAGGAGCAGCAGGGTGCTGTATTGCTTTGCATGTCCACCTCACAGTGTGTGTGTGTGTGTGTGTGTGTGTGTGTGTGTGTGTGTGTGTGTGTGTGTGTGTGTGTGTGTGTGTGTTGGCACTGCAATATATTGGCGAGCTGTGCACTGTGTACCTCACTTTGCCCAGAGCCAGCTCAGATTGTCACCAGCATCCCTGTGGCCCTTGTAGGAGTAAATGGTTCATCATTGGAATAAATGAATAAATTAAATGGTTTAATTTCATGTATCTTGAGGGATAGGCCTGGTGGTGAAGGTGCTGGATCACTGACCCTAAGGTTAGGGGTTCAAGCCCTACTATCAACGGGTTATCACTGCCCCGCCCCCAGTGCAGCTAACTGGGTTATCAAAGGCTGGCCATGTCTCTCACTGGTCTATGGTGTGAGGTTCATGTAAAAGAACCGTTGCTGAGTCTCGACAAGAGTAGCGGCATAGCCGTCAGCGTGTTTCCGCCCTGCGATGGCCTGGCGAGCTGTCAAGGGTGTAAAATGCTCTCGCCCAGAGTTGGCTGGGATGGGTGTCAGCCTCCCCGCGACCCTAATTAGGATTAAGTGGTTACAGAAAATGATGATGATGATGATGCTGATGATGATGATGATGATGATGATGATGATGATGATGATGATGATCTTGATGGATAGATGAAGACTTCTTTTGTGTCTCTTTTTAAACAGCATATTTAAGCCATACTGGTATTTTCACAGCACTATTATGTCATAATTGATGCTCAACTGTTTATTTTCTCTCAAATAGAATATGATACGTGTTGTGATTATGGGATTTTGCTGCACACAAGGAGCTTGCAGGTTTTTTTTTTTTTTTTTTTTTTGCTGTTGCACAACCATAAATGTGGGCTTCTGCAGGGGCTGTTTGTGTGGCTGTAACTGTAGGATGCTCAACATGAGAGTGATAAACACAGGAATGGAAAGAAGGAGTGGAGGGTGAGAGATGGAAGAGAGGGATGAGGGTGTGTAATAAGGAAAGAGGGGACTAATGAATGGGAAGGCACAGATGTGTAAAAGAGGGAGGATGAAAAGATACTCTGCTGACTGATTGCAGGAGTGGGAGGAAAGCGAGAGGAGCAAGCGAGCATCTAAAGTCCTTGTGGGCCTTCAAACCTCATCTCTCTCTCTCTCTCTCTCTCTCTCTCTTTTTTTTTTCTTCCTCTTTACAGACCTGTCTATTTTGGTTCCTCTTCAGTGCTGAAAGGCCATTGCTCTCACAAGGGCAGGGAGATGAAACCGAGAGTGAGAAAGTGTGGTGATGGTGGTGGTGGTGGTAGTGGTGGTGGTGATGGCCAATGGGAGGACACGGATGGGCATGGGGATATTTTTGGATATGTGTGGGAGTCGGTGGGTTGTTGGAATGTTGGATACTGTTAATGGACAGGAGATGAACTGAATAAAGTTGACACGTTAACAGGACCATGGAGGTGGAGCCTATATATGAAGGATCTAAAATGCCTCGGCAACAGGATGGGGGGGAAGAAAAAATGGAGCCAGAGACATTTTGAGAAAGAAGAGGCAGAGGCTGACAGGGAAAGTGAGAGGGAGGCAGGAAAAACCATATTGGGTATTATCGTGCACTGTGTAGGCTGAGTGAATGAGTATAGTGTTTGTGTTTGTGTGTGTGTGTGTGTGTGTGTGTGTGTGTGTGTGTGTGTGTGTGTGTGTGTGTGTGGTGTGTGTTGGAGTGGGAAGCTGATTGTCTCCACCGTGCCTCGAGTCAAGAGCACACGTCAGGAAAATAGCTCGCGCCTCATCATGTGCGTCAGTCAGCAGCACTCAGGTCCATGAAACCATGGAGACCCAGTAAAAGGCTTTAAATGAAAATCATGAAGTATAAAATAAACAATAGACTTATCGGGGGCAGCGTTAATGAAATTATAGACACGGACGCTCCTTGCTTTGATTAGTTGCATATCATTTAATTAACTGCCATATATTTTGAACACAAAAAAAAAAAGTTAGAATCAACAAGATCATCAAGATCATGTGAGCAAGCGCCATCTTTATTATCACAGATAACATTTTGATAGAATTCAATATTTTTTATATAATCGCACAAGCACAAACATTCCTTGTAAACAATGTCAATGAATAATACATAACAAGAGTTTAGGAATCAATCCAATACTTTGCTGTAGACAATTCTACATTGGTGTACGGGTGCAATAGAACCAATACAAATTAGCTTTTAATATTTTTTTAATATGATCCTTGTGTAAAATAGTCTTCACTATAAGTGAATACCAAGGTGGCACTTTTGTAAAATTGCCATTACAAGAATACATTAAAGTATTTTATTTTCTCGCAAAATGACAGTCCATGAATAGAAATGCTCATATGACATTCATTTTGGTAAAGTGCAAACACAAAATAAAGATTTATTATTATTATTATTTTTTTTTTTTTTTTTACATTTTTAAAAATTAATTCTTCATAAAATCTTTTGGTGTAATCATTAATATAATATAATATAATATAATATAATATATGGGGGAAAAAAATTAAAACTTTGGCAATATGCCATACTTTATCAATTAAGTCACAGACTTATTTTAGAACATGTGATCACTGGTTCCATCTGAAAGAGAACAAGAAATAAAGAAACAGGTTAGAATATTATAAGCCGATGAAATCTCCGACTTTCGGATCGTATCGGTACCTTTCAGAGCTTCTCACCTTGATAGAAGTGCTGTGGTGACTCTTGATTAGGGAGTTGATACAACTCGGGTTGTTGCCTCAAGGCAGGATTAATAGAGGCAGCTGCCTCGAACACGGTTTCCATGTTGACCAGCTCCTCCAGGAAGGACTGGGTACAAGGTAGACCAGGGCTGAGGTCATCTTCTGGAGCAGAGGAGGACTCCTGGGAGGCTGGAAGAGTTATCTCTTCATCCATTATGCTGTCCATCGAAGCCTTTCCCTCATCACGCTCCCCTGACTCCAGCGAACGTCCCCCAACTGTGCTGGTACAATGCGTCGACCGGACGCTACAGAGGTGCTGCTGCACACCAACTATGGCCTCCTCCTGACTGTATCCCGAGGAGCAGGTACTCACTGGGGCAGAAGGGGTATGCTCAATAGAAGAGTGAATAAGAGGAGGTGGGGAAGATGACGAGAAATAAGGTGCTGGGAGGGGGGTTGCTATTTGTTCTTGCAGTAAAGACAGTTCGTCTTGATCCCGTGATGAGTGAGCTTCTTTACAGCTCATGCTGTGTGGAAAGTGAGTGGACATAGATCTCGAGCTCTGTTGCTGTAGGACAGGGGAAGAGGGATGAATGGACAGTGAATGATCTTTCCAGAAGCCCTCAGCAACGGAACTGAGATACTGAGCCAATAGGGAAATCTCCATTCGCTCTATTTCATCTTTAGCTTGCTGGGAGAAGAAACCTGGACAATGCTGTTCAGTAGGAGAAATCTCTGGAGTCAGGATGCTCTCAGGTGGACCATGATGGTTGGATTGAGGGACATCGACATAAAGAGGCCCACTGATCTCGGGTAATGTCATAAGGACACATTCATCATTCACTGGGCTATCTGGGGTCGGAGGTAACTTCTCGTATAAAGGCCTACTGCCATGTTGAAGAGAGACTGCCACCCCTATGTCTGTTGAATAGGATGTTGGGTGACTAACTGAATGCATGGTTTGGGTGACTGTACTGGTCGAATCTGGTTTAAAGAAATCTTCCCCAAACATGAAACAACCTCCTCCAAGTCTTGGAGTGTATGGGGGAGTGCAAAGCAATTCCCCAACGCCACATGGTTTTGACATACAGGGATTGGAAGGAGGTGTGAGGCGTACAGGTGCTTGCATAGCTGGGCGTGCCATATTGGTCATAATAGTCAAAGCGGATTGGGGAGTAGGGGCTGATGATGTGGACAAGTTTGCACTCTCTGGTAAGGACATTTGCTGACTTTCATGTTGTTGGGAAAAGTCAGCTTCATCTAGGGGGAGGTTTGACGAGGGACCAGAGCCCAGTTGCAGGCCTGAGTGGAGTGTGGAGGTGCTAGGCAGTTCCTCAGAGGAACTGCGACCGGACACAGAGAAGCTAAAGTCAAATGACTGAGCAGACAAGCCACTGCTGCTGGGGGTGAAAACTTGATCTGGGCTTGATAGGGGATGAGAGAACTGTTGAGCCAAACCCTCCTGGTACAGGAGAGCCAGCTGGTTCTGCTCAGAGTTCAGCTGCTGACGCACAGACCATGCTTCTGACTCACTAATATATATATATATATATATATATATAGAGAGAGAGAGATAGAGAGATAGAGAGAGAGAGAGAGAAGAAAAATGTATCAGATTTTTCATACAACCGAACAATGTATTATAAGACTTTAAAAATAATGTATTCCAGTATAAGACTATGAAGAGTCAGAAATGGTACCTAATGACGTAGTTCTGGCAGGTGATGGGATGCTCTCCAGACTGGAGATGAAGGACCATGTAAAGCCAGACCCATGAATGGTCAGCTGCCTCCACTTGAACCACCATCTCCACCTGCCGCTCTCCTCCTTCGTGTACTAGAAAAGAATAAAAAAACAAATGATTCCTACCACTTATTTTTCACTTTTTCGATTAACATAACTAAATGAGAGTCACAGGGTCGCTGTGCATGGAGCATGAATATAAAACTCACAAAGGGCCCAGTGTTGTGTTGAGGCATGAGAGAGATCTCGAGGATGTAGTAGGCTGTACCAGGAGCGAGAACATAGTGCGTCCACATCGTAACCCAAATAGACACTAACGCTGCCATAAAACAAAACAAAAAGTAAAACCGAGCAGTTATTTTTAACTTGCTGCTCACTTTTGATGAATATTTACTGGTGATTACAGTATGTGTAGAACAATCTGTTGAACACTCACCATTCTTGGGCTGTCTGTATCCTCATATCACGGCTATGCTGGGAGTGAAATGATGTCAGCTGGAAGTTCTGCTCAGCTGGTGGTGTTGGGAGAGGGTTCCTGGTGCTTGCAGGGTTTGATGCCTGCAGCTCAAGAGGTGTGCAAAAACACACCCACACTGCATTGGAGGCCCAGTAGGATGATGCTTGGTATGGGAATGGGAGGCAGCGTGCTCGCACCAGAGTCACCTTGTTCCCAGAGCCTTGCCGTCTCACAAACTTTGAAGTGTTGAAGCGACAGCGAAAAAGGCGCTCTAAGAACATACAGTAGATACATTTATGAAGATCACGAATGAGCATTTGTTTTCAGTTTGAGCATCTCAAGTATGAAGTTTAAAGACAGTTGTAACGATTCTTGTGGTTCCTATTACCTGTTTCAGGAGTAGTGACCGGCGCAAGATTGCTTTTCATGATGAAGTGATCAGCTGGGTCAATGACGTCATAGACACTGTCACTCTGAGAGACAAGATCTACCTGTAATCATGAAAATAAATTATAGACAGGTAAAAAATTATGCACGTGACCAAAACAAGAAGCTGTTTTTTTTTTTTTTTTTTGGTTATAAAAAAAAAAAAGACAAAGCTTATTAAATTAGAGGAAAATACAAACAGAAGAACATTCCGGTGCATGCCATGATTTTAAATTAGACTGTATTACAGTATACATGGATGTGGAAAATAAAATAATGACTCCTAGTTCTCACCATTGAGTGCCCGAGATGTTCAGTGACACTGTCGGACAAATAGAGGAGTTTTCCTTCACTTGTCAGTAAGACAAGAAATCCCGGTAAGGTGCTCATGAGCTCTGAGAGTTCGGGAAAGGACAGGAAGCTTGGACCCTGAATCCCAGCAGCACTTGAATCTAGACACAAGAAGACAGAATGTTACTTAATTTAGCACGCACAGTTATAACAAGGTTGATTAAAATGTACTTATGATAAATAAATAACTATGCAAAACACATCAAAGTCCGAGAAGCGGTTCATGAAGATCAGCACCGCGGACAGCAACTTTCCGAACGCGTCCTTTCCAGGCTGACTCCAACTCCATGATTATTACACAGCATATGGGGAAGGCGGGGTTAAATAGCATTTATATTCAAAATAATTTCATCAAGTACTCTACCTACCTTGAGAAAAAAAGACAGATTTCCTTGTGTACATGCAGGCGAGGGACATAATGTGGAGGTAGGACAGGCGAGCCTTGTCGGAGTCCGAGATGGGCAGCAGGTCCTTGAGGTTGCGGATCTCGGTGTTGATTTGATCTCTCCGCGCTTTCGAGGCGCCTTTCGTTGATCGGTACATGGTTCCTGGTTACAGGTGTCCTGAGTCTCACCACCGGCGCGTGACAACAATCGAGTGCCGTTTCAGGGACGGACTGGAAATTTAGCGCCTTTGCTCATTGGAGCAACTGGTTCATGGAAATAATAATAATAATAATAATAATAATAATAATAATAATAATAATAATAATAATAAAAGTAGCTGGATCAAGAAAACAAAACTTTAAGAAATAAGCATTGTTTTAAATTTATTATTATTTTTTTTTAGTAGGATAACAGCCTGTAATTCAGAGACAAATAAGATCAAATGGTTCTCTTGGCTGGTGTGTCGGTTCTGGTGGAAGTACCGTATCCAGGACCTTTATATAGAGAAAGATCCCGAGAAAAGAAGAGACGGGGGCGTGATCTGACACATCAGATTCAGTATCCTCGTGTGTCTCTGTATCTCCTACATTCACTCCCTGATGATGACGTGAAAGGACGATGGGAATTCCTTCGACGCACATAGCCCGATATGGACAAAAAGTAATGGTGTGTGAGGCGGAGACAGTGAGTTTATCTGTCCATCCGTCAGTGTATTTATGTAACGCTGAGGACCACGACAAATCTTAGGTTAGAAACAGATAGATAGAGGGAGATCGAATCTTTCTTTTTCTTTTCTTTTCTTTTTTTTTTTTTTTTTTTTTTTTGCTGGAGGAGACATTTTTCTGGTAATGTTGAGGGACACGATTTAAGTTTTTCTGTCTATCTGAAGAAAAAAAAAAGAATATGGGTTTTAATGTTTTATCCATTGTCCAAAGTTGCTAATTTGTTTGTTTATTCATTATTTGTTTGATTATCATCAGTTCATCACTTAATCCTAATCAGGCTCGCAGGGAGGCTGGTGCCCATCTCAGCCGACTCTGGGCTAGGGTAAAGTACACCCTGGACAGCTCGCCGGGCCATCGCAGGGCGGAAACACGCTGATGACTTTGCAGCTACTCTTGTCAAAAGTCAGCAATGGTTCTTTTACATCAACCTCTCACCATGGACAGTGAGAGACATGGCCGGCCTTTGATAACCCGATTAACTGCACTGGGGGGGGGGGGGGGGGGGGGGCGGTGTTGGGGGGGGGGGGGCAGTGACCACCTTGTGGAGAGTGGGACTCAAATCCCCAACCTTAGGGTCAGTGATCCAGCACCTATACCACTAGGCCACCACTGTCCCTTTATTTGATTATTTATTTGACCATTTATTTCACGAGTCTGTTTGTTTGTTCGTTGAATATCAATTAATTAATTAAGTAGTTCGTTCAAATTTCATTCGTTTAATTACTTATTTGCATTTTTTTTTTTTTTGTTCATCCACCCATCCATTCATTTGCTGAACTATTTAATCTAGGCAGTGGTGGCCTAGTGGTATAGGTAGGTGATGGATCACTGATCTTAAGGTTGGGGGGTTAAAGCCCCACTCTCAACGGGTTGTCACTGTCCCCCCAGTGCCGCTAACTGGGTTATCAAAGGCCGGCCATGTCTCTCACTGTCTATGGTGCGAGGCATGTAAAAGAACCATTGCTGACTTTCGACAAGAGTAGGCTGCAAAGCCGTCAGCATGTTTTCGCCCTGGAATGGCCTGGCGAGCTGTCCAATGTGTACTCTGCCCTCGCCCGGAATTGGCTGGGATGGGCGCCAGCCTCCCCGCGACCCTAATTAGGATTAAGCAGTTACAGAAAATGAACTGATTTAATTTCACTTTAATAATACAGTATTTTACTGCGATGGCCTGGCAAGCTGATAAGGGTGTACTCTGCCCTCGCCCGGAGTCGGATGGGATGGGCGCCAGCCTCCCCATGACGCTACTTAGGATTAAACGGTTACAGAAAATGATGAGGATGAAATAATACTTTAATTCCGATCAGGCTCACTGGGATCCTGGAGGTCACGGCTATCCAGCTAACACTGGGTAAAGATGGGGTCCACCCTGAACAGCTTCTCGATTCATCACAGAGCAGCACTCATACACACAACCTTTTTTAAATATTACATTCACCACTAGGGGCAATTTGGGACAGCCAATTTGCCTAATGTTCAGTAGGTTTGAGTCTTGGGTTTGGGCGATTCTGTGTGGAGTATACATGTTCTCTCCATGCTTGTGTGAGTTTCCTCTGGGTTCTTCGGTGTCCTCCCCACAGTCCAAAGACATGCATCCATTCTAACTGACTGTTCCAAATTACCCAAAGGTGTGAATGCTGGGGTGAAAGTGTCACCTGTGAGCCTAATAAGATTAAGCATTTTGCAAAATGATTTAGCGTGATGACTAAGTGCATGTGTTTGTACTGTGGGAGGAAACTGGAGTTCCTGGAGGAAACCCACACAAGCACAAGGAGAACGTGAAAACTCCACACCTATGGCTCGTCCTCTCCACGTCACTCATCATACCGCCCATTTTTTTCTTAGTTGATATAAATACTAATAATGAAGCATACGCATCGAGGGGGTTGGACATGGCACAGTAGTTAAATCCACCTCACAACATGCAGTCCTGGGTTCGATTCCCAGGCTCAGGCATTTCTGTGTGGAGCTTGCATGTTCTCCCCATGTTGAGTGGGTTTTCTTTGTTTCCTTACCCTGTTTAAAAACATGCACAGTAGCCTAATTGGCTGTTCCACAGTGTGAGTGAGAGTGAATGATTGTGTGAGTGTTGGCCTGGTGGGTTGTACAGGGTTTACCTCACCCTCGCCAAGAGTTGGCGGAGATAAGATAAAGATGGGCGCCAGCCTTCCTGCAAATCTAATAAGCATTAAGCATTTTAGAAACAGGGCAGTGGTGGCCTAGTGGTATAGGGTGCTGGATCGCTGAGGTTGCGGGATCGAGTCCCACTCTCCACAAGGTTGCCACTGTCCCCCAGTGCAGCAAACTGGGTTATCAAAGGCTGGCCATGTCTCTCACTGTCTATGGTGTGAGGTTCATGTCAAAGAACCATTGCTGACTTTGGACAAGAGAAGCTGCAAAGCCGTCAGCGTGTTTCCGCCCTGCGATGGCCTGGCGAGCTGTCCGGAGTGTATTCTGCCCTCGACCGGAGTCGGCTGGGATGGGCACCCGCCTCTCCGTGACCCAAATTAGGATTAAGCGGTTACAGAAAATGAACTGAACTGAACAGTTTAGAGACCAAACAAAAGATTTAAAGTTATATCCGCCTGAAAAATGTAGTAGGATGAGATTTATTTGTGGGTGGCACGGTGGTGTAGTGCTTAGTACATCAGCCTTACAATGAGACAGTGCTTTGTTTGAGTCCTGGGCATGATGTTTCTATGCGAAGTTGGCATGTTCTCCCGGTGCTTGCGTGGGTCTTCTCCAAGTTTTCTCCCATAGTCAAGAGACATAGATATTAGACTATCCGGCTGGTACAAATTGCATCGATGTGTGATTGGAGATAGTGGTATGTGTGTCGGCTCTAAAATGGACCCACCAGTTGTCCAGGGTGTACCCCAACTTAACCCAGAGTCAGCAGATGTAGGCTCCAATCTCCCTTTGACCCTGTACAGGTGCGTCAAACTCGTGCCACAAAGGGCCATGTGGCTGCAGGTTTTTGTTTCAACCAAGCAGCAGCACACCTGACTTGGCTCATTCAAACAAGTGATAAGAGTCTTCAGGCAATTGATTGGTCAGTCTCTGTACAGAGCACACAGATTGACCAATCAACTGCCTGAAAACTCTTATCAGTTGTTTGAATGAGCCAAGTCAGGTGTGCTGCTGCTTGGTTGAAACAAAAACCTGCAGCCACATGGCCCTTTGTGGCACCAGTTTGACACCCCTGCCCGAGTAGATAATTTGGTAAATGAATGGATGGATGGATAGATGGATGGATGGATGGATGGATGATTGGACAGATTTTTTTCTGTCGATATAAATGTGAATTCTTTTTTTATTGTTGGTCCTTTAGGATGTTTTTTCCTCTGTTCATATGAGTTTATGGGCTTAATTTGTTCTTTAAGAGGAAGGAACTTATACGTGTGCTCTGTTTTCTTTTCTTTTCCTTTTTCAGACATGAATTTAATACTAATCAATAATCTGTGAATGCGTTTTGCAACTCCTCTGCTCTACATCAGGCGTATAGGTAGGAGGCTGATCGCTCACGATGTTACAGTCACCACACACACACACACACACACACACACACACACACACACAGAGAGAGAGGGAGAGAGAGAGAAAGAGGGAGAGAGAGAAAATAAACAGTAAACTACAATAAACATTGATTCCATGGTTACATTCCCTCCACACACTGATCAGCAATTTTTATTTATGAATAGTTTTTATCGAAAGTTCTTGATAAAAGTATTCTCAGAGCCAAGTTATTAACAGTTCGAAACCCTTTTATATTTGAAATGCCTCAATAATACCATCTACAGATTAAATTTGTGATCTGATGTTCATAAATTAAAGACAACGGTCTCAGTTTGGTCCTGTATTCATCTCTTCAGTCATTTATTAAGTGGACACTGTCTATCATTCGGTTTAGTTAAAATGAAATTGCCTCGATTTTGCAGTTGGTTTTGGGCTCCATGGTGCAAAGCAATGCTTTATACATCTTTAAAAAGTGAAATAAGTAAAGCTTTATGGTTCAGTCCAACTTTAATCAGGGTGAGACGCTTTCTCTGCAATGCTCGGCACATTTGTGTCCCTTCGCCTCATTCCTAAATGAACCACTTTATCTGCGCGAAGGTGAGACAAGAGTTCAAACATTTTATTATATAACCCGACACGTGAGGGACACGCAATCACAAAATGAAGGACACTTATCTGTTTTCATATCTGCTCGACCTTTTTGTTCCTGTATATTTTTAAATCAAGAGAATCAGGGTCCTTGTTCTATTCCTTAAAGGAAAGATAGTCTGTTGCTTGGCAACTCTCCCACTTTAATGCGAAGGTAGCACAGCATTGTTGCTGAACCTCACAATGTTGCTGAACCTGATGGTTTCCTGCCTCATTTCTTGTGGTTAGTCGGGTCGTGGTTTTCAGTGTATCACTGGATTCCACTTGCACAGGCTGAAGGGTCATTTTTATATATTTATCAACATGACCACCACTGGATCTCAAATCTGATCGGAAGATGATTGTGTCTAGAGACATTATTGCGTTATTGTTTTTATAACAGGAGACATAATTTGGCTGTCATTTAAATCACGGATTTAATGGCTGGACACTGTTGATCAGCCCAGCACATCAGCTCGGAGGAATGGTTGCCCATTCTTTTGTCCACAACAGCTTGAACAATCAACTGTTCCCAGGTTTCTCCACAAGCACTGCTCACGCAACATTTCTACTGGATTAGGATCAGCAGTTCTTTTCTAAATATTCTTTGGTTTAAACTTTTTTTTTTTATTAACTGAAGTCTTGCTTAATTATACAGTTTATATTACGATTCCGCGGGCGGCACGGTGGCGTAGTGGTTAGCACGTCCGCCTCACAGCAAGAAGGCCCGGGTTCGATTCCCGGCCTGGGCGTTTCTGTGTGGAGTTTGCATGTTCTCCCCGTGCTTGTGCGGGTTTCCTCCGGGTGCTCCGGTTTCCTCCCGCAATCCAAAGACGTGCACTGTAGATTAATTGGCCGTTCTAAATTGACCGTAGTTTCTCTCCTGCAGCGGCACTGGAACCCAGTCGTATCGGCACTTGCCTTTCCATTGGATCCTTCCGGTGGCGCCGAGACAGGGGGGGACTTGCTGCTTGGGTAACAGCCTGTCCCTCATTACTCCCTACCCAGGCTCTGTGCACTGGGGAGTATCACCAGTCGGGATACTGGCCAGAGCGCAGCCATAGTCCTTCGGGACTGACGGAGGCCTACGCACGTGATTGAGATTCAAATTACATTTGATATTTCCCTTTTGCAGCTATAATTCAGTTCAGTTCAGTTCAGTTCGTTTTCTGTAACCACTTAATCCTAATTAGGGTCGCGGGGAGGCGGGTGCCAAAACAGAAAACAAATGAAATATACTTCAACTTACAATAAAGAAAAACTTCATTAACATTGTTTTTTAATGTGTAATAGAAAAGATTTAAAGTGCACCAA
Organism: Plotosus lineatus; assembly: GCA_024760905.1. NCBI lineage: Eukaryota > Metazoa > Chordata > Actinopteri > Siluriformes > Plotosidae > Plotosus > Plotosus lineatus. The sequence goes on along the minus strand of CM045735.1, from coordinate 12,507,367 downwards.
TGTACCTGAAAAAAAAAAAAATCCTTATTTACACTCATTCAACTTATTTATGTCTGAATATCTCCGTCTTTCTCCACCTTTCATCGTTCCTGTGAGAAAAATTTCCGTGTTGTTTCTTG
>CM045735.1:12424748-12502248 GCA_024760905.1 Plotosus lineatus | reverse complement strand
AGTAGAGCTTGAACTTTTCTAAAAAAGATGGTGCACCAGCTGGGAGAATGATGGCTCAGACTCAGTCTCACGCAAAATCCCTGTTAATGTTTGAAACATATCCAACTCACCTCTGTTCACACGCCGTCCCCTTGGGGGTTACATTTTTGCGCTCAAAATGACCGACATACAACAGAGAGAATCCGGTCATTTTTCAAAATAAAAGATTTTTCAAAAATAAAAATCCTTCAGACTCAGATAATAAATAAAACGGAAATAATTAATTATTTCTTCTGCGGCCCAGTACCAATTGAGTCACGGACCGGTACCGGTCCCTGGCCCGGTGATTGGGGATGCCTGGTCTATGTGATGTAAGGACCCCAGAGAGTGCTTGGGGTCACTTGCATTCTTTTGATAGGGAACAGAATCTAAACACAGCCTAACACACTTAAAGGTAAAAAAAAAAATGTAAAGAAAAAATATATTTGTTCAGGAGAAAGAGGGATGATGAGCAAGTTGAGGAACTGAGCGTGGAAAGTGCAGAGGAAGCACATGGAGCAGGGAGATGATGGAGTAGAGCAGAGATGGACCATGAATGGCTGACAATGTTACTGGACCAGAACACAACACTACTGTTGCCCTACTGTGGGTCGAGTCTGTAAAAAAATCTTCTGAAAATACTTTAATTACTGTTGCAGTTAAAGAAGTACTTCATCTGCACTTTACCTGAAAAGAAATGTTTTGCCATTTGTTACATTATGTGTCTGATATCTTGCATTATGCGCTCAAGGATGTGCACAGGGTTTAAAAATGAAAGTGAGAAAAGAGCAGACGTTATTAACGTCTTTAGTATAATTCTCACATGGAGAGCTTAATTCCACCCCTGAGCTTAATTCCATCCAAATGAAGATGGGCTTCCATCTTGAGTCTGGTTCCTCTCAAGGTTTCTTCCTCATGTCAAATGAGGGAGTTTTTCCTTGCTACGGTCGCAACGGGCGACGCTCTTTAGGGATGTGTAGGGGTTGGAGAAAATATTTAAACTCTTTTATACTTTGTAAACTCCTACTTTTACTCTGTAAACTCTGCTTTGCAACAATGTCAATTGTAAAAAGCACGCAACAAATAATAGCTGCACTGAGGGGGACAGTGACAACCTTGTGGAGAGTGGGACTCGAACCCCCAACCTTATGCCTGGAGACAGAGAATCTGAAGACGCTTTCCCATAAGCTCAGTGCATCTGCTAAAAATCTACAGAACTTAATAACAGCTCGCAGACAAGGAAGTCACTATGATGGTCAGGTGACACGCAAGCTGCCGAACAACTTCCTCATGTCCGTGGTAGATCTGATTGCTGCAGCGAAAAGTCTTCTGGGGGGACAGTGACAACCTTGCGGAGAGTGGGACTCGAACCGCCAACCTTAAGATCAGCGATCCAGCACCCTTTACCATCAGGCCACCACTGCCCCACAAATCCTGATTAAAAACCTAAAATTAATATTAGAAAGACAAATTTTATGCTACAGGTCTCTTTTTCTTTTCCACTTCATGAATGTCATTTGTATCAGGAGGGAACATTTGATGCTTGACTATGCGGCCATGGCAACAGAGCTGCGGTATCTTAGTAACAAAATATGTTTATTGTGAGAAACGAGGAGAGATTTTTTTAATATCACAGCAGGGATGCTGTACAAAACTTTTAAAAATACTGAATATTTTCATAAAAGGAACAGAATGTAGCATGGGCAGGATTGGGGTGAAAAAAAAAGAAAGAAATGACCTTATTAACCCGACTTTTTTGGTTAAAAATACTAAATTATGTTCCTTAATACAAGACCTTCACAGAGGACCATCCATCAGATTTTATATGCTCTGCTTTGATCAGGATTGTGATCATATGTCTTTTTACTTTGAATTCTGGACTGTTCTTTTCATGGTGAGTTACTGATGAAATATTGTATTAGACGTGATAAGTGCCCAGGGCGCTTAAAAAATTGGAGTGGGTGGGCACTTATTAAAATATTACCATTGGAGTGGAACAGTAAGTGCTTTGTACCATCGAGGCAGAAAACATAAATAATAACAGAACAATAAAAGAGTTTTACTGGTATTTGTATTATTCATTTTGTGGTATCAACCAAACTACTTACATGAAAGCTGAAAATAAACAGAAAACAGAACAAATAAAAAAAAAGACACTTTAATTTTCCCTCCCGATGCTGTTCCTTTAAACATTTTCCCGGAAGTATAATCGAGCCAATCAACACGAATGTCAACTTTAGCACATGGCACGTTGAACCAATCAACACCAACGTAAACAAAAGTACATGGCCAAGTCAGTGAGCAGGAGAATCTGGTGAAAAATCCTCGTCATCACTTTCTGATAGGTCCATATCTGGCTCATCGTTCCATTCATTCAGAGCATGCCATAGTTTTGCTGTAGCAGTTTATAATAGTTCATCGGTTGTTGGACATTTACCAAGAGAACAGCAAAATATTTTCCTGTTTTTCAAAGCATGGTGGAACAACCAATAGTGTTGTTACTGATGAACATTATAAACATTCCCCAGTGGCAGGGGGTCTTGAAATACCGAGTAAACTTACTTTTACAGGCAGTGAACACCACATGTTACTGTTACAGAGACTGATTGAATAAAATTGGGAAATTTGATCTACGATTTTGCTCTCAGTACACATGGTGGTTGTTAGACGTAAGATCAAAACACGAGGGGGGGCTTATTGGAGCAGGGCGCTTATTACGTCGAATACAGTAATGTATATTAATGTTTCTTAGTAATGAATGATTGACAAGTTATAATATTGCCATGATTGACTGTTTTGATTTTGTTTCATACAGCCACACGTTTCCCTTGGAAACCAGAAATTTGATGATAGGGTACTTTTTAACTTAAACTGTAAGTTATCCTAAAACACATCAATGGTGGTGGCAATATTAAATAAATGTAATTTCCTCTCCATTTTTTCGTCTGTCAACAGCTTAAAAGCCATTCAAAATCATTTGGATCTGTTGAAGGCCTGCGCTGACATAATGAGGACTTTTTGGTCCACTTCTACATCATGAAGTGTAAGAATATTAAGTGGCTTGAAACCAAAGGTGGGTGGATCCTATCTTCTCTGAGTCTCTTGAGTATGAGTTTGTGCAGAAATGCTAATTTTCACATATATGCTGAGTGAAGGGCATAATTTCCTTCCCTGAACCCCTCCTCAGCCCATTGCTCACTTTTTAGCAGTTTTAATAATCACGCAGTGGGTGGAGTTGGATTCAATTGAGGAAGAAGTTTGACTACAAAAGTTATGTGACACCTATAACAAAACAATTGATAAATGTCAAAAATAAGTTGGGGGTGGGGTGTGGTTCCACAGAGCATGCACTGCGAATTTGAGCAGGGGATATTTATTGCAAAATTCAAATTCAATGTTCATGCAATTACAGTGGGCAGTGATAGGCTCAGTGGTCACTGATAAGAAGCTCGCTGGTTCAAGCCCTAATATCACCAAGTTTCCACTGTTGGGTTGTTGAAGACCAGGGCTTGAATCCCATCAGTTAGTCATGCACTAGCACCAGTATCAGAATGCTAAAGATGTAGCGCTTTAGATAATGGTCGTTTCCAAATATCATTCATTGATTCATTTTCTTAACCGCTTAATCCTAATTAGGGTTACAAGGAGGCTGGTGCCTATCCCAACCGATTCCATGCAAAGGCAGAGAACACCCTGGGCAGCTCGCCAGGCCATCATAGGGCAGAAACACACTGATAGCTATGCAGCTACTCTTGTGGTCCTTTTACATGAACTTCACACCAATGTTCCTTCTACACTGCGCGCTTGCGCAATCGCGCACTGCTTGCACATTCTCAGTGAGCAAGAAAATCTATACAGCGCAAAAAATAAAATTAAACAGAAACGTATTAATTAATATCTAATATATGGTGAGAGGTTCATGTAAAAGAACTATTGCTGACTTTCGTAAAGAGAAGCTGCAAAGCCATCAGCGTGTTTCTGCCCCTTGCTACAGGGTTGGGTCAGGAAAGCCATCCGATGTAAAAACCTATGCCAAATCAAACATGCGAATCAGATGATTCCCCGTGGCGACCTCTGAGAAAGGGAAAAAGCCAAAAGGAAAAGAAAAAGATTAAATCTAATCTAATCTAATTAATTAGACCAATAATGTTGTTTTCTATACCATTTTGCAATGTAACTCATTGAGTGACAGGTGTCCAGCCAATGATACGATACGGTCACTTATGCTACGCAGTCAATCATAGCATTGACAGTGCTTGCATATGTGCCCCGCCCATACGCGTTGTGCAGTGTCCTCAGTGTGCTCACGGGGCTTGCATATATGCCCAGACACATGAAAAATTAGAGAGGACATTGCTTCACACCATAGACAGTGAGAGACACTGCCGGCCTTTGATAACCTAGCTAGCTGCACTGGGGGGAAAGTGACAACCTTGTGGAGAGTGGGGCTTGAACCCCCAACTTTAGGATCAGTGATCCAGCACCTTTAACACCAGGCCATCACCGCTCTATCAAATATCAAAATGGGTAAAATAAATAAATAAATACATAAATAAATAAATAAATACATAAAAAGTCATCCTTATGGCTCTGACTGGGATAGGATTGCTGGTGCCAGACAGGACGGTTTGAGTATTTTCGAACTTGGGATGTATAATTACTTCAGTATCTAAAGAAAATTTCTTCCTGTTTTAAATCAACGTCATAATATTTTTAAGGTTTTCTACAATATTCAACAAAAAGACACAAATTCTAAGGGGTTAGAGGGTCTTTACATCTGTAATACAAATTAATTTTGAATTTTGGACTCCATAAATAAACCCGAGTGTTTAACATAATCCTTCTTGTATTTTTTCACTATAATAGCACAACACAATGCCTCGTGGCCTGGTATAGATAAAGCGCTAGGCAAGTGACATGAACGTCAGCAAATTCAGGGGGGAAGTTATCTGAAAGGGCAACGTGACACCATTTACAATTACACAATTACACCACAGCCTTTCCTGAGCCACCATGTAATCACGGGAGTCAATGGCAGAGATTTGCTGATCATTCATTACAGTCAGACGAAGTTCATTGATGATGTTTCTAAAAGCCTGTGATGTGTGATGTGCTGCTGTACGAGGGGGTGGAGAGGAAATTACTGCGTTTCTGACCTGGCCTCTTTTTTCTTACAAAAATAGCATGACATTTTTAATATTTTACCTCTAAATATGGAATCACAAGTGGCATTTTTGCAATTTATTCCTTTTCGGTTGCTTATTTGTCTTCATAGGTGTTGTTTTTAAATATAAACAATGATAAGTGCTTACATAATTACTATTAGTGTATATTAAAATAAACCAGCTCATGACGTTGTTTAATGAGAATCATGAATTATGGGATTCTCCTCTTGTTAGAGCAACTCGTTTAAAACAAACAAACAAACAAACAAAAATAATAATAACAAGTAACTGAAGATGTGATATAAAAGACAGACCTCAATCAAAAATTAAGAAAGGGCAGCCAAGGAGATAGAGGAGAAGGTCTGAAGGTTTGTTTTACCCTCTCAGTCACATGTCCGCTACCTCCCACATACTTCCATCTGCTGCTCTACCCACAAGGCCTCTGTTGTGCCAGCACCAGCCATGAGTGAGGTCATCTACTCCAGGCTGATGACTGTAACTACTACTACTTCAATAATAATAATAATAATAATAATAATAATAATAATAATATCATAACAATAATAATAATAATAATAATAATAGCAATAATAATAATAATAATATAATAACAATAATAATAATAATAATAATAATAGCAATAACAATAATAATAGCAATAATAATAATAATATAATAATAATAATAATCATAATAATAATAATAATAGCAATAACAATAATAATAGCAATAATATAATAATAATAATAATAATAATAATAATAATAATAATCATAATAATAATAATAATAATAATAATAATAATAATAATAATAATCATAATAATAATAATAATAATGGTAGGTGCGATTACATAGTGATTACAATGGCCACCTTACAGCAAGATGGTCTTGGGATTAAGTCCCCCATTCAGGAAAGGCATTTCTCTGTGGAGACTACTCTCTCTGTGCTTGTGTGGGGTCAATCTGAGTGCCCTGTTTTTACCCCCAAAGTCCAAAGGCATGCTACTAGGCTAATTGGCTGTTCTAATTTGCCCATAGATGTGACTCTGAACATTTGTATATCTTGGCCTGGTGATGTACTGATGAGCTGTTCCCAGTGGTACCCTTCCTTTGCCGATAGTCGGCTGAGATAGGCTTCTGCCTCCCCATTTAAAGCAGTTTGGAAAATGAGTGAATTAATAATTATCTATAATACATAGTACCATCAAACATTTTCAAGTCTGTGTTTAAATCTGATTAATGCGTGCGCGCGCGCACACACACACACACACACACACACACACATACACACACACACACACACACACACACAGAGAGAGAGAGAGAGAGAGAGAGAGAGAGAGAGAGAGAGAGAGAATTGCAATGCATCAGCACCACTTATGACTAATCAGATTGAAGAATTCCTCAGCGATGTGCTACAAGAAAAAACAATTTAAACATCAATTGTGTCAGCTCCTTCAGTCACACATTTTGTTTAACAGGCACCGTTTTTATTATTAATTCTGTCCTAGGTTTAGTAAAGGCTTTGTTTCAGACAATATCTGTGATCACTTGAGATCATTTCAGCAGGAATGTGTGGTTTTACTGGCTAGTGAGGCAGTTTAGTGTTGCTGATTTTGTAATATTGAATGCAGATCTGTTTACATTATCATATATCGGTGATTTCTGTGTCTGTGATAGAGGTGTACTTTGACATCTGAATATATCAAAATGCTTGTAGTTCAGTTTGCAGATCAAATTTTAATCCTTTATTCAACTGTTTAAAAAAACCTCAAGACCATCAGAGGATAAGAGGATAAAACATTTAACTAAACTCTAGAAATCTTGTTTAAAATTTGAGTTGTTACTGTATACGGTGATCCGTCACTACTTCATGGTTCAGTTCCTGCAGCTTCAGCGCATCACAGGTTTTTCAAAAATATTCATTGAAAAATTAAAAAATAAGGAAATTACGGGAGAATGTTAAGGAAAAAAAAACAAGGCCAATTATGCAAAAAAAAAACACAAAAACAAACAAAAAAAACCCAAACAAAAACAAAAAACAACCCAACAAAAACTACAGTACTGAGATTTTTATGTGAGGTGCGCATCTCAGTGTGCGCGTCCGTATGTGAGTGTATTTATATTTTATTTACATCTTATGCATTATTTTTGAATGTTTAATTGTTATTATAAGCATTTATAGCGTTAAATATGTGTTTATTGATATTATATACATATATACATGTAAGATAAATACTGACTGTAGCCTAGGGGGCAGTGGTGGCCTGGTGGTAAAATGTGCTGGATCGCTGATCCTAAGGTTGGGGGTTCGAGTCCCACTCTCCACAAGGTTGTCACTATCATCCCCCCCCCCCCCGCCAGTGCAGCTAACTGGGTTATCAAAGGCCAGCCATGTCTCTCACTGTTGAGAGGTTCATGTAAAAGAACCATTGCTGACTTTCGTAAAAAGAGTAGCTGCAAAGCCGGCAGCCTGTTTCTGTCCCTTGCTAAAGGGTTGTGTCAGGAAGGGCATTCGATGTATAAACCTGTGCCAAATCAAACATGCGATGATTCGCTGTGGTGACCCCTGAAGAAAAGGAACAGCCAAAAGGAAAAGAAGGAGAAGATACATGTACGTATACGTCGGTCAGGGGGGTCGAGCCTACTTCGTGGAAATCGGCAGTTGCGGTATATGTGTATATGTGCAGACACCCAAATACATTGCTGAAATATTTCAGGAAATATTATCTATAAATGTCTCAAAAACATTGTCAGATTTTTTTTTTTCTATCGCATTGATTTGCAAGGACTGTGCACAAGCATACTGTATTTTCCTTCGTGTGATTCACTGATTAGGAAACCCCAGTACGGATATGCACGGTCCTTGTTCCACACTAGATGGCTCTATAATGTGGACATGGATATAAGTGGCATTTTGGGAATGTCAAAACAATGCTGTGCATAAAAGTCTTGTACATGTTCTCAGTAAATATTGTAGTTAAACATTGTCCCAATGTTCAGATAACGTTTTGTGAAACTGACCAAATTATGATCTATGCAATGTCGCGGTAATGTTGTACAATGTTTTGTGTTAGCTGGGTTAATTGCGACTGCCATTAATTAAAAAAAAAGAAAAATTGCTTAAAGCTTGGTTCAGTTTAATCTGTGGATAAAGTTTTAAATCTTGGTGAGTTCCACTCACATAAACTAACATGGTTAAAAATTTCAGTGATCTTACTGCACATAGAGAACAATGTATTTTGGATTTTGGATTATATCTGAAAATTCATTCATTTTTCTGAACTGCTTAATCCTAATTAAATTCACAGGGAGGTTGGTGCCCATCTCAGCCAACTCTGGGCAAGGGCAGAGTACACCCTGGACAGCTCGCAAGGCCATCGCAGGGCAGAAACACATTGACAGCTATACAGCCTACTCTTGTCGAAAGTCAGCAATGGTTCTTTTACATGAACCTCACACCATAGACAGTGAGAGACATGGCTGGCCTTTGATAACCCAGTCAGCTGTACTGGTGGTGGTGGTGGTGGTGGTGGTGGTGGGGGGGGGGCAGTGACAACCCATTGAGAGTGGGGCTTGAACCCCCAACCTTACAATCAATGATCAGTGATCCAACACTTTACCACCAGGCCACATCTGAGAATTCACCATTGCTAATAATGTCTCTTAAACACACTGATTGTTTTTCTACTCACTGCGCTAACGTGACTCCAGAATATTATCTTACACTTATAATGCTAAAAATGGATCTCACACGTGTATATGACAGCTTGAGTTTGTGTTACACTGGCACCATGTGGAAGCTTCTGATGAGTGCAAACAAGGTATTTGCACACCCAAGACACACTTACAAAACAAAAAAACAACCACCACCCCCAAACAAACAAAACAAAACTGTTGCTCCAGCAGTTAGCAATAAGTGATGCTCATTCAGCTTTTTGATATCATTTATTTATATCATTTTATAAAACAGGGTTTTAATGTGGGGGGCAAATCAGACTTAAAAATATAAAGATTGTCACATTAGACCTTATTGTTTACTGTAAGTTGTATCCCAGCAGTGTCAAATTTACTAGTCTGATTAATCAGAATATAACAGCATGGCAGTAAATGTATGACTCAGACAGAAGGTCCAGGGTTTGAGCCATGTGCCTTTCTGTGTGGCATTCTCTTTGTGCTTGTGTGGGTTTCCTTCGAGCTCTCCGGTTTCCTCCAAAGATATAAATACGTAAGGGTAATTGGCTAGTCTTTATTATCTGTTCACATGAATATGAATTTGAGGTGGTTTGTCTGTGTTTGCTCTGCAATGAACTGGTAAGCTGTTCACGGTCTACCTTGCTTTTTGCTAATAGTTCTTGATGACCCTAAACACTATAAGTAATACAAATAATTAACTAATTTAATAGTAATTATAAAGAGAACATGTATTTTATATTTATGCGGGTTGTTTCCCAGTCATTGTTGTGAGATAAAGCTCCTCCTTTAAGTTTTTGATGACTAATTGATCGGTAACGTTGCATCAGTTGCATTGCAGTTGAAGAAAAACATGCAGCTATGCAATGCAGACCATGTATTACATCCAGCTGAAGTGTTTCACATTTATCTAGGTCTATTCAGGGTCTCTGAAGATCGCACAGAAAAACTGTCCACCGTATTATTGTTAAAGATCAAGCTCCAATCATGACAATGCCAAAATCATTTATAGCCAGGAGTCCAAGAAAGCTGCTTTTGTCATGCTGGTACAGGGATCCTTCGGTACTTCGCGCTTCCATTCATGTGGCTTCAGTGCATCACGTTTTTTTAAAAAATAGGGGAAACTTTGAAATGTGTTACATTAAAAACCTGTTGCATTACAGCAGGGGTTGGGGAACCTTTTTGACAAAGAGAGCAAAAAAAAAAAAAAAGACATACTGTATTTTAAAATCCTCTGAGAGCCCCCCCCCCCATATATATATATATATATATATATATATATATATATATATATATATATATATATATATATATATATATATATGTACTACAGCTAATGTGATCAGGGAGACAGGTAGGAGAGTATCCTCTGGAAGGACAGTCGATAAAGAGACTTGATGGTGGAATGAGGAAATGCAGGAGTGTGTACAAAAGAAGAGGTTACCTAAGAAGAAATGGGACATAGAGAGGACCGAAGAGAGTAAACAGGAGTACAGGGAGACACAGCGTTAAGGCGAAGGTAGCGGTGTCAAAGACCAAACAGAAGGTGTATGATGACTTGTATGCTAGGTTGGAAAGTAAGGAGGGAGAAAATGATTCATACAGGTTGGCACAGCAGAGAAATAGAGATGGGAAGGATGTGCAGCAAGTTAGAGTGATTAAGGACAGGGTGGGAAATGTATTGACTGATGACAGCAGTGTGCTGGGAAGATGGAAAGAGTACTTTGAAGAGCTGATGAATGAGGAAAATGAGACAGAAAAAAGAATAGAAGAGGTGACTGTTGAGGACCAGGAAGTAGCAAAGATTAATAAGGGTGAATTGAGGAGGGCATTGAAGAGGATGAAGAGTAGAAAGGCAGTTGGTCCTGATGACATACTGGTGGAGGTATGGAAGTGTCTAGGAGAGGTAGCAGTAGATTTTCTGGCAAGGACATTCAACAAGATCTTAGAGAGTGAGAGGATGCCGGAGGAATGAAGAAGTGTGCTGGTGCCCATTTTAAAGAACAAGGGAGATGTGCAGAGTTGTGGCAACTACAGAGGGATAAGGTTGATGAGCTTCCCATACGATGAACTTATGGGAAAGAATAGTGGAAGCTAGACTAAGGGCAGAGGTCAGCATTTGTGAACAACAGTTTGGTTTCATGCCAAGAAAGAGCACCACAGATGCAGTGTTTACTTTGAGGATGTTAATAGAGACGTACAGAGAAGGTCAGAAGGATGTGGATCTGGATCCGGAGAAAGCATATGACAGGGTGCTGAGAGAGGAATTGTGGTATTGCATGAGAGGCAGAGAAATATGTTAGAGTGGTGCAGGACCTGTATAAGTGATGTAAGACAGTGGTGAGGTGTGCTGTCGGTGTGACAGAAGAGGTCAAGGTGGAGGTGGGACTGCATCAGGGGTCAGCTCTGAGCCCCTTCTTGTTTGCTATGGTGATGGACAGGCTGACAGACGAGGTTAGACAAAAATCTCCATGGACTATGATATTTGCAGATGACATTGTGATCTGTAGTGAGAGCAGAGAACAAGTGCAGGAAAATCTAGAGAGGTGGAGGTATGCCCTGGAAAGGAGAGGAATGAAGGTTAGCCTCAGTAAAACAAAATACATGCGTGTGAACGACAAGGACCCAAGAGGAACGGCAAGGTTACAGGGAGCAGAGATAAAAAAGGTGGAAGATTTTAAGTACTTCGGCTAAACAATCCAGAGCAATGGAGCGTGTGGAAAAGAGGTGAAGAAGCGTGTGCAGGCAGGTTGGAATGGTTGGAGAAATTGTCCGGAGTGATGTGAGATAGGAGGGTATCGGCAAGAATGAAAGGAAAAGTGTACAAGACGGTGGTGAGACCAGCGATGTTGTATGGTTTAGAAACAGTGGCACTGAGGAAAAGACAGGAGGCAGAGCTGGTGGTAGCAGAGATGAACATGTTGAGGTTCTCTTTGGGAGTAATGAGGATGAATAGGATCAGGAATGTGTACATCAAAGGGACAGCACGTGTAAGAGGTTTTGGAGACACAGTCAGTGAGGCTAGATTGAGATGGTTTGGACATGTACAGAGCAGGGATAGTGAATATATTGGTAGTGGGATGCTGAGGTTGGAACTACCAAGCAGAAGGTCTAGAGGAAGACCAAAGAGAAGATTTATGGATGTGGTGAAGGAGGACATGAAGGTAGTTGGAGTAAGAGTAGAAGATACAGAGGATAGGGTGAGATGGAGGCGGATGGGTTGCTGTGGCGACCCCTGAAGGGAAAAGCAGAAAGTAAAACAAGAAGATATTATCTGAGTCTATGTGTCTGTGGGGAAGTTTTTAAATTTTTTTTTTTTTGGGGGGGGCGGACAACAAATGTCCCCAAAAATATAGAAATATCTGTGACTTTTAAAGTAAAATGTGTCTGCCGTATGTGTGACATTATGAGAAAAAAGTGAGAGAAACAAATGTACCTAGAATTTCACACATTCCAGAATAATCAGGCTAAAAAAAGTCACACCGAGGGAGGGAAAGTCATCTCACCGACAGCTCTGCCAGTTCTTAGACCTCTCTCGATGACTGTTCTTCCAAGATGTGATGGACGCTTGTATATTTACTTCTTCTTCTTTTTTTTATCTGGTAACACTTTGTGAGGTTCATGCCAAATTCACTGAATTTTTCATAAACATTTCTGACTAATTAAAGTTATTAAAAAATAGAAACATCTGAATATTTTGGAGACACACTGAAATATTTTCAGTTAAATTATTAATATTTGAACAACGAAAAAAGAACATACACTTTCCGCCATTATCTATCACTTTGGGTGAATACTGTTTCGTTGTAAAATCACTCACTGATTCATGTGTCATCTTGTTTTGGTTGCCTATCCATTTTCAATAACAATAACAAGGCGTGTGATTGGATGAACGATCTTGCCTATATATGATAACTTATAAGCGCAACAGATTTGCTGACTATGAAAAAGTCTGAGAGCAAGTGTTAAGAAACTGATGATTTTCATTCACTCATTTTCTGATGCACTTAATCTTAATTAGAGTCCTGGGGAGACTGGCGCCCATCTCAGCCGACTCTGAGCGAGGGCAGAGTACACCTTGTACAGCTTACCAAGCCATCGCCGGGCAGAAACACGCTGACAGCTGTGCAGCTACTCTTGTCGAAAGTCAGCAATGGTTCTTTTACATGAACCTCACACCATAGACAGTGAAAGACATGGCCGGTCTTGAATAACCCAATTAGCTGTACTTAGGAGACAGTGACAACCTGTTGAGAGTGGGGCTTGAAGCCCCAACCTTGGGATCAGTGATCCAACACCATACCACCATGCCGCCGCTGCCCATGGAACATAATTTTAAGAGAAATACAGTGGTACCTCACCTTACAAAATTAATCCGTTCCAGAGCCTTTTCTTAACCTGGATTTTTCGTAAATTTAACCACATTTTACATATAAGAGGTGTGATTCGTTCCAAGGCCCCCGATACTACCCAATAAAACCCTTTAAAAATTATAAAAGTATACCTTTTAAGACCTTCTGCTTCAATCCCACTGAGACCCTCACTGTGCAAAGACCCCTGGGCACGGTCTCAACCACAAGTGTGCCTCTGTTCACCCAGCAGTATAAATGGGTACCAGTAAAAATATACTGGGAAGGTAACCTGCGACGGACTAGTGTCCCATCCAGGGGGAATTGAACTTCTGGTCACGTCACGCTATGGAAACCGGGGATAAGCACCAGCCTGACGCCTACACCAGGCTCGGGTGTAAAAACCCAACAGACTGACCTTTCTGCTTCAATATCGTACCGATGGTAGATGGGTTTGGCCATATTCCTTTGCAATATCACTCAACCACATGCCACGAGCCCGCTTCTTCTTTTCACTCGCACCAGAAATCACATGCATGTGTGTGTGTGTGTGTGTGTGTGTGTGTGTGTGTGTGTGTGTGTGTGTGTGTGTGTGTGTGTGTGTGTGGCATGTGTTGACCATGTCTTTTTAGCAGAGTTATAATTGTACAAATGTTTATGGACGGTTAAAAGCCTGAGCCAAAAAAAAAAAGAAGCAACAGTAACTCTGTCCTTTACACGAAAAGCATTACGGGAGATGCAGCTCCATAATAGCAAATGGGAGGGAGCTGCGTCATCCCTCCTAGCCAATGGGAGGCCAGCGGGACGGGATGTTGGAAGATAGTCAATGGGAAAGCAGTTTGTGCATTGTTTTGGATTGTTTGAGTGTTTGAATGGCATGATTGGCGCGTTTCGTAAGGAGAACTTGTTTCGTATACAGAGACAAAACATTTTGGAGAATGTTTTTCGTAACCTGGATTTCTCGTTTGCTGGAACTATCGTAAGGTGAGGTACCACTATAAACGAGATGGTTATGTTTACTAATACTATTGCACCCACTATTGGAGTGATTGACAATCCAGTGACCAAATAGTTTCAGAAAGATATTGTGTCCAATTCCAGTTTATTTCCAAGAGATAACACCATATTTGATGTTTATTTAATAAACCTAATATGTGAATGGGGACCTTTAAATGCATGCCATTTCAAACTCTTGAAACAAATGCAAAGCAGTCTATTTCCATCATGCTATTCACATGACATTACAGTATGAACAAGGAATGGAGAAGCATTACGTCCTTGTAAAATCCATGGAAGCAAAGTTAAGTTTGAGTAAGATGTTATGAAAGTGATATGTAGACATCTTTGTATATATATATATATATATATATATATATATATATATATATATATATATTTAGATACCACCATTTTTAAGGCATGATTATCCTTGGTTTGTTTCATTTTCTAGAAAGCATAAGGTCCTACATAGATGGAAAGGCGGAGAGTTGAGCTACTCTGGTAGCTCATCAGGGGGTTCACAGACACCATCTCCAGATCCAGAATATACTCTTTGGGTCCGCTGACTTCCTGAGCCAGAACCAATATTGCACTGATGTTATCAATTTGCTAGGAATACAAAGAAAAAAATGATATAGCCTATAATATCTTCGAAAATGTCAATCAATTCGATCCAAACTGACATTGAGACGTGTGAAATTTCTTCTTACCCTGATGTAAAATTCTCCTCTATTGTCCCCGGACCGGATGTGGAATGTGTTGTAAGCTCCAGGATAGACACTGGTGGCCTGGATTTGAAAGATATCGGAGGGCACGGGGCGTTCAGAGGTGATACTCATGTAGCGATGAACAATGGAGAAAGGCAGATCACGGCACGCAGGCTTCGCCGTCGGACAAACACATCGACTTGAAGGGTTAAAAGGAAAAGTAGTGTTTGAGAGACAGTAGAGGAACACGTGAGGTACTTCCTATCAGACCTCTGTAAGTTAAATAAATAATTCATGGTTGTCAGGGGTCCTAAGTTTCCATCACATCCATTGCATATGTGCTTCCTAGATATAAAAAAAAAGTTTCCTAGTACTATGAAAAGAACAGAAATCTCATTTTCTTCTGAAACTCACTTATAATGGAAATCTGCAGAATGGAACCATAATCCGTCACGATGTAGTTTATCATATACACAGTAAAAACATGTGGCTTTCCTCATGTAATTAAATCCTTTCTTTGCTGATCTTCCTTCATATAAGACGATAATAGATTAATAAAAGATCAGGATATAAATTGAAGTGCAGAATAAAGAAAGTATTTCATGTACCATTGTTAAAGTCTATCGGTGATTGATAGAGGATAATACAATACAAGATAAAAGTCTTTTTAAATAGACTGCAGACTCCTGCCAACACTTTTCTTATTAGTTTTGATCATTCTCAGGCACTGGTGCAATGCAGTAAAAATCTATTCTAGGTAACATACACTTAGGCCCACTCCACTACACTGGAAATTCCTAACCACGAAATGCTTCACTTCAGAAATCAATCCCCACTGGAAAGAGATATTACACACATTTAAGGGCTCTCAAGATTTCAACAACAAAACATTTGCGCAATTGAAAAGAGATTGAATCCCAGTGACTCCACAGTCACATACTAGTAGTTGAGAACCTAAGAAAAATACAGTAATGGCATGACCTGTATCATGTTTAAATCAAAGCAATACAGGGACCCCTCGCTACTTCGCGCTTCAATACATGCGGGGATTTTTTTGTTTTTTTAATATTCATCGAATTAAAAAATAAGGAAATTAAGGAAAAATAGGGGGAAAGTTAAGGAAAATGCTGCAAAAACAAGGCAAATTATGCAACAAAAAAACAAAAAACAACCCAAAATCTCCCATCAAAATGCGTTACATTGTTGTGAGGTGTGCCTCGCGCATCTGCGCGTGTGTCTGTATGTGTGTATTTATCTTTTATTTACATCTTATGCATTATTTTTAAATGTATAATTGTTATTATAATCATTTATAGCATTGAATATGTATTTATTGATATTATATACACATATACATTTACGTATACGTCAGTCGGGGTGGGCGTGATCCTACTTCGTGGATTTTGATGGTCGTGTGGTGATCTCGGTCCCAATTAACCGCGGAAAGTGAAGGATCCCTGTACCAATAAGTTGTACATGTCTGAGAATTCATATACAGTGGTACCTCACTTTATGAAATTAATCCGTTCCAGCACCTTTTTTGTAACCTGCATTTTCGTAAGTTGAACCACATTTTACATGTAAAACGCGTGATTCGTTCCAAGGCTCCCAATACTACCCCATAAACCTTTTAAAAATGATAAAAGTACACCAATTTTATATGAAATATGTGTTAAAAGTAAAAGAAAATTATTTACCTTTTTTTTAAATCTCTTGAACCACCCATGCGACGCTTTAAAGTCCGGGGGTTGCTGGTTTGAAGAACGCTCACCTCCACCCTCCTTCACGAGGTCCTTAAATATGGCGGTTGCTTTTTCCGAAATAATCGCTTCCGTCACTGCTTCAATATCGTCCCGATTGTACAGGGGTTTCGGTCATACTCCTTTGCGATTTCATTCAACCGGATCCCACATTCTTATTTTTTTATCACCTCCTGTTTTACTTTTATTAATAACGGAGCCCACTTCTTCTTTTCAGTCTCACCAGGAATCACTTTCTTGGGGCTCATGATTAATAACGAAAAAAACAATGCAATAAGCACACTCAAAAAAACTCATGAAACTCCCGAACCAACAGTACGACTCTCCTTCACGAGTGTCTCGAACAATGGGTCCTAGGCACACAAAAAGCATTATGGGTACAGTACTGTATTATGGAGATTCAGCTCCCTCCTAGCCAATGGAAGGCCAGCGGGGCGAGGTGTTGGGAGACAAACCAATGGGAAAGCAACTCGCGCATTGTTTGTATGTTCGAATGGCGCTTTTGAATTTTTAAGATGGCGCTTTTGTATTGTGAACTTGTTTAATATCCAGAGACAATAAATTTAGGAAAATGCGTTTCGTAACCTGCATTTTTTATTTGGTGAGACTTTCGTAAAGTGAGCTACCACTGTATATACAAGAGGCACATTTCTCAGTATGCATTACACTGTGAGACGGTATGAGTGGAAGTCTTGCCTTCACCATGGGTGAGAGCTGTCATATCATAGACAAGAACTGGCTGGTAGGTGGAATCTGATAGTTGATAGCACCTCCAGCATCATTTTAAATTAAAATCGTTTGTCTGTTTGTTTGTCAGCACTGGGAAGCAGATTCCCAACGATATTACGCTTACTGATATAATCATAGATAAATACTCGTTTGTAAAGTGCTAAAGTATTCTTTTAAGCTCGTACTTTGAAACTATTTTTCAGTCTTTAACCAGAGTTTATGCATGTGGGTATGTGTGTGTCAGTTACTTCTCTGAAGCATAGATGTAGGGCTCTCGGCAGCGATTGGCATCCACACATTGGTATCCACCATGGATATTCACACAGTTCTGTCCCTCTGCACACTGTCGGGTGCCTGACTCACACTCATTCACATCTACACAGAGGCAGGAACATCAGTGTGATTGGATACATTTTGGGAGGATAGAAAGTAGGATTCCCACCCCACCTCATGAGTCACTTTTTCCACCAACCTAATGTGCTTCCACTGTCATTATGAGGAATGTTGGAGATGTTGTAGGTGCAGTAGGTGTGAGCAGATTTAAAAACAAAACAGAAAAAAAAAACAAAAAACACAACCTTTACCTTGGCAGAGGCGTGAGCCGAGTAGCTGATATCCTTTTGGGCACACACAGGAGAATCGGCCTGGTACGTTCACACACTGGTAATGACACAGGAAACTGGAGTAGCTGCATTCATTAACATCTGTGAACAGACAAAGATGTGATATGAAACAAATAAAAATCATCATCATCATAATATCATTATTACAAAATAACAAAGACTGCATATTATTATGTACTGATAGGCTTTTATGCCTTTAGGCGGCACGGTGGCGTAGTGGTTAGCACATCCGCCTCACAGCAAGAAGGCCCGGGTTCGATTCCCGGCCTGGGCGTTTCTGTGTGGAGTTTGCATGTTCTCCCCGTGCTTGTGCGGGTTTCCTCCGGGTGCTCCGGTTTCCCCCGCAATCCAAAGACGTGCACTGTAGGTTAATTGGCCGTTCTAAATTGACCGTAGTTTCTCACCTGCAGCGGCACTGGAACCCAGTTGTCCTTCCGGTGGCGCCGAGACAGGGGGGGACTTGCTGCTTGGGTAACAGCCTGTCCCTCATTACTCCCTACCCAGGCTCTGTGCACTGGGGAGTATCACCAGTCGGGATACTGGCCAGAGCGCAGCCATAGTCCTTCGGGACTGACGGAGGCCTACGCTAGATATGCTTTAAATGATTTTTACACAAATTATTAGTATCTTCTATAATCACCTGAAGAGAGAGGATGGTTTCACCACCCCTCGAAACAGATCTGTAGTGATAAATGGAGTTTCAATAGAAAGTCTTTGTCATATATATATATATATATATATATATATATATATATATATATATATATATATATATATATATATATATAATCTTCTGAGTAGATCCTTCCGTAGGAGAGTGCTCAATACTTTTTGGTCGAGCAAATAACAATAAAAATAATAATAAAAATAAAAGGACAGGACAAAGACTTTCTATTGAAACTCCATTTATCACTACAGATCTGTTTCGAGGGGTGGTGAAACCATCCTCTCCCTTCAGGTGATTATAGAAGAATATATATATATATATATATATATATATATATATATATATATATATATACCCTCCCTGACATGTTCATTTGTTTTATGTTTTTTCGATTTTACGTTTTTTTTCCCTAAAACAAAAAAAGTCAAATTTTGAGTTTAGCGTGCTCTCTGTAGTACGAGACGTACCTACGTAGTGTGCTGATATAATAACGCAATGACGTAATGACCCTGCGTCCATTGTTTACAAATGACAGACTGAACGTGCCCCTGCTTCTTCCCAGTTCACTGCGTGTTACCCTTGTGTTAAGACGTCGTTTCTGTGATCTTTGTGTTTACACTGTTTTGCGGACTTTTGTAACCCGATCAAATATGGTTGGTCAGAAGTGTAAGTCTACTAGCATGGGTGCAAGTTTTCCGGTAGTCCGGATAACCTGTGCTTTGTCTCAAGCACAAGCAAGAGAACTACTTTCGGTGGAGCGCCTCACATATTGTAAGCGTTGATTGACTGTTTTAAGCTTCATGTAAAGTGACTCGGCTCAGCTTCATGTAAAGTGACCAGCTGTCGACCATCGGAACCATTTATAAGCAGAAAGATCGCATCATAGAGAATGTTAAAGGTTATATTTGATACTGTATTTGATATTTGATGAGAGAATTTGATTAAAATTTATCTATTTGAAATTATTTTTGCTTGAGTTTAATTTATTTGAAA
The DNA here is from genome assembly GCA_024760905.1 of Plotosus lineatus. Taxonomy (NCBI): domain Eukaryota; kingdom Metazoa; phylum Chordata; class Actinopteri; order Siluriformes; family Plotosidae; genus Plotosus; species Plotosus lineatus. The sequence goes on along the minus strand of CM045735.1, from coordinate 12,482,543 downwards.
TTAATGTTGATATTATTTGATATATTTGATATTATTTTACAATGTTATGTCTATAATAATTGATTTAGGGGTGTTTTATGAGATACGATAATGGTATTTATGGATGTATAGTCCAGTATGAACGTCATACGTCACTGGAACATACAGCAACAACTTACATTTTTTTTCAACTTATATTCGGCCGTCCAGAACCGAATAAAAAAGTAGGTTGGGTAGCGTCTGTATATGTATATATATATATATATATATATATATATATATATATATATATATATATGTATGTATGTATGTATATGAGGCGTTCCACCGAATGTAGGCGCTTGTCGCAAGTGACGTATGGTGCTTGTGAGACAAAGCGCGGCTTATCGGGACTTCCGATCCTTCAAGTGAGCAAGTGAAGGTTGAGTACTAAACAAGTATTTATATGCACACATATATAGATGGGCTCGAGTGATATTACAAAGGAATATGGCCAAACCCGTCTACCATCGGTACAACATTTAAGCAGAAGGAGGTCTTAAAAGGTTCTGTTCATCATTTTCTGTAACCGCTTAATCCTAATTAGGGTCGCGGGGAGGCTGGCACCCATCCCAGCCAACTTCAGGTAAGGGCAGAGTACACCCTGGACAGCTTGCCAGGTCATTGCAGGGCAGAAACACACTGACAGCTTTGCAGCCTACTCTTGTCGAAAGTCAGCAATGGTTCTTTTACATGAACCTCTCACCATAGACAGTGAGAGACATGGCCGGCCTTCGATAATCCAGTTAGCTGCACTGGGGGGGGGACAGTGACAACCCTGTGGAGAGTGGGACTCAAACCCCCAACTTTTGGATCAGCGATCCAGCGCCCTATACCACTGGACCACCACTGCCCGTTCTTAAAAGGTATGCTTTTATAATTTTTAAAGGGTATAGGAGGTAGTATTGGGAGTCTTGGAACGAATCACACGTTTTACATGTAAAATGTGGTTCAATTTACGAAAAATGCAGGTTACGAAAAAGGCTCTGGAACAGATTAATTTCGTAAGGTGAGGTACCACTGTATACATATATCAACTTTGTTTTCATAGAAGTTGATTGACTAACAAAAGTGTTCCAAATAAAGTCTAAATAATAAAGTGTATGTAATATAAATATTATATATTATTTTACTTAATGCTCTGATCTTATGTTGGAGATAACGCATTGCAATGCCCACAATTTGATAAATTTTTAGGATGGGTTCTACAGCCTATATTGTTCACCCTATCACTGAATGTCGGTGACTTTCTGCAAGGAATCCACCTTTTGAGGACCATCATCCAATTTCAAAACGTGTTTCCAAAAGTTGAACGATTACACATGAGAATCTGTGACTGTCGACAACTATCCGCGATTACATTGCTAACAGTCTGAGACTGTTCTGATCGATTACAGATATTCACAGATAGTTGGTTTGCAGACAGTCTCAGACCTAGTTGTTAACCATTAGGGATTTTCATCTGAGCATTATTTTATTTAAATCATTTAAAACAAATACACAGGTAAGGTATGGTTGGTCTACGACAGTCTGAGAGAGTCGCAAACTAAAAAAAATCACAGGGACTCACCCAAGGAGATCAGGTGAGATAAGATTTCTTCAAGCTGAGGTGTCAAACATGTTTACAATTATTTTTCCAAAGTTCATTGTCTAATTTGAATTCTTTTTAACTGATTTTTAGTGCATATTGAATGCATGCATATATTGCATAATAAATAATATTTTTTTCCAAATTGTTCAGTCCTGATATGCCATTTTAAATAAACCCTTTAAATGAAAAAAACCCACTTAAATTTACTTTCACGGTTAATCACAGTTCATTTCTAATGCAATTCTAGATCAAGAAATAAGACAAAGAAGTTAACCGTTTACCATTGCATGTAAAGCCATCAGGGTCAAGGTCGTAGCCCTGTTCACAGCGACAAAGAAATGTCCCATGTGTGTTGTAGCATCTCTGCTGGCAAGGAGCCCCCATTTCACATTCATTTACATCTATAACAAAAATAAACAAATAAATCACATAATGTTACCTGTCCTAAAATCCAAAAATATTCAAAACTCACAGACCATTAGACCCCACATGATTATATTTGTTTGAACATAGTACAACCACAATTCAAACAAAAAAATTGTTCAATAACAAGAGTTGAAATGCTGTGCAAAATGTTAACAAAAACAGAATGCACTGATGTGCAAATCTCATAAACCATGTTTTATTCACAAAAGAAAATGTTCAAAGTGAGAAATTTTTATAGTTTTCTGAAAAATATTCATTAATTTCAAATTTAATGAATTTTTAAGGGCTTGGACACCAGCAACAAAAAGCTGGAATAGTAATTAGTACTAAAAGGAAACTGCTGGAATAACATATTCCGATTAATTTGGTAGTACTAAGCCAGTAGGATGGTTGGTTGGGTATAAAAAAACCTTTAGAGAGTCTGTTAGAAGTCAAGATGGGCAGAGGTTCACCAATCTGTAGAAAAAAGACTCGCATCAACAAATTGTAAACGCTTTCATAATAATGTTACTCAACGTAAAAATACAAATATAGTCGGCCCTCTTCTTACAAAATTAATCCTTCCAGTGCCTTTTTCGTAACCTGGAGTTTTCGTAAGTAGAGGTGCATTTTGCATCTAAAACACGTGATTTGTTCCAAGGCTCCCAAGACTACCCCATAAACCCATTACAAATTATAAAAGTACACCAATTTTGTATGAAATATGTGTTAAAAGTAAAAGAAAATTATTTATCTTTTTTTAAATCTCTCGAACCACTCATGTGACGCTTTAAAGTCCGGGTGTTGCTGGTCCGAAGAACCCTCACCCCCACCCTTTTTCACAAGGTCCTTAAATATGGCGGTTGCTTTGTCCAAAATAATCGCCTCCGCCACTGTATCTCCACTTTTAATGCCTCCTTCTGCTTCAATATCGTCCCGATTGTAGAGTGGTTTCGGCCATACTCGTTTGCGATTTCACTCAATGGCATCCCATTTTCCTATTTTTTATTATCTCCTGCTTCACTTCGATCGATAACATAGCCCACTTCTTCTTTTCGGCTTCTTTTCGGTGTCACCGGGAATCACTTTCTTGGGGTCCGCTGCAATGATCACTCTCACAAAAAGTCACGAGCCAACAGTCCTGTTCAACTCTCCTTCACGAACAAACAGGAAGTGACAAACAGGAAGTATGGGACAAGAATGAGTACAGTTCAGCTCCCTCCTGGCCAATGGGAGGCCAGCGGGGCGAGATGTTTGGAGAGAGACAATGAGAGAGTAACTCGCGCATTGTTTGAATGTTTGAATGGCGCGTTTGGCGCTTTTCGTAAAAAGAGGACGAAAATTTCAGAAAATGTTTTTCGTAACCTAGATTTTTCGTATTCAGAGGTTTTCGTAAGTAGAGGGCCAACTGTACTTTGATTATCTCATCATTTACAGTAGAGTTTCATCATTCATTCAGTCATTTTCTGAACTACTTAGTCCTAATTAGGGTAGCAGGGAGGCTGGTGCCCATCTCAGCCAACTGTGGGCAAGGGTGGAGTACGTCCTGAATAGCTTTCCAGGCCATTCGCAGGGCCAGCACTTACACAACTATTTACACTCGCACGTAGGGATGATTTAGAGCAGTCAGTGAACCTACTGCGCATGTTTTTGCACTGTTAAAAGAAGCCGGAGTATCCTGAGGAAACCATGGCGAGAACATGCAAACTCCACACAGAAACACCCAGGCTGGGAATAAAACCTGGGACGTTCTTGCTGTGAGACGGCTGTGCTAACCACTATGCCACCGTACTGCATATTTTCATCAAAACATAATAAATAATGTTATAAGCTGGAGAAATCTCCCCGGGTTACCAAGATTGAAAATCAGCATGTCTGTGATCTTTGGGCTCTCAGGCAGAATTACATTAAAAACAGGAATGCTTCTGTCGTGGAAATCACTGCATGGGCTCAGGAACACTTCCATAAATCATTTTATGTGAAAACAATTTGCTGTGCCTTCACAAATACAGAATTTGCTCTATCATGCAAAGAGGAAGCCATAAGAATACACAATCCGAAAATACCACCTTCTTCTCTTGGCCAAGGTTAATTTAAAATGGACTTGGACAAAGTGGAAAACTGTTTCATGGGCAGACAATTTTAATTTAATTTTTTTTTGGAGAACATGAATGCTGCAGCTTCAAGACTAAAAGAGGGGAAAATATATTTGTTGTTATCAGTGCTCGCATCTGAAATTAACAGCTTGCACATTTGGAAATGTCCCACCAAAGCCGAAACGTATTCACAGGTTTTACAGCAACATATGTTCCCATCCAAATTATGTCTTTTTCATGGAAGATAAGCTAAAAGGTAAGATAAAAGGCTGTACTTTTACACCTGAGTTTACTGAACGTGCTGGAACTTATCCCAAGTTTCTATACCATGGACCAATTAGAAGTTCAACTCCCCTTGAATGGGACGCTCGTTGATTGCAGGTTACCTTCTCAGTGTTGTAACTAGCAACCATTTATACTGCTGAGTGTACAGAGGCACACTTGCGGTTAAAACCTTTCCCATGGGTCTTAGCACAGTGGGAGTCTAGCCCATAACTGATAATGGGCTGCTACACCACTGGACCTACTTTTCAGGGAAGGCCTTGCATATTTCAGCAAGACAATGTTAAAGCACATAAAAGTGCAAATATAACAATGACATGGTACAGTAGGCCCTTGACCATTCACGGTTTTGTACTTACGCCCCCGCATATTCGCGGCTTGCCGACAAACCCGGAAGTAACTGGAATGTGATACTGAGAGCTTTTGTTTCTCCCTCCTGCTGATTGGTTGAGATGATGTATACTCCCCTTTTTTCTCAATCGCGCACAAGTTGTCAATGTGCATTTTTTTGTATGTTTTTAATTACCAGTTAAGCTCTATGATGCCACCCAAACGCCGTGCATCGTCTCAGACTTCTGGTAAGGAGGCTAAGCGGCAGAAAAAGGTAATGACGCTGCATGAAGAAGTAGAACTGCATGATATTATACAGGAAGGAAAAAGGTATGCTGCAGTAGGGTTCCATTATGCAGTGAATGAATATATATATATATGAAATATGAAGATCTGGTCATAGCCTGCCGTAAGCAGGGCTGGAAGGCACAGTGTATGCCCATCGAGGTTGGCTGCAGAGGGTTCGCAGGCCAATCATTCTATAAAACCTTGAGTGTGCTGGGCATTACGGGGATAGAGAGGAGAAGAGCCATCAAGAGGATCACTGAGGAAGCAGAGAAAGCCTCAAGATGGCTGTGGATTAGGAGAGGAGATCCATGGAAAGCAAAAGCCACCTGAACACAAGTCGGGTCTGATCAACCATGGCTGGGTCGCCTGGGAAAGGGTGTCTGATGTTGAAAGACCCGAAACATCCGAGGACCTCAGGTTACATCACTGATGATGTGTTCAGGCGCATCCTAGAGATGTATCATAACAATCACTTAGCTGGTGAAACCAGTGGTGACCAGGAATAGACTGGTTGGCAACCAAGAATAGATTGGTGACAACTGGAGAGACAGTGGACAGCACGGAGAGACGGCAACCGGGGCAGGGAGGGTTGGCAGCCCGAACTGGATCTTCTGAGAAGAGGAAACCCAAGAAAGCTACGAATCAACTCATGGAACGATACCCCCAGGGATGCCCGAGAGGGGGGGAGGATGAGCATCCCAGCCTGACGGACATAGGGTTAACGAACATTGGCAATGGTCAATCGACGACGAGTGTGAAGTGCAGATGTGGAAAGGTCTGCAAGAACAGCCGAGGTCTTAAGATTCACCAGATTCGGATGAAGTGTTTAGAGGGAGAGCAAGCGTCACAACGCACAGGGAACACACCTGGTGAGACGCAGGAGGAGCCAGGCCCGGAGATACCCCACAGAGCCAGGAACCTCCAAGTGCCGCAACCAATTCCTCAGAACAGACTTCCGGAGAGGGTTCGAGTCAATTGGCCGCAGGCCTGCAAGACGGCAGTCTGGCAGCAGTTCGACGGGGATGTGGACTCTGTGTTAGAGGCAACAGCGAGGGGCGATGCGGACCGAAGACTTCAAACGATGACCATAATCATCGTTAGTCTGGCTGTGGAAAGGTTCGGAGTAGCGGAGAAGAAGACGGAAAGAGCACCCTTCACCATGAACCAGAGAGCAACAAAAATCCATCGGATCCGGCAGGAGCTCAAGTCCCTTAAGAGGCAGCACAAGGAGGCAAGCGAGGAGCAACGCCCCCCCTTGGTAGAGTTGCGAACCATCTTGAGAAAGAAGCTGTTGACTCTCCGAAGAGCTGAGTGGCACCGGCGGAGGCGAAAGGAAAGGACCAGGAAGCGGGCATCCTTCATTGCCAACCCCTATGGCTTCACCAAGCAACTCTTGGGACAGAAGCGTGGAGGGAGATTGACTTGCTCCAAGGAAGAGATAGATCGGCACATCCAGATCACCTATAGCGATCCTGACAGGCAGCAGGAGCTGGGCCATTGCAACACCCTGATACAACCATCACCCCCCACGAAGGAGTTTGATGGAAGAGAGCCGCTCCTTAAAGAGGTACAGGATGTTGTGAGAAAAGCCCGAACCAGTTCAGCTCCCGGGCCAAGTGGAGTGCCGTACAAGGTTTATAAGAACTGTCCCCTGTTACTGAAGCGGCTATGGAAGATCTTGAAAGTCATCTGGAGAAGAGGGAAGGTGGCGCAGCAGTGGCGATATGCTGAGGGAGTCTGGATCCCAAAGGAAGAAAATTCCAAGAACATCGACCAATTCAGGATTATTTCCTTGCTGAGTGTGGAAGGGAAAATCTTCTTCAGCATAGTAGCAAGGCGGTTGACCGACTTTCTCTCCAGCAACAGCTACATCGACACCTCAGTGCAGAAGGGCGGCATATCTGGGGTGCCAGGTTGCCTGGAGCATACGGGAGTGGTGACCCAGCTCATCAGAGAAGCTCGGGAGAACAAAGGAGACTTGGCAGTGCTTTGGCTCGACCTCGCTAACGCCTATGGATCCATCCCACACAAGCTGGTCCAAGCAACCTTGGAGAGGCATCATGTGCCAGGCCAGGTCGCACAACTCATTATGGACTACTACAATCAGTTCAGTATGAGAGTGTCAGCAGGGCTTGTAACATCAGATTGGCACAGAGTCGACATTGGGATCATCACAGGCTGTACCATCTCCGTGATCCTTTTTGCCTTGGCAATGAACATGCTAGTCAAGTCTGCTGAAACTCAGTGTCGGGGCCCAAAGTCTGCAACGGGAGTGCGGCAACCACCAATCAGGGCATATATGGACGATCTTACCATCACCACTGAGTCAGTACCAGGAAGCAGGTGGATTCTGCAAGGGCTAGAAGAGCTGTGTAGATGGGCAAGAATGAGGTTTAAGCCGGAGAAATCGCGGTCACTGGTGCTGAAGAGGGGCAAAGTTGTGGACAGATTCCGCTTCAGCATCGGTGGGGCACCAATCCCAACTGTTTCTGAAAAACCAGTGAAGAGTCTTGGCAAGGTGTTCAACAGCAGCCTTAAGGATTCAGCATCCATTCAAGAAACCTGTCAGGAGCTGGAGAGCTGGTTGAGAACAGTGGACCAGTCTGGGCTACCCGGGAAGTTCAAGGCCTGGATTTATCAACATGGCATCCTGCCCAAAGTGCTGTGGCCTCTACTCATCTACGAGGTTCCAATTTCGATCGTGGAGGGCCTAGAGAGGAAGGTTAGCAGTTTCCTCAGGAGGTGGCTGGGTCTGCCTAGGAGTCTTAGTAGCATCGCTCTCTATGGACGCAACACCAAGCTCCAACTGCCTCTGAGATCACTAGAAGAGGAGTTTAAGGTGACAAAGGCAAGAGAAGTGATGATGTACCGGGACTCCAGCGACCCTAAGGTGGCCCAGGCAGGGATCAGAGTGAAAACCGGGAGGAAGTGGAGAGCCGTTGAAGCTGTCACACACGCTGAATTGCGGATACGACATAGAGCCCTGGTCGGAGCAGTGACCCATGGTAGGGCTGGTCTGGGAACATGTACAACGCCACAGTATGAGAAGGCCAAGGGGAAGGAGAGACGGCGATTGGTGCAGGAGGAGGTGAGGGCAGAAGTGGAGGAGAGGAGGAGCAGCAGAGCAGTCGGCCTAAGGCAGCAGGGTGCCTGGACAAGGTGGGAGCAGGCCATGGAATGAAAAGATACATGGGCAGAGCTTTGGCGGGCAGAGCCGCACCGAATAAAGTTCCTTGTCCAAGCGGTCTATGACATTCTGCCCAGTCCATCAAACCTCTCTATTTGGGGTAGAATAGAGTCTCCCAACTGCCCGCAGTGCCCAGGCAGAGGCACGTTGGAGCACATTCTGAGCTGCTGTCCAGTAGCCCTTGGGCAGGGGCGGTACACCTGGCGCCACAACCAGGTTCTGAAACCCATTGCGGAAGTCATCAGCATGGGAATCAGCAAAAGCAGCAGACGGTCCTGCCCCACCACTCAGTTGATCACCTTTGTGAAGGCGGGTGAGAAGTTAGGAAAAAACGCAGGAGCCAGGAACCCATCAGGGCTACTGGCAACCGCAATAGACTGGCAGCTGTCTGTTGACCTGGAGAAACAACTCAAGTTCCCCCAGTGTATTGTCTCAACCACCCTGAGGCAGACATCCTCCTGGTGTCAAAGGAGACAAAGAGCATCATCTTGATGGAGCTCACCGTGCCATGGGAGGACCGACTGGATGAGGCCCATGAGAGAAAGAAGTCCAAATATGAAGATCTGGTCGTAGGCTGCCGTAAGCAGGGCTGGAAGGCACAGTGTATGCCCATCAAGGTTGGCTGCAGAGGGTTCGCAGGCCAATCACTCTATAAAACCTTGAGTGTGCTAGGCATTACGGGGATAGAGAGGAGAAGAGCCATCAAGAGGATCACTGAGGAAGCAGAGAAAGCCTCGAGATGGCTGTGGATTAGGAGAGGAGATCCATGGAAAGCAAAAGCCACCTGAACACAAGTCGGGTCTGATCAACCATGGCTGGGTCGCCTGGGCGAGGGTGTCTGATGTTGAAAGACCCGAAACATCCGAGGACCTCAGGTTACATCACTGATGATGTGTTCAGGAGCATCCTAGAGATGTATCATAACAATATATATATTTATATATATATATATATATATATATATATATATATATATATATATATATATATATATATATATATATACAAAGGACAGGACAAAGGCTTTCTATTTAAACTCCATTTATCACTACAGATCTGTTTCGAGGGGTGGTGAAACCATCCCCTCTCTTCAGGTGATTACAGAAGAATCTGTAAGAATCTGTAAGAATCTTCTGTAATCACCTGAAGAGAGGGGATGGTTTCACCACCCCTCGAAACAGATCTGTAGTGATAAATGGAGTTTAAATAGAAAGCCTTTGTCCTGTCCTTTTGTTTATTTGCTCTACCAAAAAGTATTGAGCACTCTCCTACGGAAGGATCTACTCAGAAAATCCTCTATATATATATATATATATATATGTGTGTGTGTGTGTGTGTGTGTGTGTGTGTGTGTGTGTGTGTACATACTGTATACTGTTTATATATTTTATAATCAATAAATATTATCACAGTACAAAATTCAAAAGTTTTTCTTAATCATTACTATATTTTACTGCATTATACTGTATTAGTGAGGAAGAATGTCTATAGAACGTGTTTAAGAAGTATATTTTAGCACATGTAATATCACACATAGGGTTTTACGTCTGCGTTAATAATTTGCGAATGTAATATAATACATAGATTTTACTTCCGGGTAAATAACTCGCGGAATTTCTTGATCCGCAAGAAGGGCCGGAACTCAACCCCCATGAAAAACGGGGCCCTACTGTATATTAGTGTGGGGCCAGTGGTGTAGTGGTTATGGTGCTGCACTCATGATCGGGAGTTTGTGTGTTCAAATCCCAGTTAGACCCCCACTGTGCTAAGAACCCTGGGCAAGGTCTGAACCACAAGTGTGCCTCTGTTCACCCAGCAGTATACTGTAAATGGTACCAGTAAAAATATACTGGGAAAGTAACCTGCGATGGACTAGCGTCCCATCCATGAGGAGATGTACTCCTAGTTGCATCACACTATGGAAACCGGGGATAAGCACCAGCCTGATGAGCCACGATGGCTCGGGTGTAAAAAGCCCAGAGGACTTTACTGTATCTTAGTGGATCAGTTTCACAGTGAACTGACCTGCATGCAGTCCATACTTTTCACCAGTTTAAACATTTTTGGCACACTGTAACAAAAAAAAACGTAGACACAGGACTGTTGAACAACAAATGGGATACGATTATTCTCCTAAAAGTCCAGCAAGTGGTTTATTCGGTTCCCAGACATTTACAAACTAGTGTTGACAAAACAGGGGATGCTATACAGTGGTAAACTTTTTATGATGTGCTGTGCCATCAAATTCAAAATAACGTTTTTTCACTTTAACATGGCACATTTATTCAGTTCAAATATTTGACGTGATTTCTATGTTTTATTCTGGAATAAAATATGGGTTAATGAGATTTACAAATTATTCACAGTATCCCAACAGTTTTGGAATTAGGTTTGTCATGTAAGCGTACAGTAGTTGCAAATAATTTGTTGTTTTTCATGGATAAACGTGTGTGGTTAATGTTGAATTAATCACTCACCCACACAGGAGCGGTTGTTCCCTGCCAGCTGGAAGCCTGGCTCACACTGGCAGGAGAAAGAACCAGGATAGTTGACACAACGATGCTGACAGTAGCGGGACATGCACTCATCGATATCTTGCAGGACAGAGAAAAGTTAATACACATGCTCATACTGACCAGCACACGTGAATTAGGCAGAGAATAGAAAAAGACATACATCTATCTCACCTACACACTCCTGGCCTATTTTTCTGTAGCCATCAGGGCACTGGCATGTGTATGTTCCGAGGGTGTTAATGCAGTGCTGACTCGGCTGGCAGTTATGTATTTTCAGTTCACACTCATCCACGTCTGTAAAATGATATGCACAAATTTGTGTGGGATTTAAATGAGATTATGTAAAGAGGTGCAGAAAATAAGTGACTTGGATGCAGGATCACATTCAATTTCAATTGCATTCGGTTCAATTGTATTTTACGGCGTTTTAAACAATATACAGGGATCCCTCGCTATTTCACGCTTCAATTCATGCGGCTTCAGTGCATCGCAGTTTTTAAAAATAAATAAATAAATAAATATTCATCGAATAAAAAAAAAATAAGGAAATTAAGGAAGAATACGCTAAAAGTTAAGGAAAATGTCACAAAAACAAGGTCAATTATGCAAAAAAAAAAAAAAAAAACCTAAATCAACACACAACAAAAAACAACCCAAAATCCCCCATCAAACTATAACATTGTTGCATCTGTGTGTGCATGCGCATCTGCACACCTGCGTGTGCGCGCCCGCACATATGTATGTGTGTCTTCTTCTCATGCAATACCATCTGTCTGTGTGTATTTATATTTTATTTACATATTATGTTGTTGTGTTAACGTTTAATTGTTATTATAAGCATTTATAGCATTGAATATGTATATTGATATTATATACACATATACATGTGCGTATATGTCAGTCGGTGGGGTGTTGGGGGAGGGGTGATCCTACTTCGCGGATTTCGATGGTCGCGTTGGGATCTCGGTCCCAATTAACCATGGAAAGTGAGGAATCCCTGTACTTTATAGAAAGCCCTTCACAGGCGTACTACATACATACATATTACACAGGGCCTCATGCCCTTCCTGAATAATGTACTCAGCCAGGCTTACATTCATCTTATTTAATACTGGGCAAAGGCAGGGTACACCCTGAACAGCTCGCCAGACCACTGCAGGGCAATACACACACAACTATTCACACTTATGCTCACACCTATGGTCAGTTTGAAACAGCCAATAAGCGTAATGTACATGACTTTGGACTGTTAAGTGCCTGGCGGAAACCAATGCAAGCACATGGAGAACAAGTAAACGGCACACAGAAACACCGTAACAAAGGAATCAAACCTAGGTCCTTCTTTCTTTAAAACGGACACGCTAACAACTATCACACTGTGCCTGATTAGTATGTATACTACATGGGAATGGTGGTATCTAATTGGTCGATGATGTCATGATTAAAACACATCATTCAGCATGGATAATGTTTGAATTAAAATGATTGGCACACTTGTTGTGCTCACTTGGAGCAGGTGGCATATTTCTGCACAGTATATACTAAAACTTCAAATGACTTTAAAAAGATGTCGTAATGTAGTGTGTGGGACCATTGCGTGAAGTGCACGTGACCATTGTCAAGCTTTTAAAATGTAAAAATAAACCATGTGTCTTGTTTAAGTCTAATTTATTATGCTCCTGTGTAGTATATACGGGGATCCCTCACTTTCCGCAGTTAATGGGGACCGAGACCCCCTGTGACCGCCGATTTCTGCGAAGTAGGATCGCCCAAAGACTGATGTACTATACGTACAGTACATGTATATAATATCAATAAATACATATTCAATGCTATAAATGCTTATAATAACAATTAAACATTCAAAAATAATGCATAAGATGTAAACAAAATATAAATACACACACAGACGCACGTGTGCGCGCACACACACACACACACACACACACACTCAGATGCGCACCTCACAGAAAAATGTAAGTAATTTTGTTCGGTTGTTTTTTTTTTTTTTGTTTTTTTTTTTTTGGGTTTTTTTTTTTCAAAATTGGATTTGTTTTGTGGCATTTTCCTTCACTTTTTTCCCTATTTTTCCTTAATTTCCTTATTTTTTTATTTTTTGATGAATATTTTGAAAAACCCACGATGCACTGAAGTCACAGAAACTGAAACACAAAGTAACAGGCGATCACTGATTTGCCTTAGACTTGGCCTGCACTGATGGCGGTCGTTGTTAACCCGGGCCTCAGCCGATCCGGTATGACATCCGTATTGATGATCCGCATAACAAGCTTGGCAAATGTTTTACGTTGGATGCCCTTCCTGACACAACCCTCTGCATTTATCCGGGCTTGGGATGGGCGTGAGGATGAACACTGGCTTGTGCCCCGCCTCACGGCTGCATTTGGCAGATATCCCTGAATGGACTAAGGATAACTAATTAAACATTCCAAGAGTTTGTGTTGGTTAGTTACTGAAAGTGAACACAGTGAGTTTGCCAACATGCTAGCTCTAGGTAGGTAGGTAGGTAAAGTCCGTTGGGCTGGTGCTTATTTCCAGTTTCCATAGCGTGAAGTGACTAGGAGTTCAACTCCTCTTGGATGGGATGCTAGTCCATCGCAGGTTACCTTCCCAGTACATTTTTACTGGTAGGCATTTATATTGCTGGGTGAACAGAGGCACACTTGTGGCCAAAACCTTGCCCAGGGGTCTTAGCACAGTGGGGGGGGGTCTAACTGGGATTTGAACACACAACCTCCCAATCATGAATGCACCACTCTAACCACTTTGCCACTGGCCCCACTAGGTTAGGTAAGGCAATGTAATTTTTATTTTCATTTAGTTCCAGCTCCTAGAGTGTGGTTTAGGGTGTTACTTTAAACATGATCACATTACAGAAAGAAAACCACTCCTCCACTCATATCTTACCTATACAACTTTCGCCCTGGGCTTCATAACCCACAGGACAGGGACTGAAAGCCCCAGCGGACACACCAGGAAGACTCAATTCTGACTGGCCAGAAGGCTCAGCAGCAGTGAAGACAGAGGCAGAACGAGGAAGACACAGATATCCACCATAATGGTTAAAGCATTTCATCTCCCCCTGGCATGCCTCTGCAATCGTCTCGCACTCGTTTATATCTGAGGACAGAATTACGAGGGATGATAGAAAGCTTGAAACATGCTGGCAATACTGGAGACAGACATCAAAAAAAGTGCAGCAAAGGCAGAAAGTCTGTGACATCTCACCATCTCATGCTAATCAGAGGACAAATCACTGAATCACTGTATCGCATTGCTCTAATCACCTGCCACCCACCTTTACAGTGTTGGTTCTGCGCATCCCACTCATAGCCATCTGTGCACTCCTGACAGAGAAACACACACCAAGACACATTTTCACATGTAACTTGAGACATACTGTAGCTGCAAAGATCGACAGTTACATCAAAACACTCATGGTGCCAAAAGCATGTTTGGCCTTATAAAATAAGGGACTAAGATTCTGATATTGATATCAGCAAAGCGAAGAAATCAACTCATGCCAATATGAAATTTTCACTGTTTTCATTTTCTTTATTTGCATTTCATTTTTAAAAGGATTTCTAGACCTGAAATACCGTATTCGACGTAATAAGCGCCCTGCTCCAAAAAGAGCGCCCCACCCCCCACCACCACCACCTTGATCTTACTACTAATAGTCGCCTATGTGTACTGGGAGCAAAATTGTAGATCAAACTTACCAATTTTATTCGATCCGTCTCTGTAATTGTAAAATGAGGCATTCACTGCCTGTAAAAGTGAGTTTACACGGTATTTCAAGACCATCTGCCACTGAGGAATGTCTATAATGTTCATCAGTAACAACACATTTGATTGTTCCGCTGTGCTTTAAAAAACAGGAAAATATTTTGCTGTGTTCTCTTGGTAAATGTCAAACAACCGATGAACCATTAGAAACTGCTACAGCAAAACTATGGGATGCTCTGAATGAATGGAGCGATGAGCCAGATATGGCCCTATCAGAAAGTGATGATGAGGATTTTTCACCCGATTCTCCTGCTCACGAACTTCATAAATTTAAGGACATTCCTGACCATATGCTTTTGTTTATGTTGGTGCTGACTGATTAAATGCACCATGTGCTAAAATTGACATTCATGTTGATTGGCTCTATTTTACTTGGTGTTTAAAGGAACAGCACCGGGAGGGAAAAGTAAGGGGTCATTTTTTTTAAATTATGCCGTTTTTTCTGTTTATTTTTTTATTCATGTGAGTAGTTTGGTTGATACCACAAAATGAATAACACAAATATCAGTAAAACTCTTTTACTGTTCTGCTATTATTCATGTTTTCCACCTTGATGGTAAAGCCCCGGTCACACAGCATTCCACGTCTAAATCACGTACAAAAAGTTCTGAAAATCTGGTGGATGTGATCAAAAGTGATAACTTTTGGTCAATTTTGGCTTCGCCGTGCTTTGTACGTGCTTTTGACGTGGTAAGGCCGTCGGCGGCTGTTCCACTGCTAAAACACTGCCTAAGCACGGCTAACTACGTCCAGCAACGTGTAAGGCAACTTAGTCAAAACACGTATTCGAACGTGGGAAAAAAAACTGCAAGTTACCACGGCTAATCATGGTCTGATCACATCTGGATCACTGCTGATCACGTCTTGAGAGCGGACGTAAAATGGGCACTCCACTGCCATAGCACTGCCCTAGCACTGCCTAATCGCAGAAGGCATCCTCATAAAGTTCTGAAAGGCTCTTGGATCTTCGTTATGCAGCTCATCTGGAATTCCGATCCCTCAAGGAATCAAATTAAAGTTGAGTTTGTCAAGCAGGGAATGCGCTTTGAATTAATGTCTTGTGGGCGTGGCCCGCAGAACGCGTGCATGCAACAGAGAGAGAGAGAGAGAGAGAGAGAGAGAGGGAATAACGCTTTAGTTTTTAGTTTAGTTTTTTAAGTTGTTTTAATTCATGAGACGGTCATAAAGCCCCAGCTTAAGTCTCCTCCCAATCCAGTCACGCACTCAGATGTTCCGTACCACCCCCTCCTTCTTCTTCTTCTTCTTCTTCTTCTTCTTCTTCTTCTCTTATATGTTGGGCCTGTATCAGTTGGTTCTGTTGGTGTTGGAGCATGAAGATGAGGACATCACGGTATTGAGGGTTTATGTTCACCCCTTGACATCTAGACTGCAAGTGCCGACGTCTCAGAAAATTACGGTATTTTATATGCCGTGAATGAGAAGTGATACAGAAGTGATTAGGCAGTGATCAGTCGTATTTAGAACATGATCAAGACGTTGATAAACGGGTTTAGGTAGTGCTATGTACGTGCTATGTACATGGAAAAATCCATTTGTCAGTGATAAGCCGCTATTTCTCCTGATACTAACGTGTAACACCCGCCCAATGGCCGTGCTCTGGCCGACCCTTAAACTTTTGCATCTTATCACGTCTCCCCAAGTTTTTATCACTGCCAGAACACGAATTTTTACGTGTTTCACGTGTGTTGCACGTCTTTAGCACATCTTTACCACGTGGTTGTCCGCGGTCTATAATTTTGAGCAGTTCAAAACTTTTTTCCACATCCAGCGCCGTTCAAATTTTTCCCTACGTCCTGCCACGTCTAAAAATCGACTGTAGCACATCTTAAACTCAAGCTTCACGGGAAACCATTTTTGGAAAGGTTTTGGCTGTGATTAAGCCGTAAAACACTGTGTGACCGACCCTTAATAAGCACTTAACATTCCACTCCGCTGGTAAACATTTTAATAAGCGCCCACCCACTCCCATTTTTAATGCGCCCTGGGCACTTTTCAAATACGGTACTCATAAGATAAATATGGTGCCATTTATTTATTCTCGATACTCCCCTCGTTCCAAAGGAAGTTTTCATATTCCCAGCTTAAAAATTGGCTCCACCCCCAGCTTGATGAGAGCTGCCACTTTTCTTTAAAAAGCAACCCATAAGACCAAAAAATGCCATGAACTGTGGCTGTTTTAGGGTGAATCTTAATTGATATTTCCAAGATCATAGAAAATGTTAAAATTTTTAAATTCAAGAATTATATACACATATATATAAAAATTACATTTCACCAAAGACATGCCATGAATGTGATCTTTGGAGGGATTCCATAATTCTTTTAGACGATACAGTGTATATTGGTTAGATGCTTGCATTATGACAAGTATAATATGGAAAATATGATGTACGATTGTAATAAATCAAAAATGAAGCCAATTAATGCGTATGGTCAAGCTTAAGGCTTAAAAAAGTCTATCAAGCAAAAGTTGAAAAGTAATGGATTAGAAGTATGTGACTTCATGAATGAATATTTTGTAGTATGTGTATGCACCCTCCGAGTCGGGAATGAGGTCCTGCCCCAAGTGGAGGAGTTCAAGTGTCTTGGGGTCTTGTTCATGAGTGAGGGAAGGATAGAGCGGGAGATCAACAGACAGATTGCTGCAGCCTCTGCTGTAAAGCGGAGCCTGTACAGGTCCATCATGGTGAAGAGGGAGCAAGGTAAAGCTCTCAATTTACCAGTTGATCTATGTTCCAACTCACCCATGGTCACGAGCTTTGGGTAATGACTGAAAGAACAAGATTGTGGATACAAGCAGTTGAAATGAGTTTCCTTCGCCAGGTGGCGGGGCTCTCCCTGAGACATAGGGTTAGAAACTCAACCATCTGGGGAGAGCTCGGAATAGAACTAATGCTCCTCCGCATTGAGAGGGGCCAGTTGAGGTGGCTTGGGCATGTCGTCAGAATGCCTCCCGGACACCTCCCTGGTATTGTATTTCAGGCATGTCCAACCAGTAAGAGACCCCGGGGTCGACTTAGAACATGCTGGAGGGACTATGTCTCTTGGCTTGTCTGGGAACTCGTCGGTGTCCCCCCAAAAGAGCTGGCTGTCTGGTTGTCATTAGGTGTACCATGTCAAAACCATAACCTCTGACCAAAACTGGGCCTTTTCTAGCCCTATGATGGGTCACCTATTATTTAAGAGCTGGTTCCAGATTTCAGACGAGTTTAACCCAGACTGAAAAGAAATTTTTTCACCACCCCACCAATAAATAATTTGATAAATAAAAATGAAATAATGATGTCACTGACCAAAACGTTTGTTTTCTCCAACTGCACAGAAGTCCAATTAAACTATGAAGTGAATGTGAATCAATCAAACTGCAAACAAAGGTACCAGATGAGCAAAGGCATTGAAGGAATTCAAACCAATTGAGCTTCTTAAACAGCTGACTGTGTGAAAAAAAGGCATTACCCAAAATATCATAAATAACATTGACTGTGGGATAAGACTGGCAACACCGAGGTGGCCCTGAGCTCTATTTTGACATGTAAGCCAAATAATGTTCTCAGTCACCAGCCCACACTTTGTTTACCACATTACAGTCAGTGTCACCTTTGCCACATCTGATTTTGTTTAATTCCCATGTCATATGCCACTACCCACTGAATGCCACCTGTGCCAGCTTCACACCAATGTTGGCTCAGACATGTGGGAAGCATTAAAACTTATATAATCATAATCTTCATGTTTTTTTCAGATCTGAGTAATAACTTGTAATGGTCTGGCAAGCTGTTCAGGGTGGACTATACCTTTGCTCAATGCCTACTGAGGCAGGCACTAACCTCTTTGTCATCCTAGTAGGATTAAACAGCTCGTTAAATGACGAATGAAGGGTTTCATGCCATAACATTACAAAATATAGAACACTTCAATGGGAAAAACTCTTATGAAACTCAATGCATTCTAGCCAAAAAAAAAAACAATTTTTCATTTTGCTTTGATGCCAAAAATGGCAATCAAGAAATTAGTGCACTTAATAATGCCAGAAAAACATGTATTGCTGTATGTGCAATAATATAACTCACCTCCATTAAATACCAGATTAAGTCCTATACACAGTTTTTCCCATTAAATGGATTATAAATGGTAGTAACAAAGAGGGGACAGTAGATCGCATCCTTACAACTAAAAGAAAATGAAGACAATTTTGGTTCTTACCGTGTAAGTCTCGGTCTCCACAGGTGACTGACAGTTCGTCAGAGACAGTGTTACATACAAAAACACATAGCATAAGCCCTTCATATTAACACACACTCATGCACAGATTGATGTAGAAGCAGATGTGTAGACTCGTTTACATGGATACTGATCAGTCAAATTTCCTCACAAAAATTGCAGGAGAAACTGAACTGTAAGAGAGAGAGAGAGAGAGAGAGAGAGAGAGAGAGAGAACTGAAACAAGCAACACTAATAGTCATTCCAAATGTAACACACCTGCAGATGATGTAAATTATTTAGACTGGAGGTGAAATAAAAAATGCCCCGTAGAAACTCAGGACATGCTGAAAGCTATGCGCACGATAAACACTTTGCCACAAATGTGGACAAATACTATACTTGCAGTCAATCACTACTGTGACACACTATGCATGATGATGTGGGAAATACTAATGACATTTTCGTTTTATACATATTATATATATATATATACACACACACACACACACACACACACACACATATATACATATATACAGTATATACAATGTGTGTGTGTGTGTGTGTGTGTGTGTGTGTGTGTGTGTGTGTGTGTGTATATATATATATATACATACATATATATATATATATATATATATATATATATATATACACACACATATATACATATATACTATATACAGTATATACAGTGTGTGTGTGTATATATGTGTATGAGGGCACATTCTACCAGCTGCTCCAGATGTTTGTGCTGGAACATACGCTCTGGCCGGCATTGCAAGGAAATAATCACACTGAGGCTGTGTTCCTAAAATCACAGAGTTGCACAATAGTATTCAGTACCCTGGGTTCAAATGTCAACAGCTCGGTTTTGGGAAAAGACAGAATTGATGTTTGGAAAATTCCATGCTGTTGTTGCTCGTTTAGCTTTCAATTTATGTTCATTATTTTTTCATACCCATGCTTGAGATAACTCGAGAACTATTGGCATCATTCATGAGATTGCATGTGCAGTGTTAACCTTATATAGTGTTTTTACAGCAATTAGGGCTGTGTACCAAAAATTAAGTCCCTGTGGAATAACTTGGTAAAAATTGGTGGTGGGTTATTATTTAATCTTTGGGGCTTTTCATGGCTGGTGCTCTGTGAGCACTTGAATTTTGACGCCCATGTGAATTCCACCAAATGCCAGGTATTTTAGAGTAAAGCCCTGCTGCATGTTTCAGGAACTTAGCATGAGCAGTTAATCAGTGCTTTAATGGTGTATTGAAGGTTCCAACAGTGCACATACTAGTATGTCTTTCCATTGGGGAAAACCCCACCAAAGTAAAAAGCATCGATTATTCAGTCATAAGCATAAATGTAAAGAATATGATCCAAGTAACTTGTGTTCCATATTTCTGTTGATTATCTAAAATATTATCTGAGATATTTAAATTTTCAAATGCTCAGGGCTTACTCACTCACCCATTTCACTCAAACCACTTAATCCTACCAGAGTCAAGGGGAGGCTGTTGCCTATCTCATCCAACACTGGGTGAAGGCAAGATGCACCTGAACACCTCATTAGCTCATCTCAAAGAATGAACATTCACAACCATTCACACTTACATGTAGGTACAATATGGAACAACAAGTTAACCTAATTTGTATATCTTTAGACTTCTGGAGGATACTGGAGTACCTAGAGGAACCCCACACATGCACAGCGTAAGCATGCAAACTTCACACAGAAATTCCAGAACCCAGGACCCAAACCTGTGGGTTCCCTGCTGAAAGGTGGACATCCTAACAACTATGGCACTATGCTCCATCTCAGGGCAAAAAAATGATCAACATAATGTCGTTATCTATTTGAAATAATAATTTATCAAAACATAATGAATGACAGAAAGTGCAAAGTCATGAAAGTCAACAGCAGGAGTGAAGAAAAATTGAAAGTCAGAGATTGAGAAGTAGAGAAGGTGGAGAGTTTCACATATCTAGGAACTAATGTGGCCAAGGATGGTGGAAGCTCAGCAGACATCAGAAAGAGAGTGGCCCTGGCAAACGCCCAATTCCAACGACTCTTGAGAATCTGGCAAGCCAGAGACATCAGCAGAAGGACAAAAACTTCACTTTTTAAGGGCCTAGTACTGTCAGTGCTACCGTATGGATGTGAGACCTGGAAGCTTACAAAAGGAGAGGACGGAAAACTAGACACCTTCCAGAGCAAGTGTCTGAGGAGGATCTTCAAGATCAGATGGCAATAGCACATTTCCAACCAGACAATCCTTGAGATGGCAAGGGCAGAGAAGATCAGCAAGAAGGTGAGAAGACGGAGATGGAACTGGATCGGCCATGTCCTGAGAAAGGACCCACTGGCTGACTGTACTGTGGCTCTAGAGTGGGCACCAGAAGGACAAAGGAAGAGAGGCCACCCAAAAACAACTTGGCGAAGAATGGTTGAGATGGAGAGAACCACTGCAGGCTGGACCTCGTGGAACTCGGCACGCCACGCAGCTGCAAATCGACCCCAATGGAGGAGTGATGTCCAAGCCTTATGTGCCTCCTGGCACTGGGGGAATTAAGGTAAGGTAAGGTTATCAAAACATGTTCTTATCATGAAGAAATAAATGCTGAAGTCTGACCCTGGCCAAAGTCACTCTCAAAAGTCCAAGAAATCTGATACGCTTACGTGACAAAATCTGTAATTAAAAATTGAATATACATAACTAGAAAGTATTCATCAATTTTACTCACTCACTCGTTTTCCAAACTGCTACTCCTACTAGGGTTGAGGTAGAAAGGCCTACAACTTCAACTGACACTGGGTGAAGGAGGGGTACACCCTGAACAACTTGCCAGACCATTGCAGGGTGACACGCACATAACTATATTCACATTCTCACTTACACCATGGACAATTTGAAACAGACAGTTAGTCTATTATGCATGTCTTTGGACAGTGGAAGGAACCCGGGGTGTCCGGATGAGACACAATGACCTGTCAGAGGACAGGATTGAAACCCAGGACCTTAAATTTTCATCATAGAATCTTATTTTTTTTGAGAATATACTTTTGGAAAAAATTTGCAAACTACGTCAGCACTATGAATGTAGTGGGAACATAAAACCTAATTGATTTTCTCTTTACTGTAAGCAAAGGGTCTTGACCAAACCTGTCCCAGCATGACAATACCCCTGAACACAGTGTGCTCCATAAAAATATGGTTTGCCTAAGGTTTGTCTGAAAGCCCTGGATCCAACCCCATTATATTCACCTCATATCAATGCCAAGCTTTCACATTCTTTTGCGGCTGAATGGGCGCACCCCCCACCCCACCCCTCAAAAAAAAAAAAAAAAAAACAGAAGAGAAAAGAAAGAAAAAGAAAAAAAAATCACCCGTTATCATGGTCTAATCTCTGGTACATTCATTCTGATCCTGTAACTGTCTATCATAAAATCACAGTCTATTTTAGTTCACAATGACTATATGACTGAAAGAGAGTCAGCCTTAGATAACAACTGCAGATACTGTGAGATTCTCAGTGTTACCCAGGATGATGCAAATCTCTATCTGATATTAATTAAATGTTTGTTATTGCATAGCAACTGCTATTTATTCCACTTATTTCTTCAAAATAAACCCCTGCATTATTCAGAAAACAAAGTGTATTCATTTTGCTAATAATTTGCAGAACACAAAACCAATAAGAATGAACTACTCACTCTGTTCAAGACTCTTTACATGTGTCTCTTAAGAATTTCTGCTCCTGTGAATCTGTGATTTGCTCTTTCGTGCTCCTCCAAAGTCATACAGTAACAAACAGGGCGCTTCCAGTAAGGTCTGAATAGTTCAGAGTGAGGCAGGCCGGTGGACCCACTCCCAGAGTGTGAGATAAAATCAACTTAAGACGGCCCACACACTTTCCATTTGCCACCCTTCTCCCGCCTTTTCTCCATCTAAACCCCAAAGGATTGAAATTCCTGATCTCAGGCCCAAATTCCAAATTCATCTCTGAAGCAGTAAGAAACACAAGCAACATGTGTCACCGCTTGTCTCCAGCCAGTATGAGTAAAACAACCCACCTGGGTTCTGTCAATCAGATCCTGAGCCACTACGTTGTATATAAATCTGAGTCACTGAAAGAATTGTTTTGCTGAGCGATGTTTGGATGGACATTTCGTGTTTTTTTAGTATATAAAGTATTAGGCTGTAGTAAGTGTTCCCTTGCCTCTGATTCCTCAGCTGGAGATTTCCTGGCTGGAAGGGCCCTGAATAATGTGGACATAAATTAATGAGGGTCATGGGACAACTATGGTCCAGAAAACAGTTCCCTGGCTGCCAGAAACATTTAGCATTTTTTTAATTGCCCAAAGGTTTATGAACTGTAAGTGTATTTTTCCCCAAAGAACATTTAAGCACAAGAACTTGGGGCTCTGGTTAATTTTCCATCAACTGCATTATCATTTCAGTGTGGTGTGCTTATGCAATTCTGAATATCGTCATATTTTCCACTGCACATTCAAAAATAAAAACAAACCAAAACAAAAAGCAAAACCAAAACAAAAATGTTCACAGTATTGGAGCCAATTATACTTGGCTTTCTAGTTCAAGTTGCTTTTCCACAGCTGTGAATGATGATAATGCAAGACAACAATAAATGTGACTACATCATTTCGATGAATATCAACACCAAATGTTGAATTAACATTGTTCCTTTGTCTGATTGGTTGCTTAGTTACCCACATTACAAATATTAATAATCCAATAAAAAACAATTTAAACACTCATCTTACTCATTTGCCAAACCACATAATTCTACTATTAGAGTTTCTGGGAAGTTGAAGCCTATCTCTGCCAACTCTAAGCAAAGGTGGAGTACACCCAGAACAGCTCAAGGCCAACATACTCACAACCATTCACACTAACATTCACAGCTGGGGCAGTTTGGAAAGGCCAATTAGCTTGAGGTGCTTGGACAGCCTGGACAGCTCACCAGGCCATTGCATGGTGTCTTTATGCTTTAATCTAAAAAAAATTGATGAATTTTGATAAAGACAACAGGAAAGTGAATTAATGAGAAGTATTATTAAACTGGGGTATAACCTGGTGATTGACTTGGTCAGTCAAAAGCCTTCCATTTCACCCCATCTGCTGTACTAGCAAGGTGGTTTTTGATCATTGTGTTGTTGCACAACACGGTTCCTCCCAATTAGACCTGATTCAAACAAGCAGACAGAACATTTCTATTGACTACTGAATTCATTCTGCCGCAAGACTCATAATTTATATGATCAATAATGATTGAAGAGGCCATTCCAGATGCAGCCATGAAAACCCAAGCTATGACACTAACTTCACTGCACTTGTCCTGTGAGCTTGTATATGCTTAGATCATCAGCAGGTCCATCATATATATATATATATATATATATATATATATCTCATCTCATCTCATCTCATCTTCTTCCGCTTAGTCCGGGGTCGGGTCGCGGGGGCAGCAACCTTAGAAAAGAGGTCCAGACATCCCTCTCCCGAGCCACTTCCTCCAACTCTCCCGGGGGGACACCGAGGCGGTCCCAGACAAGCCGAGAGACATAGTCCCTCCAGCGTGTTCTAGGTCGACCCCGGGGTCTCTTCCCGGTTGGACATGCCCGAAACACCACACCAGGGAGGCGTCCGGGGCATTCTAACCAGATGCCCGAGCCACCTCAACTGGCCCCTCTCAATGCGGAGGAGCAGCGGATCTACTCGAGCTCTCCCGGATGGCGGAGCTTCTCACCCTATCTCTAAGGGAGAACCCCGCCACCCGGCGAAGGAAGCTCATTTCAGCCGCTTGTATCCGTGATCTTGTTCTTTCGGTCATTACCCAAAGCTCGTGACCATAGGTGAGGATTGGAACGTAGATCGACTGGTAAATTGAGAGCTTCGCCTTGCGGCTCAGCTCCTTTTTCACCACGACGGACCGGTACAGGCACCGCTTAACAGCAGAGGCTGCAGCGATCCGTCTGTCGATCTCTCGCTCCATCCTTCCCTCACTCGTAAACAAGACCCCAAGATACTTAAACTCCTCCACTTGGGGCAGGACCTCATCCCCGACCCAGAGGGTGCATTCCACCATTGTCCGACTGAGAACCATGGCCTCGGACTTGGAGGTACTGATCTTCATCCCGGCTGCTTCGCACTCAGCTGCGAATCGCTCCAATGAGAGCTGGAGGGCCCGACTTGATGAAGCCAGAAGGACAACCTCATCCGCAAAGCAGAGATGATATCCGATGGCCACCGAACCAGAACCCCTCATCGCCTCGACTGCGCCTAGAAATTCTGTCCATAAAAATTATGAACAGAATCGGTGACAAAGGACAGCCTTGGCGGACTCCAACTCCCACCGGAAACGAATCCGAGCTGCTGTTACCAATACGGACCAAACTCTGGCTCCGGTGATACAGCGACCGAATAGCTCGTAGCAACGGATCCGGAACGCCGTACTCTCGGAGCACGCCCCACAAGATCTTTCGAGGGACACGGTCGAAAGCCTTCTCCAAATCCACAAAGCACATGTGGACAGATTGGGCAAACTCCCATGCCCCCTCCAGAATCCTGTGGAGCGTATAGAGTTGGTCAAGAGTGCTGCGGCCAGGACGAAAACCACATTGTTCCTCCTGAATCCGAGGTTCGACTATCGGTCGGATCCTCCTCTCTAGTACCCCTGCATAGACTTTACCAGGTAGGCTGAGGAGTGTAATTCCCCGATAATTGGAACACACCCTCCGGTCCCCCTTCTTAAAAATTGGGACCACCACCCCAGTTTGCCAATCCAGAGGTACAGCCCCCGATGACCACGCGATGTTGCAGAGACGTGTCAACCAAGACAGTCCTACAACATCCAGAGTCCTGAGGTATTCCGGGCGGATCTCGTCCAACCCCGGAGCTCGACCACCGAGGAGCTTTTTGACAACCTCAGTGACCTCCACTCCAGTGATGGGCGGACCCTCACCCGAACCCCCAGGGTCTTCCTCTTCCACGGAGGGCGTGTTGGTGGGATTGAGAAGGTCCTCAAAGTATTCCCTCCACCTCTCAACAACATCCCCAGTCAAGGTAAGCAGCTCCCCACCTCCACCGTAAACAGTGTTTGTGAAGAACTGCTTCCCCCTCCTGAGGCGTCGGATGGTGGCCCAGAACCTTTTTGAGGCCAACCGATAATCACTCTCCAGGCCCTCACCGAACTCCTCCTGTATTTATATATACAGGCACTCCCCGACTTACGTTCATCCGTTTTACGTTTTTTTTTTTTTCCGACAAAAGTCCAATTTTGAATTTAGACGTACCTACGTAGTATGCTGACGTAATGACGCAATGACATAATGACGCTGCGTCCACTGTTTACAAACGACAGACTGAACGTGCCCTTCCTTCTTCCCAGTTCAGTTATATATATATATATATATATATATATCAGTTATATAGCATGTTACCCTTGTGTTGTGTTAAGACGTCATCTCTGTGATCTTTGTGTTTACACTGTTTTGTGGACTTTTGTAACCCTAAGCAGATATGGTTTGTCAGAAGTGTAAGCCTACGAGCATGGGTGCAAGTCTCATACACAAAGATGAATTAACTATCTGCTCGGATTGGCCCAATCTACCATGCATACTCAGTTAAGCAAAGAGAGTTGTAAAATGAATGAAAACCCGAATCCAGAGAAGATAACTCTCCCCTCTGCTGGTGATTCACATCAGTGCAGGCTGAGTTCTAAACGAGTTCAACGGCGTCCTTGCTCACTTCAAAGACCGGAAGTCTGTATAACCCACAGCAAGAACACTACTTTTGCAAGTACACTACTTTTGCAAGTACACTACTTTCGGTTTTGAGCGCCTCACATATTGTAAGCGTTGATTGGCTGTTTTAAGCTTCATGTAAAGTGACTCGCTATAAATAAGTGACTTATTTGAAATTAATGTTCATATTATTTGACATATTTTACATTATTTTACAATGTTATATTTATAATAATTGATTTAGGGGTGTTTTATGAGATATAGTAATGGTATTTATGGATGTATAGTACAGTATGAGCGTCATACGTCACACGTCATACGTCATACGTCACTGTAACAACTAATGTTCACTTTCAACTTACGTTCAGCCGTCCGGAACCAATTAAAAACATAAGTCGGGGAGCGTCTCTCTATATATATATATGTATATATATATATATATATATATATATATATATATATATATATATATATATATATATATATATATACAGTGATATCTCAGCTCACGAACATAATTGGTTCCCTGAAAGTGTGTGTGAGGCGAAAAGTTCGTCTTCCGAACATTTATTTCCCATAAGAAACCATTAAAATGAGAATAATCCGTTCCCAGGTCCCCATAAAACATAATTTTCGACTAAATAAGCCTTAAAACTACACAAAAATATACTTTATTTTATGTATAATAAATGTGCTATTGTATTGTAATTAAAGAAATAAACTGTACTGTATAATAAAGTCGTTTTATTTACCTTTGTGATGGTAGTTGATGGCTTGATGGAATGGAGTGGGAGGAGGAGGGAGGAGGAGGGAGGGAGGGACTTACTGTTTGGAAGGAGTGTTTGGAAATGCCTACTGTTTGGAAACACCTTTAGCCACACACGCACCCTTAATAGCTTCCTTGTTCCTTGTACTGGTACTGGGACGCTGAGTCACACAAACGCACACCTCGTTCGTGTTTTTCAATTATCGCCGCCTGTGGTGGGGTCTTTTTCGATCCCATAATAGCAAAAGTACACTCAATATGGTCCAAAATGTCTATCAAACACAAACCACTTCCGCACTCAAAGAAAGGGGGTGGCGAACTGTGATGCCGTGAGCGTGCGTCAACTTCTCGTGGCCGCCACCGTGGCGCTGTTCGACCGCGTGGTTTGATTAGATCCACTTGAAAACTAGTTCGTCAGCAGAGACTATATGCTCGCGAATTTAATGTTCTTGAGGCGAAAAGTTCGTGATCTTAAGCGTTCGTCAGCGGAGGTTTTACTGTATGTATATATATATATATATATATATATATATATATATATATATATATATATATATATATATATATATATATATATATATATATATAAACAAAAGGACAGGACAAAGACTTTCTATTGAAACTCCATTTATCACTACAGATCTGTTTCGAGGGGTGGTGAAACCATCCTCTCTCTTCAGGTGATTATAATTCTTCTATAATCACCTGAAGAGAGAGGATGGTTTCACCACCCCTCGAAACAGATCTGTAGTGATAAATGGAGTTTCAATAGAAAGTCTTTGTCCTGTCCCTTTGTTATTTGCTCTACCAAAAAGTATTGAGCACTCTCCTACGGAAGGGTCTACTCAGAAAATCCTATATATATATATATATATATATATATATTTATATATATATATATATATATATATATATATATATATATATATATATATATATATATCTGTCGTCAGAGTTGCCGGCATAAATAAAAATCTCCTGCTATTTAGTCACCCCCTTAAAGAAAATACATGTTTTTATTGGTAGAAAACTCTATAGTTGCTCCACTTAGCTTTCAGGATCTTTACATTATATCTGCATTACTAAGCATACAATGAATTGGAAAATTAAATTACAAGCCACTGTTGTGTAAAAGTGTATATTTTATTAATATACATAAAGTGTCAAACACAATTATTTCTACACAAAGTGTGCAAAAAGGTGAAAATAGGCATTCAGGCTAATAAAACTAAATTTGGGCATGTGTGAATGACACTGCAGAAATTGTTTGGCAGACCAAAATTACATCTTAATCGTAGTACATTTTCAGGATACAGCTTTTGATGACGCCCATGTATCTCGCCCATATCACTTGAAACCTGTTAGAAGACATTAGTTTTTTTTTTTTTTTTAGAAGTCTTCAATTCAGCATGGCACAGTGTCATACAGACCCACATACACACTAACCTGAATCCATCGAGAGTGTGGGCGGTGCTGATGTAGTCAGTGAGGAAAAGTCTGAGATCGCTAATAGACCATTTATCACATCGACACGGTTCAATGAACTGAGGGAAGAAAATGGTTTCAGAGAGTGACATCTAATCCAGGAAGCATTTTCAACACTGCGTCTTCTTCTTATTTAAAAAAAAAAAAATTTTAAAAATGCAAATACCTTTTTTAAAAGGTAAAGGTGATTATGAGAAACGCACTGTTGTTACCTGGAGAACCAATTTTGTTTCCCTTAAAAAAATTTAATAACAAACAGCCCATAATGTAACATTTATGATATGTTATGGGCAGTAGTGGCCTGGTGGGAAAAGGTGCTGGATCACTGATCCTAAGGTTGGGGGTTCAAGCCCCACTCTCAACAAGTATATATATATATATATATATATATATATATATATATATACTGTATATATATAGTGTATATAGTGCATCGTATATATAGTGCATCGTGTTTTTTTATTCATCGAAAAATTAAAAAATAAGGACATTAAGAATAGGGGAAAGTTAAGGAAAATGATGCAAAACAAGGCCAATTATGTAAAAGGGAAAAAAAAATAGCGAGGGATCACTGTACAGTGGTACCTCACCTTACGAAATTAATCTATTCCAGAGCCTTTTTAGTAATCTCATTTTTCGTAAATTGAACCGCATTTTACCTGTAAAACACATGATTCGTTCCAAGGCCCCCAATTCTACTCCCTAAACCCTTTAAAAATTATAAAAGCATACCTTTTAAGGCCTCCTTCTGCTTCAATATCGTACCGATGACAGGTTTGGCCACATTCCTTTGCAATATCACTCAACCGCATGCCACGAGCCCGCTTCTTCTTTTCAATCGCACCAGAAATCACACATGCATGCGCGTGTGTGTGTGTGTGCGTGTGTGTGTGTGTGTGTGTGTGTGTGTGTGTGTGCGCACGTGTGTTGACCATATCTTCTTAGCAGAGTTATAATCTTACAAATGTTTATGGAAGGTTAAAAGCCGGAGTCAAAAAACTCATAAAACAACAGTAACTCTGTCCTTTACAAAAAAAGCATTATGGGAGATGCAGCTCCATAATAGCCAATGGGAGGGAGCTGCGTCATCCCTCTTAGCCAATGGGAGGCCAGCGGGGGCGAGATGTTGGGAGATAGCCAATGGAAGGGAGCTGCGTCATCCCTCCTAGCCAATGGGAGGCCAGCGGGGGCGGGATGTTGGAAGACAGTCAATGAGAAAGCAGCTTGTGCATTGTTGGTGCATTTCGTAAGGAGAACTTGTTTCGAATACAGAGGCAAAAAATTTTGGAAAATGTTTTTGTAACCTGGATTCTTCGTTGGCTGGGACTATTGTAAGGTGAGGTACCACTGTATCTCCAAATTATTTATAGCAGATTATTATAGCAAATTATTTATAGTCTCGAGTGCAACATATTAAACATGTCTGTCTTCCTTTTGGATTTTTCCCTTTTACTTGGGAGTCGCCACAGCGAATCATCTTGATTCGCACATTTGATTTGGCAGAGGTTTTTAACGTCGGATGCCCTTCCTGTCACAACCCTTTTTAGCAAGGGACAGAAACACGCTGACGACTTTGCAGCCTACTCTTTACGAATGTCAGCAATGGTTCTTTTACATGCCTCTCACCAGAGACAGTGAGAGACATGGCCTGCCTTTGATAACCCAGTTAGCCGCACTTTGGGAGACAGTGACAACCTTGTGGAGAGTGGGACTCGAACCCCCAACCTTTGGATCAATGATCCAGTGCCCTATACCACTAGACCACCACTGCCCTGTAACATTGAGGGTGGCACGTTGGTGTAGTGGTTAACATGTCCACCTCACAGCAAGAAGACCTGGGTTCGATTCCCATCTTGGATGTTTCTGTGTACAGCTTGCATGTTCTCCCTATGCTTATGTGGGTTTCTTCCGGGTACTCCGGTTTCCTTCCACAGTCCAAAAACAAGCATAGTAGGTCACTTAACTGTTCCAAATCAACCCTAGGTGTGAATGGTTGTGTGAGTGTTGGCCCTGCGATGGACTCTGGTGAGCTGTCCAGGGTGTATCCCGCCTTCGCCCTGAGATGGCTAAGATGGGCTCCAGCCTCCCCGCGACCCTAATTAGGATTAAGTGGTTCAGAAAATGATTGAATGGAGGTACACTGATAGATTGAACTCTCACTGAAATGAACACACATGAGCCATTACCTTCTCCACAAGGTCGAGGAACAAATCTCGGACATCTTTGGTGTTTGTGAGTTTGGATGCGATGTTAATCAGTGCTCTGGATAGATTCTACAAAATAAATGATGAGAGGGTCATTAAATTAAAGACACTGTAGACACTGTAAAATAGTCCTGGATCAAAAAATAGAGTTGAAATGTAATCATAATTTAAAAATGAATCAGAAATATCCAGATAAATTTAATCTATTTATTATTGCATCAGCTCCAAATAAATTTGGGCACTTTGATAGCCAATGTCCAAATGACTAATGAAACTTGTGACAATGACAAATCCGTTCACATGTACCCATTTGTTCATTTATTCATCTGGAATGACAGTCTCCTACACTGGGGGTGAGATCCGTGCGAAGACAACACCTTGACAGATTCAAGGCCTGTTATCGAAGTCATCGGTTACGTGTGAGTATGAGCAACTGTTTTCTTTCTCGTTCACGCATATAAATTGAGAACAAATAGCTTAATTACTATTCCTGTTAATAACTAATTGTGGTTTGTGAATGAAATTAGGAGAGCTGACAGCTGTGTAGGCTTTTTTGGATGTAAGTGGTAAATCAGCTGCTAAATACAGGATATGAGGATGGATGAATCAGAGGGGAAAAAAGTAAAAAAAGTTTACTTTCCAATAGATGACACCATTTACCTTCGCTGGTACCTTAAGTTGTTCTTTCTGAACTTGTTTAAAAATGTCTGATATAGCAAAAGGTTCCATTCCAACCTTCATTCCAACCTTCACCATGAGAATTGAATAGCGACTGATTCTTAAGGTGAAGTCCACTCCATAATACAGTCACTATCCGAGTTACAACCTAGATCGGTTCTGACCAACCAATCGTAAGTCGGATAACAAAACCACCCAGTACTCGCTATGAATTCATGTGAAGCATATTCTTCACCTGCACGTTCTCTCTTCTTCTTCTCCTTTCGGTTGTTCACTTCAGGGTTCGTCACAGCGAATCATCTGCTTCCATCTCACCCTATCCTCTGCATCTTCTTCTCTTACGCCAACGACCTTCAGGTCCTCCTTCACCACATCCATAAATCTTCTCTTTGGTCTTCCTCTAGGCTTTCTGCCTGGTCGTTCCAACCTCAGCATCCTACTACCAATATACTCACTATCCCTCCTCTGTACATGTCCAAACCATCTCAATCTAGCCTCTCTGACTTTGTCTCCAAAACCTCTTACATGTGCTGTCCTTCTGATGGACTCATTCCTGATCCTATCCATCCTCGTTACTCCCAAAGAGAACCTCAACATTTTCATCTCTGCTACCTCCAGCTCTGCCTTCTGTCTTTTCCTCAGTGCCATTGTTTCTAAACCAGGGGTGCTCAATCCTGCTCCTGGAGATCTACCTTCCAGAAGACATTTGCTCCAACCCTAATCATGTCCACCTAACCATCCAATCATCTAATCAAGGCCTAACTGGATCTTACATGTCACATGGACCACATTAGGGTTGGAGATAAAGTCATCTGGAAGGTAGATCTCCAGGAGCAGGATTGAGCACCCCTGTTCTAAACCATATAACATCGTTGGCCTCATCACCGTCTTCTACACTTTTGCTTTCATTCTTGCTGATACCCTCCTATCACACATCACACCGGACACTTTTCTCCAACCATTCCAACCTGCCTGCACACGCTTCTTCACCTCTTTTCCACACTCTCCATCGCTCTGGATTGTTGAGCCTAACTACTTAAAATCCTTTATCTCTGCTCACTGTAACCTCACCGTTCCTCTTGGGTCCTTCGCGTTCACACACATGTATTCTGTAAATATTCTGTAAATATTCTTCACCCGCACATTCTTTCTACATGCGAAATAAACTTGTATTCTTACTTTGCACTGCTCGCAACATCACTTTCACACTTAATTGGAGCTGCTGTTTTCACGGCTTCCTTAATGTGGTCCTTGTCCTTCAAAATTGTAGACACCATGGAGTGGGAGAGATGGAGATCTCACTTTCAGCTTTCATCTTCATCTGCAACGACAGTACCTTCCTTGCTTGCTTGGTAGAATTTCCATCTGATGGATCGAACTTCCTCTTGGGGGCCATGGTAACAGTGTACAGTAAATGAATGTAAATTTGTACTGTAAAAGAGATGTTACTGCGACGGAAGCTACTCAGTGAGTGTAGTGGTAGAATGCTGTGAGTGTGAGATGCTGGAATGCTGCGCTGCCACAACTATCTTACGTGCTGCGCTGCCAGACATATACAGTAAACTTATAATAGACATCTGCTGGACGTGGTCATAAGTACGGGTGGTCGTAACTTGCGTACGTCATAACCCGGATTGTGAGCGTACATTGCTTCTGTTTCAGATGTTTTCTTTATATGGCCACATCTATTTTGTTTTGGTTTGTGTCTTGTCTCCATGCATTTTTTTGGCTTTGTCAAAAGTCAGCAATGGTTCTTTTACATGAATCTCACACTATAGACAGTGAGAGACATGTCTGGCATCGGTACATTACATTCTATAAGTGAATAACTAGTGATAATGTGCATTTCTACTCCTGTCGTCTGCTTTTCTGTTACATATCATTTTATTCCCACGATGTACTATTGTGGAGGACGGAATGTTTACGTTTGATACTTGATAATTCAAGTCTCACCTTAAAATTCGCCTCCATGTCGGTGAACACTTTGATTTTTCCTTTAAGATGTGAACAGACCAAACTGTAACAGAAACAAAATTATTTCAATTAGCAAATTATTGTATAAACCTCAAACCTGTTATCTGTCTCCAGGCTTTTACGGCACTCAGCTCCTTTTGTACCTTTTGTGTTGATCCAGAATGTCTTTATCATTAACCAGAACTTTCAGCTCTTTTAGATTATGCAAGAACTCTTTCTCCAGATCTACATCCATATCCTCCTTCATGTCATCTAATAAGCAGAGTAAATAAATAATAATAATAATACTGTAATTATAATAATCATAAGAAGAAGAAGAAGTAAACAAACAGTAGTAGTCTAGATCGGGGGGGGGGGGGGTCAGATTGTTTATATTGTAAATATAATGCATTTATATAAATTATTATTATTATTATTATTATTATTATTATTATATTAATAATAATAATATGCACTCCATGAATGTTATTTTTCAACAGCTGAAATAAAGTTGGTTGGGAAGTAGAGCTTAAACTTTTCTTTAAAAAAAAACACAGGTGATGGTGCACCAGCTGGGAGAATGAAGGCTCAGGCTCAGTCTCACCCAAAATCCCCACCATTGTTTGAAACATGTCCAACTCGCTTCTGTTCATGTACCGTCACCTCGTGGGTTACATTTTAGCGCTCAAATGACCGACATGTAACCGAGAAAATCCGGTCATTTTTCAAAATAAAAGATATTTCAAAAATAAGCATCATTCCGACTCAGATAATAAATAAAAAGGAAATAATTAATTATTTCTTCTGCGGACCGGTACCAATTGACCGGTTGTTGGGGATCCCTGGTCTAGATGCTCGTTAGTACCATTTTCCAGACAGAAACCAGCTGAGTGCTGGCTTAATGGTAAGCAGTGTTTAGATTACCATTGTTATGGACAACATGGCTTCTAGTTTTGAGAGTGAAGTAAGCAACAGGGCCGACAGGATTCTTGCTTATATTGGCTTGCGAGCTCACAAAACTCTTCATTTTTAAAAATAATCACTTTTCACTAATGTATTTCTTAAGGACTTTTCAGAACATAAAGAATAAATTATTATCCATTCATTCATTTTCTGAATTCTGAATTAGGTTCATGAGGAAGTTGGTGCCCATCTCAGCCGACTCTGGGTGAGGGCAGGGCACACCCTGGTCAGCTCGCCAGACTATAGCAGGGCAGAAACACGCTGACTGATACGCAGCTACTCTTGTTGAAAGTCAGCAATGGTTCTTTTACAGCCTCTCACCATGGACATTGAGGGACATGGCTGGCCTGAATATGAAAAATCCAGGTTACAAAAAACATTTTCCTAAATTTTCATCCTCTGTATACGAAACCTCTTCTTACGAAAAGCGCCAAACGCGCCATTCAAAAATTCAAACAATGCGCGAGTTGCTCTCTCATTGGCTGTCTCCCAAGATCCCGCCCCGCCGGCCTCACATTGGCCAGGAGGGAGCTGAACTGTACTCATTCCTGTACCCATACTTCCTGTTTGTCACACACGTGAAGGAGAGTTGACCAGGACTGTTGGCTCGTGAATTTTTTCAGAATGATCATTGCAGCGTTATATTTTGTTATCCATCATGGACCCCAAGAAAGTGATTCCCGGTGACACTGAAAAGAAGAAGTGGGCTCCATTATCAATCGAAATGAAGCAAGAGATAATAAAAAAATACGAAAGTGGGATGCGGTTGAGCGAAATCGCAAAGGAGTATGGCCGAAACCCCTCTACAATCGGGACGATATTGAAGCAGAAGGAGACCTTAAAAGTGGAGATACAGTGACGGAGGCGATTATTTCGGAAGGATACTGAAGCATTAAAAGCTGAGATACAGTGACGGGGTAAAAGAGAGATGTACTGTTGGTTCGTGAGTTTCGTCAGTTTATTTGTACTCATTGCAGCTTATTTGAGGAGGTCCGGATGAGCCACGCCCCATGTCAAAAGCTCCGCATTCAGCCACGAAGCATTTTTGTGCACGGAAGTGAGCGGCGCCACAAATGTTCCGTGCACAGAATGCTCCATGGGATAAGACCTCCGATCTCACAAGGAAGCAAGTAAATATTGAATCTGGATCTCTGATCTCTCGAGGAAGCAAGTAAATATTGAATCCGGACCTCAGATCTTTCAAGCAGGTAATTCCGCTTAAAATACAACACCCCGTCTCAAAAGCTCCGTCGGCTGCGCGCTGCGTGTGGGCGCAGCCTGCATTCAACAGAGCGTGCCATTCAAAGAGAGAGAACGAGAAAGAGAGAGTGAGAGAGAGTTTTGTGTGTGTGTGTGTGTGTGTGTGTGTGTGTGTGTGTGTGTGTGTGTGTGTGTGTGTGTGTGTGTGTGTGTGTGTGCGCATGTGTGTGTGTGTGTGAGAGAGACAGAGAGAGAGAGACAGAGAGAGACAGTGTGTGTGTGTGTGTATGTGTGTTAACAAAAAATGTTTAATAATGATTTAATTAATAAATATGTTAATAAAATGTTTAAATGGTTTAATAAATAATTTTCTTTTACTTTTAACACATATTTCATACAAAATTGGTGTACTTTATTCATTTTTAAAGGGTTTATGGGTAGTTTTGGGAGCCTTGGAACAAATCACACGTTTTACATGTAAAACGCGCCTCTGATTACGAAAACTCCAGGTTCCGAAAAAGGCTCTGGAACGGATTAATTTCGTAAGTAGAGGGCCGACTGTATGTCCATACCATCAGTGAAGAAAAAGTCCAATGATATGACAGCCTCAGGGCACGAAATTAAGAAATATTTCCACCGGACATTGGGGCAGGCAGAAGAAAAAAATCTTCAGGACCCCCAAGAATTTTACTGGACCCCACTTTTTCTGGGATGAGTAATTGATTGAAACATATTTTATTCATTGAAGAAAGGGATTGGGCACAAGTTATCCAACTTAGTGAAGCCCTCTCCACAGATGCATGTTTTTGGACTGTGGGAGGAAACCGGAGTACCCGGAGGAAACCCACGCAAGCATGGGAAGAACATGCAGACTCCACACAGAAACGCCCAGGCTTGGATTCGAAACCAGGCCTTCTTGCTGTGAGGCGGGTGTGCTAACCACTACGCCACCATGCTGCCCAGTAATTATGTGATAATTTTTTTTTCGTTCACTTGTTCACCTGTCTATATATTTGCTGTGCAATAGCCATTATGACTGAATAAGAAACATACATGTAAAGCAATTCTCCATCATATACAGCTCTTTATTTATGATTCTGCTGATCAAATTAAAACATGTTTAATAAATCATACTTTCTTTAATTTGACATTTTTTGGTGTTTGCAATGTAAAATTGTCCTCAGGCCAATTACAGTATTAGTACTACAGAGTTAGCTTTAAATAACATTAAACTACAGTAGTGCATTAACTCAAACTTTCAAAGTGTGGGTGGAGTCATCGGTCCTGCCTGAAAAGTCCTCTTTGGATATCATTTCATCTTTATAATCTCTGACATTAGTGCTACTTTGTCCAACATCACTTTGGTCAGTTTTTTATCTTTTACAAAGCCAGTTAACTTTCTCTGCTTTGACATTGTTAGGTAGGTAAGTCTGTTGGGTTTTTACACCTGAGCCTAGTGGCTTAGCCTCGTGGCTCATCAGGCCGGTGCTTATCCCCGGTTTCCGTAGCGTGAAGCGACCAGGAGTTCAACTCCCCCTGGATGGGACGCTAGTCCATCGCAGGTTACCTTCCCAGTATATTTTACTGGTACCCATTTATACTGCTGGGTGAACAGAGGCACACTTGTGGTTGAGACCTTGCCCAGGGGTCTTAGCACAGTGAGGGTCTCAGTGGGATTCGAACTCACAACCTCCTGATCATGAGCACAGCACCCTAACCACTACGCCACCCTTTGACATTGTTAGTTACAGTTAAATTATATTATTATTATTCTCGCGGATTGGCGGCAAACCTGGAAGTTACTGGCACGTGATTCAAATTTAGCCATTGCCTGAGAGCTTTTATTTCTCCCTCTTGCTGATTGGTTGCAGATGATGTGTACACCTCTTTTTTTCTCCTTCGCACACGTCATCAAGGTGATTGCTTGAATTGTGAATTTTTAGTGTGTTTTTAATGATTATTTAAGCCCTGCGATGCCACTCAAACAACCTGCATCTTCTCTAGCTTGTGGTAACGAGCTTTCATTGATGTGTCATATCTTGGGCGGCGGCAGATTGTTCATTTTACAGAAAAGGCCTTCTGCCTGACACGGGGGTCGGTATTGGGTTGGATTTTTCTGGATTTCCCACAAAAATGCCGGTAAATGCCGGGTGCTAATTTCACATCCTGGACAGCCTGGTC
This sequence comes from Plotosus lineatus, assembly GCA_024760905.1. Classification (NCBI taxonomy): domain Eukaryota; kingdom Metazoa; phylum Chordata; class Actinopteri; order Siluriformes; family Plotosidae; genus Plotosus; species Plotosus lineatus. The sequence continues at coordinate 12,444,601 of CM045735.1, read as the reverse complement.
ATTCAGTATATGCAGCTAACTTCATTCTATTACCTCATAAATGTTGCTGAGTCTTAACCTGACCACCTGAAGCAACAGTGCCATGGAGATTACATGTGTGCAGTCATGCACCTTTCTGGCTGAGCAGAGTATAATATGGTGATTGAAATTGTCATGATGAAAGCTGCACCTATTAATATATATATTTTTTTAAACTCAGTGTTAGATGTTCGGTACATTACTGTGAGCTCATGCATCTTACCGATAGCTCCGACAGTCCAATAACTGATTAGCTGGCCTGCACAGAAGGCAAAATCCTGAAAAGATAGATACTGCAGCTTTCTCTTGCCAGTCTCGAAGCGGCAGTTAGCAAAGAAAACGACTGCAGCATAGTCCCTGCAATGGAGAAATGAGTCAGGGAAGAGAATGGGAAAAGAGATTGAATGGTAAAAGAAATGAATGGAAGAATAAGATAATGAGAAAATAAAGAGAAGTGAAAAACTGTGAATCATCGAATCATTTTTGGAGCTATTTTTAGGTAATTTCACTCGAAGTCAATTTCCCTGAAGTTTCCTAAGTTCTTACCTGGCCAGTGAATCAGACAGGAGGAAGTGATGTTGCACGTTCTCCACAAGGGGACCTTTCAGCGCCTCCACGACTTTGAACACTCGCTTGAAATTGTCAAACTGCGAGCAAGAAATTACAGTGTCTTTTACAGTAATCATTATATTCAACCTAGATCATTTACAGTTCTGTTCAAGGGCTGTATTAACTTTTTTTTGGTATTACTTATCACACTGGGGCAGTGGTGGACCAGTGGTAAGGTCCTGGGATTACCTCCATGCAGCTAACCGAGTTATCATAGGCCAGCCATGTCTCTCACTATCTGTGGTGGGAGGTTTAGTTCAGTTCGGTTCATTTTCTGTAACCGCTTCATCCTAATTAGGGTCATGGGGAGGCTGGTGCCCATCCCAGCCAACTCAGGGCGAGGGCAGAGTACACCATGGACAGCTCGCCAGGCCATCGCAGGGTGGAAACACGCTGACGGCTTTGCAGCCTACTCTTGTCGAAAGTCAGCAATGGTTCTTTTACATGCCTCACACCATAGACAGTGAGAGACATGGCCGGCCTTTGATAACCCAGTTAGCTGCACTGGGGTAGGACAGTGACAACCTTGCAGAGAGTGGGACTCGAACCCCCAACCTTTGGATCAGCGATCCGGCGCCTTATACCACTAGACCACCACTGCCCGGTGGGAGGTTCATGTAAAAGAACCAATGCTGACTTTCATAAAGATTAGCTGCATAGACATCAGTGTGTTTCTGATCTACGACGTACTCTGCCCTCACCAAAAGTTGGCTGAAATGGACACCAGTGTTCCTATTACTCTAATCAGGATTAACCAGTTCAAAAAATGACTGAATACTGAATGCATTGACCATATAAAATTGATAATCCAATATAATTAAGGAGGGCGGTGGTGGCCTGGTGGTAAGGTGCTGGATCCCAAAGTTGGAGGTTCAAGCTTTGTCAATGTTGTCAATGTTGCCAAGGTTGTCAATGTCCCCCCCCCCCCAGTGCAGCTAACTGGGATATCAAAAGGCCGGCCATGTCTCTCACTGTCCATGGTGAGAGTTTCATGTTATTTACATAATACATGGAAAGGACGACAGAGTGGCACAGAGGTTAGTATCTCCACCTTACAGCAGAAATGTCCTTGGATTGAGTTTTGTGAGGGCATTTCTCTATGGAGTTTGCATGTTCTCCCTGTGCTTGTGTGGGTTTCTTCCAGTTGCCCTGATTTTCTCCCACATTTCAAAAGGCATGAGTGTAAATAATTGTGTGTGTTGGCCGGCTATAAATAATTGTGTGGATGGTAATGTGGTCCTTGTCCTTCAAGCATCATCTGCTCGCAACATCACGTTCAGACTTAATCGGAGATGCTGCTTTCACCGCTTCCTTAATGTGGTCCTTGTTCTTCAAAATTGTAGACACCGTGGAGTGGGAGAGATGGAGATCTCACGTTCTTCTTTCATATTCGTCTCCGACGACAGCGCCTTCCTTGCTTTCTTGGTAGAATCACCATCTGATGAATCGGACTTCCTCTTGGGGGCCATGGTAACAGTGTACAGTAAATGAATGTAAAATTGTACTGTAAAAGAGATGTTACTGCAACGGAAGCTACTCACTGAGTGTAGCGGTAGAATGCTGTGAGTGTGAGACGCTGGGATGCTGTGCTGCCACAACTATCTTACGCGCTGTGCTGCCAGACGTGGTCGGAAGTACTTGGTAGTCATAACTCGCGTACGTCATAACTTGGATAGTGATTGCCAAACAAAGCTTATCAAAATCTATGCACTCTAAATAAAGTACAGTTTAAGGCAAATAGATTTCACTCTAATGTTGGCCGCCCCCTATTTCTACAGAATAAGAGCTGACAGTACCAGCTGAGACATTTTCCCGCCTGACGCACCTGACGACGGCAGCTTTTTAAGGCGATGCCGGTCTTTGAGCTGATATCATCCAGGTCCTTCTTGGTCCCTTTCGAAAGCTTCTTCCCCAAAACCTCTCTAGCAAATATATGATCAAATTCATAATACCTACAAATAAACCATGAAAAACCGCTGCATGAACATATTCATCATAAACATGTAAAGTAAGTGCTGTATTTATATTCAGATTATGATAAACTGCTCCAGAAAACAGTGGAAACAATACCTTTCTATAAGAATAGCCTGCCGCTGGGTGGGGATCTGAAAGAGGAGCTGATTGGCCAACTTCGAGGGGCAACGCAAAAGTCGTTCGCACATCTGGAAGGTTCTGTATAGGTCCATGGTGTCACTCTGCAGGACCTCTCCACTGACATCACTCTCAAAGAAAGCACTACTCGCTAGTCGCATCTGCATCGCATCACTCACTGTAGAATCCATAGCGAAAAGCGTGAACTCAGGCAGTTTGGCGAGTTCCTTTACACACCTGAACAATGTGTGTTTCCCTATAACATGATCTTATGTGTGGAGTACTGTATATTTTATGCACATATTTTTCACTATGGTATACAAACAGCTTGGAGTTCATTCCTTGATTCAGTCATTCATTTTTTTAAGCCAATTTATCCTAAATTGGGTCGTGGGGAGGCTAAAGATATCTAAAGAGATGCAATGTTTGTGCTGCTTTTACGTGATCAGTACCTTGCAATCAGACAGCTTTGAGTTAATAAATATCCACACCTGAATATGCATCCAACCACAGCTGGTACACTTCTGCATCGATGATGGTGGTGTTGCCTACAAATACATCTCATTCCATTGACATTCCTTGGAAAATGAGAATTTACACACATATAAGGTTCAAGTCATGCGGCTTCAGTAAATTGCTTTTTTTTTTTAAATACTGTATTCATTGAATTAAAAAAAGGGGGCAGTGGTGGTCTAGTGGTATAGGGCGCTGGATTGCTGATCCAAAGGTTGGGGGTTCAAGTCCCACTCTCCACAAGGCTGTCACTGTCCCCCCCAGTGCAGCTAACTGGGTTATCAAAGGCGGGCCATGTCTCTCACTGTCTATGGTGAGAGGCATGTAAAAGAACCATTGCTGACTTTCGTAAAGAGTAGCTGCAAAGTCGTCAGCGTGTTTCTGTCCCTTGCTAAAAAGGGTTGTGACAGGAAGGGCATCCGACGTAAAAACCTCTGCCAAATCAAAACGTGCGAATCAGATGATTCGCTGTGGCGACTCCCGAGTAAAAGGGAAAAAGCTGAAAGGAAGACAGACAGACATTCATTGAATTAAAAAATAAAGAAATTAAGAAAGGATATAGGAAAAAGTTAAGGAAACTGCCACAAAAACAAGGCCAATTATACAAAAAAAAAAAAAAAACCCAAACAAACAAAAACAAAACAAAAAAAAACGAATCCAAAACTACTTACATTTTTATGTGAGGTGCGCATCCCAGTGTGTGCGCATGCATTTGTGTGCACGCACACGTCTGTATATGTGTGTGTATTTATATACACGTATACATCAGTCAGGAGGGGGGGTGTCGATCCTACTTCGCAGAATGCGGCGGTCGTGGGGGGATCTCGGTCCCAATTTACCGCAGAAAGTGAGCCCTGCAGTTTTGTTGGGGGGTTTTGGGTTGTTGTTGTTTTTTGTTTGTTTTGTTTGTTTGGGGGATTTTTGCATAATTGGCCTTGTTTTGCGGAATTTTCCATAACTTTTTCCATATTTTTCCTTAATTTCCTTTTTTTTTTCAATGAATATTTTTGAAAAACCCCCGATGCACTGAAGCCGCAGAAACTGAAACACGAAGTAGCGAGGGATCACTGTAATTAAATTTTCCTGTTACCAACAATCACTTTAATCATAATTTGTTACTGCTGGAATTAAACTTTATAAAGTGAATTTTAAGGTCCCAGGCCAAAGAGACGATTTATGGATGTAGTGAAGCAGGACATGAAGGTTGCTGGTATAAGAGAAGAAGATGCAAAGGATAAGGTGAGATGGAGGCAGATGATTCGCTGTGGCGACCCCTGAAGGGAAAAGCCGAAGGAAAAGAAGAAGAAGAAGAAGAAGGCAACCAACCATACAGTGCTGTTTTTGTTCTACTTTACTCACTGTATATGGAAACGCTGGTGAGTGTGAGCTGAATTTAATATACTGTAATATGCATGCTGTTACTCTGCACAGGTTCCCAAGCTTTATATCCAGGGCCCATTTAATTATAATTCAAATTTCAAATTATTAAATAAATTATGGTGGCAAAGTGACATAGAGGTTAGCACATGTACAGCAAGAAGGTCCCAGGTTCAGGAATTCCCATATGGAGTTCATCCTGTGCATGTTCTACCCATGCTGGTGTGGGCTTCCTCTGGGTAATCTGCTTTCCTCTCACAGTCCAGAAACTTGCAGGTTCGGCTCGTCGGCAGTTCCAAATTGCTTGTAGCTATGAGAGTGAATGGTTGTGTGTGTGTGTTATATCTGTTATGGTTTGGCAAGCTGTTCAGTGTGTACCCCACCTTTTCAAAGTGTTGGCTGTGATAGGCTCCAGCCTCCCCATAACCCTTATAAGATTAAACAGTTCAGCAAATGACTGAGCGATTGATTGAGTAAAAACGTTTTCCGTTTGTCAATAACTTGATAAACTCTTCTTGCTGTGAGGCAGGCGTGCAAACCACTGTGCTACCATGCTGACAAACAAATATGTTATAAATAAATAAATAGTTGTTATTTATAAGTGTTTGTTGAGTGAATAATAACTTTGTGTTTCAATCTAATAATTTATCATTCATTTTCTGAACTAAAAAAAAAACTCTGTTGGGCTTTTTACACCCGAGCCATAGTGGCTCATCATTTTCTGAACTGATTTGTACTAATTATGGTCGCGGGGAGGCTGGTGGCCATCTCAGCCTATTCTAGGCAAGAGTGGGACACTCCCTAAGCAGCTCGCCAGGCCATCACAAGGCTATCACTCACACAACTATTCACACTCACAAATCAGGGAGATTTGGAACAGTCAATTGGCCTACTGTGCATGTTTTTGGACTGTGGGAGGAAACCGGTGTACCCGGAGGACACCCATGCAGGCATGGGGGGAACATGCAAACTACACACAGAAACACCTGAGCTGGGAATCGAACCCAGGACCTTCTTGCTGTGAGGCACCATCCATCTATCTATCGATCTATCTATATACCATATATATATATATATATATATATATATATATATATATATATATATATATACACCAGTCCTTCTCAAAAAATTAGCATATTGTGATGAAGTTCATTATTTTCTGTAATGTACTGATAAAAATTAAACTTTCATATATTTTAGATTCATTGCACACCAACTAAAATATTTCAGGTCTTTTATTATTTTAATACTGATGATTTTGGTATACAGCTCATGAAAACCCAAAATCCCTATCTCAAAAAATTAGCATATTTCATCCGACCAATAAAAAAGTGTTTTTAATACAAAAAAAAGCCAACCTTCAAATAATTATGTTCAGTTATGCACTCAATACTTGGTCGGGAATCCTTTTGCAGAAATGAGTGCTTCAATGTGGCGTGGCATGGAGCCAATCAGCCTGTGGCACTGCTGAGGTGTTACGGAGGCCCAGGATGCTTCGATAGCGGCCTTAAGCTCATCCACAGTGTTGGGTCTGGTGTCTCTCAACTTTCTCTTCACAATATCCCACAGATTCTCTATGGGGTTCAGGTCAGGAGAGTTGGCAGGCCAATTGAGCACAGTAATACCATGGTCAGTAAACCATTTAGCAGTGGTTTTGGCACTGTGAGCAGGTGCCAGGTCGTGCTGAAAAACGAAATCTTCATCTCCATAAAGCTTTTCAGCAGATGGAAGCATGAAGTTCTCCAAAATCTCCTGATAGCTAGCTGCATTGACCCTGCCCTTGATAAAACACAGTGGACCAACACCAGCAGCTGACATGGCACCCCAGACCATCACTGACTGTGGGTACTACTTGACACTGGACGTCAGGCATTTTGGCATTTCCTTCTCCCCAGTCTTCCTCCAGACTCTGGCACCTGGATTTCCGAATGACATGCAAAATTTGCTTTCATACGAAAAAAGTACTTTGGACCACTGAGCAACAGTCCAGTGCTGCTTCTCTGTAGCCCAGGTCAGCCGCTTCTGCCGCTGTTTCTAGTTCAAAAGTGGCTTGACCTGGGGAATGCGGCACCTGTAGCCCAGTCCACTGCGTCCACAGGTCCCCCAAGGTCTGGAATCGGCCCTTCTCCACAATCTTCCTCAGGGTCCGGTCACCTCTTCTGGTTGTGCAGCGTTTTCTGCCACACTTTTTCCTTCCCACACACGTCCCACTGAGGTGTCTTGATACAGCACTCTGGGAACAGCCTATTCGCTCAGAGATTTCTTTCTGTGTCTTACCCTCTTGCTTGAGGGCGTCAATGATGGCCTTCTGGACAGCAGTCAGGTCGGCAGTCTTACCCATGATTGCGGTTTTGAGTAATGAACCAGGCTGGGAGTTTTTAAAAGCCTCAGGAATCTTTTGCAGGTGTTTAGAGTTAATCGGTTGATTCAGATGATTAGCTTAATAGCTTGTTTAGACTACCTGAACATGATATGCTAATTTTTTGAGATGGGAATTTTGGGTTTTCATGAGCTGTATGCAAGTATGTATGTATGTAAGTGTAAGTCAAAGATAATTGTTACTGGAAGGCTGTGAGTTTTTTCTTTGTTTGTTTTCTTGTTTAAACCACTGTAATAAAATGAAAACAAACAATCAAAAAATTAAAAAAAAAAAAAAAAAAAAGGTCCCCTGGTGGTCCTCGAGCCCCAGTTTTAGACCGCCAGCTCTAAAATCTGATGAATCTGCGGGTGTTGTGCAAAATCTGAATAATAAAAAGGCCGCAAGTCAAGAGAAAAATATATTTGACAAAAACCTACACTTAACTCTGTAACTAAGAAAAAAATTATTTAACTCACCGAGCTGCTTCTGTTTTTTTCACATAACGGGTTATGGGTCAGCGTTGGTTGCCTTGTTGATGAGACAAGCGCATGCGCAGTGCATATCGGGTGCCTGCTGAATTCAGGCAATGAAAGGTGTGGGACGGTGCTGCAAACTTTAATACTGGATCATTGCTGCCACCTACTGTTGACATACAGGAAACGTAGTAGTAGTAGTAGTAGTAGTAATAATAATAATAATAATAATAATAATAATCATCATCATCATCATCATAATAAAGATGGTGATGATGACGCCATGGCCCAAAAGCTTTAGCATGTAGTCCCAATGGTGATGACTCTGCCAATAAATCATGACCACACTGCTTAAGTATGATAAAGTTGATATCATATTCATGGTTGGCATGACTCAGCAAGGCAATGAAATTAAATCTATCAATGTGACCAAATCCCTATCACGCAAAAGTATAACAAAATTATGAAGAGCTTTGAGCTGCTGAATCTATCAGCACCACCACCTTTCATTTATTTTTTTCCCTCCAAAATATTAATATGTTTTACATTCTGTACAATTTACTGGAGTGCAATTTGGAAAAAAAAAAAAAAAAGTTTGCACCAATTTTTTTAAGAACTTGAAAGTTGTTTAAGCAGTGAGTTAATGTTGAAAATATGTGCAAATAGTGTTGCATGGGGTTCGAATACTTTTGGGATTCACCTTATATGGGCTGCTCACATGTCATGTGTATTTTTTCCTGTTTCTACCCACCTCCCAGGAAGATGTAATTGGGCTGGCTATGTGAAATTGGCCCTAGGAATGTACACAGTACTCTGCTATGGGATGGCATCTCATTAAGCATATGTCCCTGCCTGCAAACCCTGACCAGGATAAAATCCTGAAGATATTTTCAAGGTATGAAATGTCTTGCTCCATTCTGCTGCTATAGTATGACTGTGTCTCTTATGTTCAGTGCTGAGGCTGCATTGTCCTGCAAAAATATTCACCAAGACATGAGTGTGTTTACAAATTACATCAAGGACTGATACAGAGCACCATGGTATAGTGCAGTCATCAGCACTTCTACATTGACCTGTTCAGGGTGTACCCCACTACCCACCTCAACTCAGCAGGGATTGGCACGAGTAAAGTCAGTTAACAGATAAGTAGTTAACAGGTGGCAAGATGGGGGAGTGGCTAGCAGCTTTGCCTTATAATAAGATCTGGATTAAACCAAGCCCGGGGCGCGGGGGGGGGGGGGGGGGGGTTGCATCCCACTGATACAAGTGTGTGTGTGTGTGTGTGTGTGTGTGTGTGTGTGTGTGTGTGTGTGTGTGTGTGTGTGCACACATGTTCACTTTGTATAGAATAAATGCAGAGCCAAAAATTTCCCAGTGGGATGAATACAGCATATCAAAAAAAGGAAAAAAAATATTTTAAATTAACAATTCACAGAAATAATAGCAAATAAATAATAAATAAAATTCAGTCACACACTGAGACATTCACGAAGCATCTTTATTGTGTTAAGAGAACTTACTGGCCACATCTGTGTAGAAGAACTGTCCTACTACAATGATGCATCTGTAAAAGTTTTTTTTTTTTTCCAGCAAAAGGCAAGACTTAAGGCCTTCAACTAAGTCCCAGTGAGCAAAAAGAAAAAAATACAAACAAACATAAAAAACAACTTTTTTCCCCAAATGTTTATGCAATGTCTGGGGAAAATCGATCCTTTTTTTTTACTGGATGAGAAAAGGAACCTCTTATAAAATGTGGTCTACACAAAATATCAAATATGGAAAACCAGCAAACAAACAATTTAAACTAAGATAAACAAATAGCTTTATTAGATCATTCTATGCCAGGGCATGCTGACCATGTATTACAATATGACATACACTGGGGTGGCTAAAACATTGATTATATCAATTCTAAACTGTTGAGAATTAAAAAAAAAAAAAAAAAAAAAAAAAAACAGGAAATCCTGCCAAAATAGAGTAAAACTTGTAATTATAATGTAGTATTCAGTGCTATTTGTAAACAAAATGCAAGATAAAATGTTAGTTACATTTAACACAGTAATAAAAAAAATTGCCTTTCATTGAATTTAAACCAAAACAAAAGCTTCCAGAACTGATCTGAACCTGCAGACTCAGTTCTGAACTTGTACAGGATCGGTAGTTATTCTGGGTTCGGGTTGACCATCTTACAGACAGGCTTATGTGCCTCCAGAACTAACTCCAGCCTTTCTTTCTCCCTCTCCAGCCCAGCAATCTCAGCCTCCAGCTGAGCCTTCACACCCTCCAACTGCTCAGTCTCCTAAAGGTGAAGCCAAAGAGTTTAGCAGCACATACACAGCACTGTGTCATGCGTCACCAGGGAAAAAATTATATTGTATTAAATCTAAAGTTGGCATTAAACAAATTGTTAAATGTTGACAATTTACAATTGGTTAAAAGCCATATAAAAAAATTTAAAAATGCAAATGTTATCCATGAGACTTACATTTTGTAATGTGTCTGTAAGCATGCGTCGACGATCCCGACATCTAGCCGCTGCTATTCTGTTCCTTTCCCTGCGGGCTCTCCTCCTCTCGCACTCCTCAACAGATGTCTAAATGTGATTCAGAGGTAAAAAAAAAAAATGTTAATTGAAAATAAGAATCCTTTTTTTTTAAAAAAAGACAGAGAAAGAAAGGTTAAAGTTTGTGATGTAATGCTCCCAAACCTTCTCCCACATTTACATAAGCAATATGGTAAGATCAAGCGAATGCTGACACTGACATCTAGTGGACATTCGTATATAGCATGTAAAAATTTCCCCCAATATTACTCTTACTCATCAACGGATCCAATCCGAGTGTGTCCCTCGTGCATCCCGCGCGAATATTACTAGACTGACTCATCTTGAGATCCTATGTGACTCAGGTGTGAATCACACGCCCTCTTTACCATAACTGGATGAGTCAATTGAAAAACTCGCCTTTGCTTTTCACTGTTTCGAACCTTAAACCACACAAAGAAATATTTATAGCTACAAACGAATCTACAACTTACAACCTGAATGCTGTGTTGTCTTTCTGGAGCTTGAGATCTGCCTCGTGTCCCAGAGTGGAGCAGCCCTGGACTGAAACACTGTGACAGGAGACAGGGGCAGGTTGACAGTGGAGAGGGTAGAAACGAGGCCATGGTGTCCCAGGAGCAGGTTGCTTCTGAGACCGGAGACTCTGAGACTAGAGAAGACTCAAGAAACCACTCATCATCCGGCCTGGATGTGGCGGAATCAGCACTAAGGCTGGATATGATTGCATCTGGGATATTCTGCAAAATATTGAAAGGGAAGTAAAAACGGATGGAAAATGACCAACTAGAAAAACATCAACAACAAATCTGAAGTAAAGACGGAAGAAGTAAACAAATCCATATTTATATATAATGGATGTACAGTAGTTTCAGTAAAATCAGTTTGGGGCAGCGGTGGCCTGGTGGTATGAGGTGCTGGATCACTGATCCTAAGGTTGTGGGTTCAAGCCCCACTCTCAATGGGTTGTCACTGTCCCCCCACAGGGCAGCGAACTGGGTCATCAAAGGCCGGCTGTGTCTCTCACTGTCCATGGTGTGAGGTTGATGTAAAAGAACCATTGCTGACTCTCAACAAGAGGCGCTACATAGCTGTCAGGCCTGCAATGGCATGGCGAGCTGTCCAGGGTGTACTCTGGGCTCACCGGGAGTCAGCTGCGATGGTCACTAGCCTCACCATGGCCTTAATTAGGATTAAGCGGTTATAGAAAATGATGAATGAGTAAAATGAGTTTGATGGTCAAAAAATCATCATTATATAGAAAAACTTTTTAATAATAATAATAATAATAATAAATTTAATACATTTTATAAAAGTGTAATAAATTTAATTTAATAATAAAAAATAATAAAAGCTTAAATTCATTACCAAAGTTGATTTTGCTAGGATGATCCACTTTGCTACAATATGAATTACAAATAAATTGAATTGAACTGAGCAATGAATCTGAAAAATATTTATGCATTGATTTTATTTTATTTATTTATTTATTTATTTATATGGGTGGGAGTGGCGGGCCAGATTCAGTCTCTTCCAAGTTTAATTAAAGTTTTAAATATTTGCATATTTGGTGTTTTTATTATCTCTCTATTCCCCAACTTTATTCATATTTACTTTTTTTTCTTCTTCTTTTCATTTTTTCAGTTTATTGAACCAACCTTGTGCATCTGGCTGCTGGGATTCGGGTCCAGTCGTGCTGCCATGCCCGTATAAAGTCCGTAAGTGAAAGCTGCGCTCCCGTGGTTCTGATCCATCTCTCCAAAAGCTCTCCAGGATGATCCTGACCATCAAACCCAGTCATTTACTCCATCATTCTTTCTTTCTTGGGTTTTCCCCCTAAAATCGCGTCTCTTTTTTTTTTCATCTCATCATTTCCCTCAATCTCTGAACGGAAACCTCTCGCGCCACCGGCTGCATTCAATCGACTCCACGCGCTCCGACGGAGCATGAAAGCAAAGCACGTGACCCGGTTCTTTTTGCACTCCGGTGGAGTTCAGTCCCTCCCTGCTGGCTTCACTTCTTGTGTGTACATGACACTCTAACTCTGTCCAAAACCTGCTGCTTTGCCCACTGAGCCGATCATCACATCATTCTTATAATATTTCCCCAAAATAAACACACAGCAGGCCACGTGGGTTCCAGTAAATCCACATTAATCTGGTACAGTACACTGTCTACAGCCTCATTGAAATAAATGTAAACACTTTTTTTTTTCACAGTTATTTGACTGCAGTTTATGTGTTTATCAGCCGACATTTGTATTTTAATTGTACATTTATTTCTATTCAAATATCTGATGGTTGGTGGTGAAAAACAAATACATTCCATGAATATGAGTCACATGAACAGAAGACTTCTGAAGGTGATTAGCATCAGTTATCTGAATGTGGGGGGGAGGAGCTAAATCCGAAACAAGACATAAGCTTTCATTTCCCCAATAACTTTCCCCAATAATTCTAATTAGGGTCACGGGGAGGCTGGCGCCCAACCCAGCCAACTCTGGGCGAGGGCAGAGTACACCCTGGACAGCTCACCAGGCTATCGCAGGGCGGAAACACGCTGACGGCTTTGCAGCTACTCTTGACAAAGTCAGTATTGGTTCTTTTCCATGAAGCTCACACCATAGACAGTGAGAGACACGGCCGGCCTGTGATAACCCAGTTAGCTGCACTGGTGGGACACACACACACACACACACACACACACACACACACACACACGACGACACAACCTTGTGGAGAGTGGGACTCGAACCCCCAACCTTATGATCAGCGATCCAGCACCCTATACCACTAGGCCATCACTGCCATGCTGTTTGTTTGTTTTCTCTTTCTTTCTCTAATCCATTCTAATTGCTTGGACGAAACACATGCTGAAGGGTTAATAGAAGAACTAGTTTCATTTACTTGTGTGCGAATCCTTTGTATCTTTATATATCAAATTATTTTTATTTAGTGATTTTTGATATTTTTGATATTTGATATCCATCCCACGTCCACATCCATCCTTTTCTCTTTCTGTCCCTCAGGTTGCAGTCACCCCTGCTTTGTTGTCTTTGTTGGTTGTTGTGACTCACATTTCAATATTGGCAACAATAAAAGTGAGATTTATCCTCAGGGTATCTGGTTCAATTCTCAAAACGGTGTAATAGTCATGCCCATACTTTCCCATCCCTCAGCTGATCACCTTAATATGTTACTCACTTCTTTATGGAATTTGTCATCCCACAGGAAGCAGCTGCAACATATTATCTGTGTCTGTACTTTCGCTGAACAGAGATCATTCATTCACTCGTTCGTTTTCTGAACCGCTTAATCCTAATTATGGTCACAGGGAGGCTGGTTCCCATCCCAGCCGACTCCAGGCAAGGGCAGAGTACATCCTGGACAGCTCGCCATCACAAGGCAGAAACACACTGATGACTATGCAGCCTATTCATTCATCATCTGTCACTGTTTATTCCTAATTAGGGTCACGGGGAGGTTGGTGCCCATCCCAGTTGACTCCGGGTGAGGGCAGAGCACACCCTGGACAGCTCGCCATCACAAGGCAGAAACACACTGACGGCTATGCAGCCTATTCATTCATTTTCTGTAACCGTTGAATCCTGATTAGGGTCACAGGGAGGCTGGCGCCCACCCCAGCTGACTCCGGGTGAGGGCAGAGTACACCCTTGACAGCTCGCCAGGCCATCGCAGGGCAGAAAATTGCTGATGGCTACGCAGCCTATTCATTCATTATCTGTAACCGTTTAATCCTAATTAGGGTCACAGGGAGGCTGGCGCTCATCCCAGCTGTCTCCGGGCGAGGGCAGAAGACACCCTTGACAGCTCGCCAGGCCATCGCAAGGCAGAAACACGCTGATGACTATGCAGCCTATTCATTCATTATCTGTAACAGTTTAATCCTAATTAGGGTCACGGGGAGGATGGCGCCCATCCCAGCTGACTCCGGGTGAGGGCAGAGCACACCCTGGACAGCTCGCCATCGCAGGGCAGAAACACGCAGACGGCTATGCAGCCTACTGACTCATTTTCTGTAACTGTTTAATCCTAATTCGGGTCACGGGGAGGCGGGCACCCATCCCAGTACACCCTGGATGGCTCACCAGGCCATCGCAGGGCAGAAACACACTGACAGCTATGCAGCCTAGTCTTGTTGAAAGTCATCAATAGTTCTTTTACATGAACCTCACGCCATAGACAGTGAGAGACATGGCCAGCCTTTGATAACCCAGTTAGCTGCACTGAGGGGTACAGTGAGGCTTGAACCCCCAACCTTAGCACCAGTGATCCAGCACCTTTACCACCAGGCCACACTAACCCTGAACAGAGCTAGAAAAGTAAAATGCTGAGAAAGCACCAACATGATTATGAGTTTATAGTACATCATGTGATGCACCTGGGGCACCATTATCATCACTGATGTAATCTGGGGTCATCAGCTGCTTTGGGTTTTTCTCTCAGCATCAATCATCATTGCTCAGGCAAGACTGATCAGGCCCTGGTTTTTGTCCAAGTATCGTATATATATATGACTGTACTTTATAAAGACCTCAACCTACCTTCACATCAAAGGAATGTCTGTTCTTGAATTATTTTTTTAAGTTTAACGCACCCAGTCTCTCAACATTCAATCCTTTCTTTCCTTTCGCAGAAGGTGGTCACATGTTATCCTTCCAGTTATTCCTCAACAACATGGATGACTTCATGTTGAAAATCATTTCCGTGTGGGAAACAAATAGAAATCAGCTGGTACCAGGTCAGGCGAGTGAGGTGCACAAAGCAACAGATGAAAGCCACAGTGGGCTGCGTCTGCTACTGTCACCTGTGCTGTACGGATGGCTGCACTGTCCTGAAGCAACACTACGCCAGTGTCATTTCCTTTAATTACTTTAAATATTTCGGTTTTTGTGGCGAGTGATGTAAGGTTTAATAGTACCTATACAGTTATGCCCCAACATTCTCGGTGGCACGGTGGCATAGTGGTTAGCACTCACAGCTAGAAGGCCTGGGTTCGATTCCCGGCCAGGGCGTTTCTGTGTGGAGTTTGCATGTTCTCCCCATACCTCCCACGGTCCAAAAACATTCACAGTAGGTTAAATGGCTGTTCTAAATTGCCCTTAGGTTCACAGAAGGCAATGACAAACAACTGCACTATCCTTGCCAAGAAAACCTCCATGAAGATGATAATCAAGCTATTATGCTTCATGGCAGGTTGCCAAGAGTCGTCCTAAAAGTCGTCAGGAAACTCATTCACCGACGGCTCTGAGCAACGCAGGTCTTACACACGTGAGACCCTCCTCGGCCTGCGCGCCCCCGCCCTCCTTCACGCGGAAAAGCCCGTTGTACCTGTGGAAATACGGAGGAAAAGGAGAGGCTGCAGAGGGGGACGAAAGACGCGGAGGACATGTGTTCCCTCTGTCATCATGGGAAATGTCCGCGCGATCGCCAACAAGACGGAGGAGCTGGCGGCGCTGACCCGGCAGCAGAGGCAGTACCGGGACTGCAGCCTCATGTGTTTCTCAGAGACGTGGCTGAATGAACTTACACCGGACTCTGTGGTTTCTCTTCACGGATTTACACTCGCGCGTGCAGATCGGAGTGTAACTGAGAGCGGTAAGAAGAAAGGAGGGGGTGTGGCGATCTATGTAAATGAACGATGGTGCCACCCGGCAAACGTGCACGTGAAGGAGCAGCTGTGCACGCGGGACCTGGAAATGCTCGCGGTAAGCGCGCGGCCATATTATCTACCGAGGGAGTTTTCACACGTGATTGTGTTTTGCGTGTACATTCCGCCCTCGGCTGATGCGGCGGCCGCGTGTGAGCGTCTACACAGCGCCATTAATCAGACACAGACTCGTCACCCCCGCGCCATGATTCTGATCAGCGGGGACTTTAACCACGCCCCTCTCTCCGCCTCTCTTCCGACGTTCACGCAATACGTGAAGTGCTCCACAAGAGACAATAAAACACTGGACTTGCTGTATGCAAATGTGAAGGACGCTTACAGCTCCTCCCCCCTCCCCCCACTGGGACGCTCAGACCACAACCTGGTCTACCTGCTCCCCCAATACACACCCAGGGTGCGAAAGGAACCTGCACAGAAGAGGTCTGTGAAAGTGTGGACCGAGGAGACCAATGAGAGGCTTAGGGACTGTTTCCAGACCACAGACTGGAGCATGCTCTGTGACTCCTTTGGTGATGACATCGACGGCCTCACACACTGTATCACTGATTACATGAACTTCTGCGTGGACAGCACTGTGCCAACACGGAGGGTACGGTGCTTCTCCAACAACCACCCATGGGTCACCCTGAGCTTAAAGTCCTCCTGAACAAAGAAAAGAGGGCTTTCATCTCGAGGACAGAGAGGAGCAGAAGAAGGTCCAGCGTGAGCTCCAGTGGAGGATCAGGAGGGCAAAGAAGGACTATGGGAAGAAGATGGAGGAGAAGCTGGCTCAGAACAACGTCTTGGGACGCCTGGAGAGGACTAAAGACCATGTCTGGATTTGGGCAGAGTGTCAGAGGGACAGCTGATGGTGACCAGCGCTGGGCGGATGAACTAAACTGTTACTTCAACAGGTTTGATTCTCCCCCTCCCCTCTGCACCCTCCCGTTCCCCTCCTCTTCACACGTCTCCAGACCAGCTGACACCTCCCCTTCCCAGGCCAACTTCACTTGACTGCTACAGCCCGACAGACACATCCCCTCCTCTGCAGCCCACACCAGCCCCCTCTCCCTCACATCAGACCAGGTGAGGAGACAGCTGGCGACTAAATCAGAGGAAATCTGAAGGACCTGATGGCATCAGTCCCAGGTTGCTGAGGACCTCGCAGACCAGCTCTGTGTGGTACTATGCTACCTGTACAACCTGAGCCTCAGCCTGGAGAAGGTTCCCGTCCTATGGAAGACCTCCTGTGTGGTTCGGTTCCCAAAACAGCACAAGCGAAGGAACCAGCCCACTACAGACCTGTCGCCCTGACCTCCCACCTCATTAAGACCATGGAAAGGCTCCTCCTTGAACACCTCCGCTCTATGGTGAGCCCCACCCAGACCCGCTGCAGTTTGCCTACAGGCCCAACATCGGAGTAGAAGACGCCGTCATCTACCTTCTGCAGCGGGCACTAACCCACCTGGAGATCGCCAGCGCTGTGAGGGTCATGTTCTTTGACTTCTCCAGCGCCTTCAACACCATCAGGCCAGATGCGTCTGCGAGGGAAGCTGGAGGACGTGGGAGTGGGACGGGCATCTTGCTGCCTGGATTATTGACTACCTTACCAACCGTCCACAGTACGCGTGCGGCTCTTGGCTGTAAGTCAAAGGTGGTAGTCTGTAGCAGGGCACCGCAGGGCACCGCCCTCTCACCCTTCCTTTTTAACATCTATACCTCGGACTTCATATATAACACAAACAGCTGCCACCTCCAGAAGTTCTCGGATCGACTCCGCCATCGTGGGCCGTGTGTCTGAGGGGAACGAGCTGGAGTACCGGTCGGTCATCATTGACTTCGTGGACTGGTGTGAGCGCAACCACCTGTGCTTGAACACCAGTAAGACGAAGGAGATGGTGATCGACTTCAGGAGAAACACTCAAACACACACACACACACACTTACTAGTGAACATCCAGGGACAGGACATTGAGACAGTGGACAGTTTCAAGTACCTGGGTGTTCACCTTAACAATAAACTGGACTGGTCCCACAACACCAACGCCCTGTACAATAAGGGCCAGAGTACGCCTCCATCTTCTGAGAGACTCAGGTCCTTCGGCGTATCTGACCTCTGCTCAGGACTTTTTATGACTCTGTGGTAGCCTCTGCAATCCTCTACGCTGCCATCTGCTGGGCCCCAGGCAGCACAGAGTGGGACAGAAAGAGACTGAACAAGCTGGTCAGGAGGGCCAGCTCTGTCCTCGGCTGCCCACTGGACTCTGTGGAGGAGGTGAGTGAGAGGAGGATAGTTGCAAAGCTCACATCCATCCTGTTCAACATCTATCACCCACTGCACCAGACTGTAGAGAGGGCTGAGTAGCTCCTTCAGTGGACGCGACTGAGGCATCCTCAGTGCAGGAAGGAGCGCTACCGCAGGTCGTTCATTCCACCGCTATCAGACTGTACAACGCCACTTTGTAACTGTCTGTGAAAATACTGGTTATGTGCAATAAAAACCCCGTGCACTTTAATCAACCACATCTACCCCACTGACTGTGAACCATATCAACCCATCTACTCTGCCCTCAGATACATTACACTTTAATATAGGCCAGTCTATAAAGTTGCTCCATTCTTTTCTTTTATTGTTTATTAATTTATACTATTTATGTATCTACTTATTTATTTACTTATATAATATATATGTATGTGTGTATGTTTGTATTTGTATCTATTTTTGCACCCCCTACTGATGGTACCTCAAGAGCCTGTAACAGTGAATTTCTCCATTGTGAGATTAATAAAGCTGTATCTGTATCTGTATCTATGACTCGGAAAGGACCAGACCAGACCATGCCCCAACATTAGAGTCACACCCCTTGTTTTCCGATGGTGGAAGAACAGTTTAAAGCACACTCAATTTCTCCAAGCTGTCCAAACAGTTATTGGGTTACGGCGTTACATTTAAAGTTCTGATTTTGTAATACCGCCGCATGTTTGACCTGTTCAGTAATAAAAGTGAATTAGTCATTTAATGGTTTTTCCTGAAAGCACCTCCTTCCCTGCAGTATTAGTAATACAACCTGCTTACACAGCCTTCCCCACATCTTGATTATCATTTACAACTCTGGTGGTGAACAGTCTTGTGAACAATAAATGAAGAAGAAAAAAAAAAAAAAAACGATGAATCACTTAAAGCAAAGTGCTTTACTGGGCACCAAAGGTATATGTTGTTTTGTTTTATATTATACACACACATACAAACATATATGTATATACATATACACACACACACACACACACACACACACACACACACACATATATATATAGGGCATAGTGGTGGCCTAGTAGTCAGGAATCCCAGCAAGGTTTTGAAAAAATAGAGGAAACTGGTTCCGAAATAGAGGAAATGAAATATTTCAGCTGGTGGGGGGGGGGGTGCTGTCAAAGGGGCCACAGGGCCCCTGAAGCTGAAAAAATAGCGGACTTCTGCTAAATAGCGGAGATCTGGGAACCCTGAGTGGTATAGGACGCTGGATCGCTGATCCTAAGGATGGGGGTTTGAGTCCCACTCTCCACAAGGTTGTCATTGTCCTTCCACTGCAGCTAACTGGGTTATCAAAGGCCAGTCATGTCTCTCACTGTCTTTGGTGAGAGGTTCATGTAAAAGAACCATTGCTGACTTTCGCAAAGAGGAGCTGCAAAGCCGTCAGTGCGTTTCTGCCTCTTGCTAAAGGCTTGTGTCAGGAAGGGCATCCGACGTAAAAACCTACGCCAAATCAAACATGCGATGATTCACTGTGGCGACCCGTGAGAAAAAGGGAACAGCCAAAATAAAAAGAAGAAGACTTCCGGAAATGTGAATATGTTCAGGTCATCCTAAGTTAACATATATGTTTTTTCTATAAATGTAAAATTAATGAGTTTATCATTTGAATTGTAGACACATTTTCTCCACATAAAACCTCATGATGCACATATGAGTCAGGACACTGATGTCATGCAGAAAAGTCAAAAACGAAAATGTTATTGCTATTTAACCTTTTATTATTCACCACTGACAAAGATTCGAATGAAAACATTCATAAACCATACAATACTTTCTCCAGCAGTAAAACATCATTCCTGTTCTTTTCTCCGGAAGGGTTTTTAATCATATGGATGGCATGGCATCTATAATGGCCTGAAGGCT
>CM045735.1:12377248-12412248 GCA_024760905.1 Plotosus lineatus | reverse complement strand
TTCCTTCACCACATCCATAAATCTCTTCTTTGGTCTTCCTCTAGGCCTTCTGTCTGGTAGTTCCAACTTCAGCATCCTACTGCCAATATACTCATTATCCCTCCTCTGTACATGTCCAAACCATCTCAATCTAGCCTCTCTTACTTTGTCTCCAAAAGCTCTTACATGTGGTGTCCCTCTGATGTACTCATTTCTGATCCTATCCATCCTCGTTACTCCCAGAGAGAACCTCAACATTTTCATCTCCGCTACCTCCAGCTCTGTCCTGCCTTTTCCTCAGCGCCACTGTTTCTAAACCATACAACATCGCTGGCCTCATCACCGTCTTGTACACTTTTACTTTCATTCTTGCTGATACTCTCCTATCGCACATCACACCGGACAATTTCCCCAACCATTCCAACCTGCCTGCACACGCTTCTTCACTTCTTTTCCACAGTCTCCATTGCTCTGGATTGTTGAACCTAAGTACTTAAAATCCTCCACCTTCTTTCTCTCTGCTCCCTTTAACCTTGCCGTTCCTCTTGTGTCCTTGTCGTTCACACACATGTATTCTATTTTAATGAGGCTAACCTTCATTCCTCTTCTTTCCAGGGCATACCTCCACCTCTCTAGATTTTCCTCCACTTGTTCTCTGCTCTCACTACAGATCACCATGTCATCTGCAAACATCATAATCCATGGAGATTCTTGCCTAACCTCGTCTGCCAGCCTGTCCATCACCATCGCAAACAAGAAGGGGCTCAGAGCTGACCCTTGATGCAGTCCCACCTCCACCTTGAACTCTTCTATCACACCGACAGCACACCTCTCCACTGTCTTACATCTCTCATGCATGTCCTGCACTTCTCTAACATACTTCTCTGCCACTCCAGACTTCCACATGCAATACCACAGTTCTCTTGGCACCCTGTCATATGCTTTTTCCAGATCCACAAAGGCACAATGCAGTTCCCTCTGACCTTCTCTGTACTTCTCTATTAACATCCTCAAAGCAAACATTGCATCTGTGGTGCTCTTTCTTGGCATAAAACCAAACTGTTGTTCACAGATATTGACCTCTGCCCTTAGTCTAGCTTCCACTATTCTTTCCCATAACTTCATCGTATGGCTCAACTTTATCCCTCTGTAGTTGCCGCAACTCTGCACGTCTCCCTTGTTCTTAAAAATGGGCACCAGCACACTTCTCCTCCTCCATTCCTCCGGCATCCTCTCACTCTCTAAGACCTTGTTGAATGTTCTTGTCAGAAAATCTACTGCTACCTCTCCTAGACACTTCCATACCTCCACAGGTGTATCATCAGGACCAACTGCCTTTCCATTCTTCATCCTCTTCAGTGCCCTCCTCACTTCACCCTTACTAATCTTTGCTACTTCCTACTCCTCAATGGTCACCTCTTCTACTCTTTTTTTTCTCTCTCTCATTTTCCTTATTCATCAGCTCTTCAAAGTACTATTTCCATCTTCCCAGCACACTTCTGTCATCAGTCAATACATTTCCCTCTCTGTCCTTAATCAATCTAACTTGCTGCACGTCCTTCCCATCTCTATCTCGCTGCTGTGCCAACCTGTATCGATCATTTTCTCCCTCCTTACTGTCCAACCTATCATACAAGTCATCATACGCCCTCTGTTTGGCCTTAGCCACTGCTACTTTCACTTACTTTTGTCCAGTCACCTGGAAGCACTTCCTGACTACCCAAAGCCTGTTTCAACTCCTCCTTGAAGGCAACACGACACTTCCTTTTTCAACTTCCACCACTTTGTCTTCTGCTCTGCCTTTGCCTTCTTCACCTTCCTCACCATCAGCGACATCCTGCACACCACCATCCTATGCTGTTTGGCAACTCTCACCCACTACTACTTTGCAGTCACTGACTTCCTTCAAATTACATCACCTAAACAAGATGTAGTCTACCTGTGTGCTCCTACCTCCGCTTTTATAAGTCACCCTATGCTCCTGTTTCTTCTTGAAGAAAGTATTCACCACAGCCATTTCCATCCTTTTTGCAAAATCGATCAACATCTGTCCTCCTGTGTTCCTGTCCTGGATACCAAACCTGCCCATCACTTCCTCGTCCCCTCTGTTGCCTGCACCAACATGTCCATTGAAGTCTTCACCAATGACCACTGTTTCACCTCTGGGGGTACTCTGCATTACTTCATCTAACTCACTCCAGAATCTTTACTTCTCTTTTTAGCTCACATCCTGCCTGTGGGGCATAAGCACTAACAACATTGACCATCACGCCTTCAATTTCTAACTTGAGACTCATCACTCTGTCTGACACTCTTTTCACTTCTAGAACATTCCTGACAAACCCCTCCTTCAAGATGACTCCTACTCTTTCTCTTCCCATCCACACCATGATAAAACAGCTTAAACCCTGCTCCTAAGCTTTTAGCTTTGCTACTTTTCCACCTGGTCTCCTGAACACACAGTATGTCCACCTTCCTCCTCTGTATCATGTCAGCCAGCTCTCTATCTTTTCCTTTTATAGTTCCAACATTCAAAGTCCCTACTCTCAGTCCTAGACTCATGCCTTTCCTATTCTCTCTCTGCCTATGGACACGCCTCCTGCCTCTCCTTCTTCGACGTCTTCGATCAGCAGTAGTCAAATTTCCATCAGCACCCTGTTGGTTGACAGCACTGATGGCAGTCGTTAACCCAGGCCTCGACCGATCCGGTATGGGGGGTAATACTTCTGATTTGCATCATAAAAATGTGGCATTGGTTTTTACGTTGGATGCCCTTCCTGACACAACCCTCTGCATTTCTCCGGGCTTGGGACCGGCATAAGGGGGAGAGACACTGATTAGTGCCCCGCCACCTCATGGCTGCAATACCTATAGAGAACATTTGGCGCATACTAAAGAGGAAGATGCAACAAAGAAGGCCCAAGACAGTTGAACAGTCCGAGGCCTGTATTAGACAAGAATGGGACAGTATTCCTATTTCTAAACTTGAGAAACTTGTCTCCTTGGTCCCCAGACGTTTGCAGACTGTTGCAAGAAGAAGAGGGTGCTTCAGTGGTAAAAATGGCTTTGTTCTGACTTTTGAGATTTGTTGACACCATGAAATTTCAAAGTCAACATATTTTTCTCGTAAAATGATACATTTTCTCAGTTTAAACTTTTGACCCTGTCATCTATTTTATATTCGGATTAAAATATTGAAATTTGGCACTTCCACATTGCATTCACTTTTTATTCACAATTTGTCTAGTGTCCCAACTTTTTTGGAATCCGGTTTGTATGTATGTATGTATATGTATGAAAAAATCTATTTCATTCATAAACTGCCGCCCCAAATATACAAAAACTTATTTAAAATCTCCAAAAATTGCTATCTACTGATGTAATTTGTTTTGTACTTGAACTTGATCTCCATTTCTAAGAATCAATATAACAACAGTGTCCATTAATTTGTCCCTTCTATATGAACTGTCTAAAAAGGTCGTTAATTGTTTTTCATTAATTGTTTGGAATGATGGTACAAATAGTTAGCGAGACCTACCACAGTGCAAAATCCCAGCTGGACAGCAACTTTCCATGTTTTCTTTTCACGTCAGGGGTAAGAATGGCCACTGTAAGTATTTTCCCTTAGAAATCCCCTGTAGTCTTTATCATGTCAGCATGGACTGCTATTGTGTGGCGCTCATTGATATACCTCACGGGTGTCCAGTTCAAGTCCTGGTGAATCACAGGCTTCGTGTATTTATTTTCATGATCTCTGATTTAGCTTGTACAGTGTTTACGAAGTATCTCAGAAAAATGGAAATCAGCAGCCTTAGTAAGGCACTATAATAAGCCATAGGTGGAACTGTTAATACAGTAATTTTCACTTGCTGGTGAAATGTGACGGTTTTGCTTACTTTTCAGTGTGTTTCTTGACTTCTCATGGCCAAGGAGAGTGTGAGCACAGTCCTGCTGAGCTGCCTGTCTGTTCCTCTAACCTACAAAGCAAGACCACACATGCGCATACTCAATCACACAGCTCGAATGCCCAGCTGTCCTGCTCCGCAGTGCCGGATTCAACCCTGTACACGCCTCCTTTCAATTGCTCCAAAAATAAGGTCATGTTAATTACATTTCAGGGAAATTAAAAAAAAAAAAAAAAAAAAAAAAATCTATAAAGATTAATCTATAATTTGCCATAATTGACAAAATAATGAAGTTTTACTGTAATTACATGTTATTTATTATACATCTGAAATTATTATGAGATGTTGGCAGGATATTTTGTATACTCATACTGAGTATGCATTTAACATACTGAATATTGTTTAAAATTACAGCAGGCAGTTGTTCTCATCTCATTTATTTACATATACGGTTTTTGGCAGACACCTTTTTTTCCAGACTGATATTCATTTTCATTACAACTGAGCGACTGGGGGTTAGGCCGATAGTGGTAGCGCACCTTTTCGATCAATAAGTCAGAGCCATAACCCTTAAGTGAGACCCCAATGCCCTTAATATCATTTGCCGAATCCTTGGGTTGTGTGGCGTCTGGGGCCTATCTCAGCCGACACTGGGTGACACTCTGAAGGTCTCACTAGATCATCACAGGGTAACACACAAGCACAAACAAAACTATTCCATTTGCATTCACACCTAGGGGTAACTTAGAACCTCCATTGAGCCTAATGTATATGACTGTGGGAGGAAACTGGAGTACCTAACTCAAGTAAAGTCCTTTGGGCTTTTTACATCTGAGCCTTATGTGTGGGGCCGGTGGCGTAGTAGTTAGGGTGCTGTGCTCATGATCACGAGGTTGTGTTCAAATCCCAGTTAGACCCCCACTGTGCTAAGACCCCTGGGCAAGGTCTCAACCACAAGTGTGCCTCTGTTCACCCAAAAATATAAATGGTACCAGTAAAAATATACTGGGAAGGTAACCTGCGATGGACTAGCGTCCCATTCAGGAGGAGTTGAACTCCTAGTCGCTTCATGCTACAGAATCTGGGGATAACCACCAGCCTGATGAGCCACCCATCTCAAGCACATGGAGAATATGCAGATCACAGCGATGCCTGAGCCAGGAACTCAAACTCGGGACGTTCTTCCTGTAAGGCAGACATGCTAACTTTTACACCACTGTGCCACATGTATGAATAATTTATTTTTCAGTAAATGTGTCGTGTAGAAGATGGGTTGATTTTGTCTAATTCCTATCAAGGTTTCGTCCTCCCAGAGTGTTTTTCTGTGTTCCTTTCTTTGTCAATAGGTATTGTTCATAAGCTATAGCGCTATTTATCTACATAAATCTATATAGTGCTCTACAAGTCAAGCTCGATTCAATTTCATGTTTTTGTTTGTTATTGTAGATGATTGTGGAAAAAGAAATGCTGGATGTCTCGCAAACAGCACCGGAGTCTGCTTTTTCCTGCCCAACATGCCATAAGACTTTCAGTCTTGCCCGAGTAATGAAACGTCATTTACGGACTCATAGTGATTTGAAGAGATACTCGTGTGAATACTGTGGAAAGGGTTTTAATGACACGTTTGACCTCAAGAGGCATGTGCGCACCCATACAGGTGAGTTGGTCATGAGTTTTTTATTTTATTTTTTTTTCCCCCTCCCCTCAACAGACCCTCCCCTCATCTCTGTAATCCCACACTAAGTCAACTACTTTTGTTTTACAGGTGTGCGGCCCTATAAATGCAGTGTGTGTGAGAAGGCCTTCACCCAGCGTTGCTCCCTAGAGGCGCACCTTAAAAAGGTTCATGGTGTCTTCCACCATTATGCCTACAAAGAACGCAGGAACAAGCTGTATGTATGTGAAGAGTGTGGCCTGACTGCACATACACAGGATGGCCTGTGCAGTCACATCCAGATGAAACATCCCAACATCAGGAATGCCAAAGCCAAATCAGAAAACAAGAGCAGTAAAGAGAAAAAACGGTGGGGAAGTGTGTCTCCCTGCTCTTCGCACTCGCTAAGTGATGCTGATGTTGGTGTTTGAGTAATGCTGAAGTGACCTGGACATTACTAGTTTATGATGCTTCATCAAATCAGAGAAAAGCGGAAAGTCTGCCATGCTATTTCCTGACACTCTTCTCCTTTACAAATAAGATATGTGAAATGTCTGTGTATTTTATGTGGAATTATTCAAGTATATTCATTTCCCTCGTCCTCATTGACATAATGACATTAAAGCACACAGGTCACTGATGCGACTATAAAACATGTATAATACTCGCAAAGGCATGGGTTTTTTATATTGCATATTGCTATACTCACTGTGGGCGGCACGGTGGCGTAGTGGTTAGCACGTACGCCTCGCGGCAAGAAGGCCTGGGTTCGATTCTCGGCCTGGGCATTTCTGTGTGGAGTTTGCATGTTCTCCCCGTGCTTGCGTGGGTTTCCTCCGGGTGCTCCGGTTTCCTCCCACAATCCAAAGACATGCACTGTAGGTTAATTGGCTGTTCTAAACTGCCCGTAGGTTCGCATTGTAGCTGACAACCTGGAGACGGATGGGCGCCGCCAGGCCAAAATCAGATTCTCCCTGTATAAGGGACAACTATTTGTGTCCTGTTTAGTATATTATACTCCTAATGCATGTATAGAGCATTATTTGTACACCATGGTTAAATAGTTTGTAATGATAACCTTAAAAAAAAAAAAGAAAATGTACTTTTTTAAAGAGAAAACTTGACACTAAGTCACTTTTAGTAGATTAAAAGCCCAAGATGCAATTGAGGACTTGATGAGGATGTCAAAATTAAAGCCATTGTGTACATTTTCCATACCTCTTGCTGAAAAACCAATTTCTCTTAAAATTCCTGTGAAAGGACTGGAAACACTGGGCTATAAATCAGGATGTGGCGCCATCTGTGGGTGTACTTCATCATTGTAAACAAAGATTATAGGAACTTGATATATTTTGATTTTGACGTCATTATGATTATTATTTGTTATTGAGGATATATCAGGCTCAGAGAACACTGGATTTCATCTTACCAACTGTGAATTTATTTACAGTCGACTTCCTGAGGACAGTCTCAATTGTGTGACTCTGTTCTCGTCATTGTTCAGTCGAGTATTTGTGTGCATGCTTTTAATAAAAGATATCTATAAATTAATTTGTACTCTTCTTCTTTTCCTTTCAGCTTTTCCCTTCAGGGGTCGCCACAGCGAATCATCTGCCTCCATCTCACCCTATCCTCTGCATCTTCTACTCTAACATCAACTACCTTCATGTCCTCCTTCACCACTTCCATAAATCTTCTCTTTGATCTTCCTCTAGACCTTCTGCCTGGTAGTTCCAACCTCAGCATCCTACTACCAATATACTCACTATCCCTCCTCTGTACATGTCCAAACCATCTCAATCTAGCCTCTCTGCCTTTGTCTCCAAAACATCTAACATGTGCTGTCCCTCTGATGTACTCATTCCTGATCCTATCCATCCTCGTTCCTCCCAAAGAGAACCTCAACATTTTCATCTCCACCTTCAGCTCTGCCTCCTGTCTTTTCCCCAGCAACCAATAAATTAATCTGTACTGATCACCATTATTATGGAAGGTTGGAAAATGAGCATGGGGTTTGAAATAAAACTTTTGAACAAATAACATTGATTACTCCTTAGAAATTCATGCAGACTTTATTAATCCTATAGACTTAGTGAAGTCGGATGTAGATGGTTGTTTTTCAAATATCATCTTTTGCATCTCAGCAGCTTTGCACTGGAATGCCTTATAATAATAATAATAATAATAATACTAATCCCATTGTAGCTTATGAAGCAGCACTTGCTGTTATTTATTCATTTTTCTCTACATCCCTGGAAGGTAATGTAATGTAAAATTTTATTTGGAACTCTCTCTCCCTCTCTCTCTCTTTCATATTTGTGTATATATGAATGTGTGATTTTCTATATTTGTATAAAATTATTCTACCCATATATGGCTGGGTGTTAAAACATGACCATGATGTAACCACGCGATCGGTCACTCACACGCCTATTTATTTCGTAGCGCCGTTTTTAACGGAGAAGAAATGTGGGCGTGACCATGACGTCACTCCGCGGCGAGTACTAACGAACAGGTAAACGCAGTTAGATTAAAGGGGTTGGTTTGAGGTGCGGGAGACACCACGGACAAAGAATGGGTCGCGTGCTTAGATAATTTCGCCTTGAAATAAGAATTAAATTACAGTACAGCAAGAGATGGATGGATAGATGGATGGATGGATAATCGCTGGGAGAACGTTTGATTTGACGGAAGGCGCGTGCACGGTTCCTGCTGTGCTCGTGCACGTGTGCAGAGGTAGTGAAGCGTGATCGCGTTACCTGGTATTTTCGGACCCGCACCTGCTTTTTGAGGGGACCCCCCCCCTCCTCCCACCCACACCCGCACCTCCCCCCCCCCCATGTAAATGATCGTGCACGTGCTGGGTTGGTGTGACGGTGTAAATGGCGTGAAGGAGACAGCAAGGACACGAGCGCTTCTGGAGAGCACTGTGGGGATGACGGCTTGTTTCCGGAGAAGCATCGCCTGCTTTCCTTCAGATGGGGTGAGACGCATCCGAACCGGGAGATCCCGTCGCTGGACTGGAGGAGAGTCTGGACCGGAGACACATCAGCTTCAACAACAATAACAACAACAACAACAATATATGCAAGTCACAAAGAGGAGACCGACTGAGGATGCAGGGGGTGACGGTGACCGGAGAGACCCCCACACTGCACGGTGGAGGACGGGAAGAGGTAAGGGATGAATGGGCTGATTTAGACTTCTTATATAAATTATAAAATGTCATGCCATTTTTTTTAAGTATGAGAAAATTCCCTGTGCCCCGCACACTCATCCGAACACACTCTAACCGAACCGGTTCTGTAACAGCCCACAGAGCTCATGGATTTTCATTATAGCAGAATTTTGAAATTAACCTAATTGTTATTGACCAAGGATAATGCAGATGGCTGAAAGGAGCTTGCATGGACCTTCCACTGGACTGCATGCCACTGTAGTAATGCCGGCTGAGTCTGACATTAATAAACCATTTCCAGATGTTATTCCATCAAACAAACAATCCAGATGATTCTTCATCATCAACACAGCAGGTGGCCCTGCATCTTCTCAAATCATTCAGCCTGTTAAATGTCTTGGTCCTGGCAGTGTAGCCCATCTTTATTACCTATAATCTAAATATAATCTACATCTTGTGCTTAAGGGATTTCTCCTCCAGTTTATGTGATTTTCAGTGATGGCCTGTTTATAAAAGGGGCGTGACTACAGACTTTTCTCCATGTTCTCTGTTGTCATGGGAACCACAGATAGAAGTGGGCATGTTGAAAAGATGATGGGATTCAGTTCATTTTCTGTAACCGCTTCATCCTAATTAGGGTCGCGGGGAGGCTGGTGCCCATCCCAGCCAACTCGGGGCGAGGGCAGAGTACACCCTGGACTGCTCGCCAGGCCATCGCAGGGCGGAAACACGCTGGCGGCTTTGCAGCTACTCTTGTTGAAAGTCAGCAATGGTTCTTTTACATGAACCTCACACCATAGACAGTGAGAGACAGGGCCGGCCTTTGGTAACCCAGTTAGCTGCACTGGGGGGCAGTGACAACCTTGTGGAGAGTGGGACTCGAACCCCCAAAGGGCGCCTTATAGCACTAGACCACCACTGCCCCAGGTGATGGGATTATTATTATTTTTATTATTATTATTTCCCTATGTTTTGATCAAACCCAACTAATAATCTTAGTGCATGTGGAAGTCTCTTTTTGGTGAGAAATTATGATTTAGCTCATTATAACATGCTTAACTAGCCTTTAATGCTTTGTTGACATTGTGGTTAATCAACCCACCTCAAGGCCAGAAGGTCCTGGTTTCAAGTCTCGGGTTTGTTGAAGGGTGTTTCTGTGTGGAGTTTGCAGGAGTTTTCCTGTGCTTGGGTTGGCTTTCTTGAGGCACGCCATCTTCCTTCCACAGTCCAAATGAATGCACATGAAGTTAACTGCCTGTTCCAAGTTGCCCCTCGGTATGAGTATGAATGGTTGTGTGTGTTGGCCCCGTAATGGCTCAATGAGCAGCCTTTGTCCAGAATAGGCTGCAATAGTCTCCAACTTTCCCATGCCATTAAAGGATAATGTGGTTCAGCAAATGAATGAATTAATAAAAATGGTGTCCAGCGGACTCCTGGTGAACATTTTAAATGGACGAGTTGAACAGTGTACTGTAATCTACACTGTACTGTAGGTTAATATGTTTCCATGGACCGTGTAATGCTACTTATTCTATTGGTGCCTTCCATGCTGTGCACCAGCTTTCCAAAATCCTCCCCATCTTCTTTATGAACTGAAAAAATACTCCAATAATATGTCCACTTCTTTAAGGAGAAAGACAACGATTTGAACTTGAACACTTCTTTTCAATACCCCGTTTAATAAAAATACCTCCAGGCCAAATGACAAACCAAACATTTCACTGTTCAGGAAAAAAAAAAAAAAATCCCATTACATGGTGAATGATGTGTTGATATGTGCAGATACTTTATGTCTGATAGCCACTTCCTGGCAGGATTGGAAAATCCATTCATTTTGGGTGATGTGTTATTAAGAATTGATCATTCTTATAATGGACTGTCTGAAGACCATAACATAGGCAACCTTTTGACAAAATCTTCACTCAGTCAGTAGCTGCAGTCAGTCTTGGCACATGATGTATCTGCTTAAAATCTCTCATGAATGGAAGTACTGTAATTGATTCGCTACAAAAAAAAAAAAAAAGAAATGAAGGCTAATAGAGATGCATTAGCTTTGTGTAGTCACATTTATTTACATGTGGTCGTGTATTCTTTTGCCATTTCTTGTCATCATGCTGGCTCAGTGAGTGACATTGAAGGACATGATTATTCATTTTCTGTAATCACTTAATCCTAATTATGGTCGCGGGAAGGCTGGTGCGCATCCCAGCCGACTCTGGGCGAGGGCAGAGTACACCCTGGACGGCTCGCCAGGCCATCGCGGGGCATAAGCATGTTGACGGCGAAAGTCAGCAATGGTTCTTTTACAGCCTCTCAACATAGACACGGAGAGACATGGCCGGCCTTTGATAACCCAGTTAGCTGCAGGGGGGGGGGGCTGATTATATAGTACTGGCTTTATACAAAATATTATAGAATGTGTGTTTATTATGTAGCAAGGAACTTTGCAAACACACCCTCTTTCTTTGTTTCTCTCGTCACACTTCAACCCACACTATTATTATCATTCTTTATCCATTGGTCTTTTCTCACCCTCATAACTTGCACATTGTTTAGTCAGGGCACAATTCGAGGCCACTGTGTAATTATTATTGCCATCATATTTATTAAATAAGTGTCGAGAAGCATTGCACACGTTAAAATAAAACTAGGCTAGTCCCAGCATTACTAACAATCACTGAAAAGCATCCAAGTACCATTTCTCATCATGTTTACTGAATATAACCAGAGATAGATTTGAATATGAATACAGTGGAGCAAGTTATTTTCAGGCAGGAATATAATAGTCATCCTGCTTCATCTTGTGTGATCTTCATGTCAGGCTCTGAACCTGGGAATCGACTTCTTCACTCACACTCATGCTTGCTCAGTTAACCACCCATATTATATTACATGGCAATCAATAAACTTTGAGACACAGAGGGGATGAGAATGTCTAGGATTATATTGAGTTTTTGTATTATTATTATTATAATTATAATAATAATTATTATTATTATTATTATGGAAAATTATATTATATAAATACATAATTATAGAAAATTATATAAATAAAGCCTTTAAAAAATTACACACACACACACACACACACACGATCTTCCACCAGGGTCTGCTTGCTCTTAAGCTTTTGTGGTGTACGTACATAGTGACTATATGCCATAGAGATACATTGCTGGATTGCCCACTTAGCATATGCTAAGAGTGCATCTCTTCTTATTTATTATATCACTTACTTGATATAATATACCTTTTCTCACTCTGTGTATATCCGTTAATAACCAACACTGTATGTCCTAAGCAGCTCATGGAAACTATTTTATATCATGAATAGAGATTCATGTCAATCCCACTGTCTGTGCAACTGAATATTTAATGACGGCTTTGTTCTTCACCAGACAATGAGATGCTCTTAATATTAGGAGACTTTCCTTGTTTTGAATAAAAGTTCTCGAATATCAACATAAATTTTTTACCTGGAAAATTCAGTAAATGTCGATGAAAACATCAGCTCAATGTACGTATTTGTAAAGTGGGCTTAAGGGAAAAAGGATCTGAATTCATCTTTTATCTTGTAATAAAAACATGATGATGATGATGATGATGATAAAAACATGAATAATCATTATATTTTCTAATTACTGTAAATTGCATACCATTTTTGAATAGTTTACAGCTACACTATGACTTATACATTCGACCAATACGGCTTAATACTTGAATCTAAACAGCCGACCTTTGGAGCCGTTGTCATCATCTTTGTTGTGCTTAATAAATTGAAAATAAACCACAAAATATTGCTTTAGATCGCTTTTCTTATGTGTCCATATACTAAAACTTTGAAAGATTTTGAAAAGATATCATGACACATTGTGAGGCGCAGCCAAGTAATAAACTCACCGACGTCTATCATGAGTGAAAATTAATTCATTTTATGAACCGCTAACTACCCCCAGTGCAGCTAACTGGGTTATCAAAGGCCAGCCGTGTCTCTCACTGTCTATAGTGTGAGGCATGTAAAAGAACCATTGCTGACTTTTGACAAGAGTAGCTGCATAGCCGTCAGCATGTTTCCGCCCTGCAATGGCCTGGCGAGCTGTCCAGGGTGTACTCTTCCCTCGCCTGCAGTTGGCTGGGATGGACGCCAGCCTCCCCGCGACTCTAATTAGGATTAAGTGGTTACAGAAAATGAATGAAACCACTAATTAGGGTTGCAGGTAGGCTGGCACCCCTCTCATCCAACTCTGGGCAAGGACAGGCAAGGACAGAGTACACCCTGGAGAGCTCACCAGGCCATTGCAGGACAGAAACATGCTGATAGCAATTCAATTGCCTGCTCTTTATGAACGACAACAGTGGTTCTTTTGCATGCCTCGCACCACAAATAGTGAGCGACATGGCTAACCCCTAACAACTCGGTTAGCCACACTGGGGGGGACAACAGTGACAACTTGGTGACAGTGGAGCTTGAACCCCTGACCTTTGGAACAGTAAGCTAGCACCCTACCACAGAGCCACCACTACTTCTCATGGAAAAATTGTTAAAAAAACAAAAGAGAGAAGAACACTAATAAAGAAATCATGAAAATCTGATTTAGTGCACTTTTGTAGACACACGATACTCAGCAAAATAATCACATAAATTAGGCATGTAATGTGTTAATACTATCTTTCAAGCTGTCCAGGGTGTACTCTTATTTTGCGCAGTGTTGGCTGAGATAGGCTGCAGCCTCCCCACAAACCTAATAGTAGGATTAAATGGTTTGGTAAAAGAGTGAATGACTATGTTCATACTACTGGTGTTTTACTGGTACTTTCACATCTGTTTTTGTCTCCCTAATTTTCTCGGATAATAATATATTCACTCTACTATGATCCTGTGAAATATTTGTAAAAGGTCAACAGTGCACTTTAGTCTTCATAGCCAGCAATGCTAAGGTTAGTTTAAGTCTGTTTTTGTTTTTCCATTCCCATCTTGTTGCAAAAAGTCACCTTGTTGTCACTATCAAGAATAGACCACTGGGGTCAATTTCAAAATGTGCCAATATAGAACAAGCCATTGCAATTTTGAAAGTCCTAGCTTCAATGTGTGGCAAGTAAATGTCTGGAAAACCAAATATACAGTTTTGGCTCTGTGACCTTGAAAAGTAAGCCAAGGTCACTCACACACAAACTCATCCTAGTACTCATAGTAACCCACTCCACTATCTCCAGCGCCACTTTGTGGGTGGCACCTAAAAAGCTGTGTACTGTATATGGCTTAGTTGTATAGTGGAGTCTCTTTAAAGCAGGGGTTCCCAACTCTGGGGGTGCGAGACATCATTCCAGGGGATGCGAGAAGCAGGGCTACAACTTTTAAGAAAATTTCCTTAGTTTAAGGAAATTTCAGCACTTTTAAGGAAATGTTTAAGGAAATAATAGTTTTTAAGGACGTTCTCAGGAAATCTTCAAAAGTTTAGGATCATGTCATACAAATCCTGTCTATTGATGTCATTTGATAGATACAGTATTTTGACGTAGGGAAGCTGGAATCTTCTAAAGAATGGATTATGAATCTATATGCCTTGTATTTGAATAAAATGTCAGATGATGTAAAACTGAAAGAAGATCATATAGAACTGCCTTCAAATCGTGCTCTTGAAATGCAATTTGAGAGTAAAACGTTGGAAGAATATTGGCACTCGGCTATGGTTTCATTTCCAAGGCTTCGTGAAACTGCACTAGCGATGTTCATTCCATTTGCGACAACATGGTTATGTGAGTCAGGATTTAGCACTCTTTTGTCAATTAAGACAAAATCCAGAAATCGCTTGAATGCACAGGCAGACATTCATGTTGCTATCAGCAACATAGTTCCACATTTTGAAAGACTCATAAGCAAGAAACAGGAACAAAAGAGTCATTGAGTTGAATGCATCAGCAAACTTTTTGGAAGTCAGCCGTTTTATTTTATTATCTTGTACACATTTCGAGCAAAAAAAAAAAAATGCAGCCGTGAGGGGGGCACAAGCCAGTGTTCTTTCTCACACTGATCCCAAGCCTGGATAAATGCAGAGGGTTGTGTCAGGAAGGGCATCCGACCAAAAACTTGTGCCAGATTTGATATGCAAATATCAATATGACTTCCATACTGAATCGATTGAGGCCCGGGTTAACAACGACCGCCATCAACATCGTTAATCAACAGGGTGCTTGTGGAAACTGGACTACTTGTGATCGAAGAAGGAGAGGCGGGAGGCGTGTCCATATGCAAAGAGAGAAGAGGAAAAGCATGATTCTAGAACTGAGAGTAGAGGCTTTGAATGTTGGAACTATGACAGGAAAAGGTAGAGAGCTGGCTGATATGATACAGAGGAGGAAGGTGGACATACTGTGTGTTCAGGAGACGAGGTGGAAAGATAGCAAGGCTAGAAGCTTAGGAGCAGGGTTTAAGCTGTTTTATCGTGGTGTGAATGGGAAGAGAAATAGAGTAGGAGTCATCTTGAAGGAGGGGTTGGTCAGGAATGTTCTAGAAGTGAAAAGAGTGTCAGATAGAGTGATGAGTCTGAAGTTAGAGATTGAAGGCAATTGAAGTTCAATGTTGTTAGTGCTTATGCCCCACAGGCAGGATGTGAGCTAGAAGAGAAGAAGAGATTCTGGAGTGAGTTAGATGAAGTGATGCAGAGTACCCCCAGCCCCCAGAGGTGAAAGAGTGGTCATTGGGGCAGACTTCAATGGACATGGGGCAGGCAACAGAGGGGACGAGGAAGTGATTGGGCAGGCTCGGCATCCAGGACAGGGAACCAGGACAGATGTTGATAGATTTTGCAAAAAATATGGAAATGACTGTGGTGAATACTTTCTTCCAGAAGAGACAGGAGCAGGTAGAGGTAGGAGCACACAGGCAGACTACATCTTGTGTAGACGGTGTAATTTGAAGCATAGGATGGTGGTTTGCAAGATGATGCTGATGGTGAGGGAGGTGAGGAAGGTGAAGAAGGCAAAGGCAGAGCAGAAGACAAAGTGGTGGAAGCTGAAAAAGGAAGAGTGTCATGTTGTCTTCAAGGAGGAGTTGAAACAGGCTTTGGGTGGTCAGGAAGTGCTTCCAGTTGACTGTACAACTACAGCTAATGTGATCAGGGAGACAGGTAGCAGAGTACTTGTTGTGTCCTCTGGAAGGATAGTAGATAAGGAGACTTGGTGGTGGAATGAGGAAGTGCAGGAGTGTGTACAAAAGAAGAGGTTAGCTAAGAAGTGAGACATTGAGAGGACCGAAGCGAGAAAACAGGAGAGACACAGCATAAGGATAATGTAGCTGTGTCAAAGGCCAAACAGAGGGCATATGATGACTTGTATGCTAGGTTGGACAGTAAGGAGGAAGAAAATGATTTGTACAGGTTGGCACAACAGAGAAATAGAGATGAGAAGAACATGCAGCAAGTTAGAGTGATTAAGGACAGAGAGGGAAATGTATTGACTGATGACAGAAATGTGCTGGGGAGATGGAAAGAGTATTTTGAAGAGCTGATGAATGAGGAAAATGAGAGAGAAAAACAGAGTAGAAGAGGTGACTGCTAGAACCAGAAAGTAGCAAAGGTTAGTAAGGGTGAGGTGAGGAGGGTATTGAAGAGGATGAAGAGTGGAAAGGCAGTTGGTCCTGATGACATACCGGTGGAGATATGGAAGTGTCTAGGAGAGGTAGCAGTAGATTTTCTGACAAGAACATTCAACAAGGTCTTAGAGAGTGAGAGGATGCCGGAGGAATGGAGAAGTGTGCCTGTGCCCATTTTTAAGAACAAGGGAGACATGCAGAGTTGTGGCAACTACAGAGGGATAAAGTTGATGAGCCACATGATGAAGTTATGGGAAAGAATAGTGGAAGCTAGACTAAGGGCAGAGGTCAACATCTGTGAACAATAGTTTGGTTTCATGCCAAGAAAGAGCTCCACAGATGCAGTGTTTGCTTTGAGGATGTTAATCGATAAGTACAGAGGTCAGAGGGAACTGCATTGTGCCTTTGTGGATCTGGAGAAAGCATATGACAGGGTGCCGAGAGAGGAACTGTGATATTGCATGAGGACGTCTGGAGTGGCAGAGAAGTATGTTCGAGTGGTGCAGGACATGTATGAGAGATATAAGACATTGGTGAGGTGTGCTGTCGGCGTGACAGAAGAGTTCAAGGTGGAAGTGGGACTGCATTAAGGGTCAGCTCTGAGCCCCTTCTTGTTTGCTATGGTGATGGACAGGCTGACAGATGAGGTTAGACAAGAATCTCCATGGATTATGATGTTTGCAGATGACATGGTGATCTGTAGTGAGAGCAGAGAACAAGTGGAGGAAAATCTAGAGAGGTGGAGGTATGCCCTGGAAAGAAGAGGAATGAAGGTTAGCCTCATTAAAATAGAATACATGTGTGTGAACGACAAGGACACAAGAGGAACGGTGAGGTTAAAGGGAGCAGAGAGAAAGAAGGTGGAGGATTTTAAGTACTTAGGCTCAACAATCCAGAGCAATGGAGACTGTGGAAAAGAAGTGAAGAAGCGTGTGCAGGCAGGTTGGAATGGTTGGGGAAATTGTCTGGTGTGATGTGAGATAGGAGGGTATCGGCAAGAATGAAAGGAAAAGTGTACAAGACGGTGATGAGGCCAGCGAGTTTTGTATGGTTTAGAATCAGTGGCACTGAGGACAAGATAGGAGGCAGAGCTGGAGGTAGCAGAGATGAAAATGTTGAGGTTCTCTTTGGGAGTAATGAGGATGGATAGGATCAGGAATGAGTACATCAGAGGGACAGCACGTGTAAGAGGTTTTGGAGACACAGTCAGAGAGGCTAGATTGAGATGGTTTGGACATGTACAGAGGAGGGATAGTGAATATATTGGTAGTGGGATGCTGAGGTTGGAACTACCAGGCAGAAGGTCTAGAGGAAGACCAAAGAGAAGATTTATGGATGTGGTGAAGGAGGACATGAAGGTAGTTGGCGTAAGAGAATATGCAGAGGATCGGGTGAGATGGAGGCAGACGATTTGCTGTGGCGAACTCTGAAGGGAACAGCCGAAAGGAAAAGAAAAAACAAAGAAGTACGTACATATTTCAAGCAAGTAATTATTTTTTCATCGGGTATATTGAAATGTTTACATCTTAAAAAATTAATTTCCTTTCTAAGCGTTTTGAAGCTAGTTGTTGATTTTACTTTTTTGTGTATATTTCAAACAAGAGGAGTTATTTTCGTAAAGTTTATTCAAATATCAATGTGTGATATGTTCCTTTTCTAAAAGCCTGATTATTATTATTTTTTTACATATTGTATTAGAAAGTGAAATAAATATCTTATTTTGATAAAATTTAGTATGATTCTACATCCTTTATCCTTGAACAAAGTATAAAATGTAGGGGGTGCAGGAGCAAAAAAAAAAAAAAAAAGGTTGGGAACCACTGCTTTAAAGTATCCCAGAATTTTTTGTTTTAGCTTTGCTAAACTTTGTGCTAAACAGAATTGTGCATGGATATTTGACGTTTTTCTATTACTGAATGAAAAGTCAGGATAGGGTAGTGGTGGTGTTGGGGAGGGGGGGTTCCAATTCACTGACATCCACTGAGCCTAAAGCTAATAAAAAATTCAGTATATACTGCACAGGAACATAGAAAGCAAAAGAAATCAACATTTTTATAGTTTTGTTTTTTTATTCTAACCAATCCAGAGGAAGGTCAGATGAGTTCCACACACTCTGAGCAGAGCTCTATAGGCTTTTTCGACTCAGAGTTTTAGTATAAACTACCTGGTAATACATTAATTTTAGAATAAACTACATGGAAACATTCATTTTTCTGAACCACTTAATCATAATTCGGATCGTGGGAAGGCTGCTGCCCATCTCAACTGACTTGGGGCGAAGGCAGAGTCCATCCTGGACAGCTCATCAGGTCATTACAGGGCAGAAACACACTGATGACTATGCAGCCACTCTTGACGAAAGTCAGCAATGGTTCTTTTACTTTTTTTGTTTTGTTTTGGCTTTTTGTTTTGGTTTGTTTGGGTTTTTTCATTATTGGCCTTGTTTTGCTGCATTTTCCTTAATTTCCTTATTTTTTTTATTTTTCATTCAATGTTTTTTGAAAAACCCGAGATGCACTGAAGTCGCAGAAACTGAAACACGAAGTAGTGAGGGATCACTGTATACAGTCATGTTACTGTTGTGAACATGCAGCTGTGAATTAATCACTTAACTTATCCCATGGCAACAATGCAATAATTTTGTTATTTCATAGCAATAATGCAAAAGCAAGAATTATTAAATGGCTTTCCACCAATCAGAAAGAAGAAAATCTCTTGAATGCACAGTAATGCTTTTTAATCCCCAGATAGTAGACAAATCAGACTGCAACATTCCTGTGTAGTGTATGCTAACTTGAACTGTGTTCAAGGTTTCTTGAGTTGGATGTATATCCAGATGATTTATATTGTACAGTATGTAAGATATTGGCTGGCTTATCGCGAATGCTATACACCAGTGCGTTCTCGTTTCCCTGCTGACAATCTGATTTGCAGCATCATTCCAAATCATTACACCACAGCCTATAACCACAAGGTCACCAACAGAGACTGCCAGATTCCTGCAGTATACGTTTATAGTCTGTTGTTAAACCATCAAGTGATATCATTTAAAAGTAATACCAAACCACAGGGATCTCTTTCCACTGTAAAATCATTATGAAAATACTATTAGAAAATTTTTGCATGCTGTTACAAAACCACCAGAAATCTGTTTAGCTCACTTTTTTTTTTTTTAAGTAATCCTCTGTGTAGACTGAAAAATTACCTTACAACATGCGTACTGTATGCACAAAGTGCACTTTTGTGCTCATTTATTCTCTCTGTCTGATGCAAGCACTCAGCACTCTGGTTCACCTCATGTAAAAGCATTCACATCAGCTATCAAGGCACCACATTCTTATGGGGCAGCTAAATAATTTAACCCATTAGAGCAGGTCTGAAGTGGCAGTTGGTTTTATATGCACTATTCATGCCACTCATACTTATTCCAACTCCCCATGTCACGTTGTAAGTCAAATTGTGTTCATGACAGAAACCTCCAGAAGGGTTTGGCAGAGAATATCAGTGTTGACATGAAGGACTTTTTTTTTATTCTTGCAGCATAAACATCTTGCTATTACCATCTTATCCCTGCACTACCGGACTCCATCTTCTTGAGTCAGTCATTATAGATAATCTTCTCAGTGAAGTCAAGGTTAATATAGTCTCCTGGCTGGACGGTCCTGCAGTGGTTAGCACTGTCACCTCACAGCAAACAGACTCCTGGTTTGGATCTGTTGGTTAGTAGTAGTAGTAGTAGTAGTAGTAGTCCCCCGTCAGTCTCGAGGGACTATGGAGCTGCGCTCTGGCTGGTGTCTTGTCTGGTGGTACAACTTCAAGTGTGGCTGGTCAGCCCGATCTGGGAGTGGCAGCCCCTTTCGCATTTGGCAGAGAGGAAAACGATGGATGGTCTGCTGGTTTGTTTTGCAGCCTTC
Source organism: Plotosus lineatus (assembly GCA_024760905.1). NCBI lineage: Eukaryota > Metazoa > Chordata > Actinopteri > Siluriformes > Plotosidae > Plotosus > Plotosus lineatus. The sequence goes on along the minus strand of CM045735.1, from coordinate 12,392,030 downwards.
TGTCTCTGCCTCTTCGTCTCGGAATGTTCTGCAAGCACAACATTGAACTTAGCGAAACCTGCTTTGACTGTTGCCCTCCAAGCCGACCGGTCTGAGGCGGTGGCTTCCCAGGTGTTGAGGTTTGCTCCCAGGACCGTCAGGTCTCCCTTGCAGAAGTCTTTGTAGCACAGATGGGGCCTGCCTGTTGGGCATGCCCTTGGGACAGTTCTCCATACAAGAGGTCTTTTGGGATCTGCTCGCCTTCCATCTGCACCATGTGACCAAGCCAGTACAAGCGTTGCTGTTCGTCAACCAGGCTCCTACTATGTGGAGTTGTGGAGCAGCCAGCAGTGTGCATGTCCTCATCACAGCAAACATACTCCTGGTTTAGATCTGTTGGTTAGGAGCAGTAGTAGTAGTAGTAGTAGCAGTAGTAGTAGTCCCCTGTCAGTCTCGAGGGACTATGGAGCTGCGCTCTGGCTGGTGTCTCGTCTGGTGGTTCAACTTCAGGTGTGGCTGGTCAGCCCGATCTGACAGTGGCAGTCCCTTTCGCATTTGGTAGAGAGAAAGATTGTGGATGGTCTGCTGTTTTTTTTTGCAGCCTTCTGTCTCTGCCTCTTAGTCTCGGACTGTTGTGCAAGCACGGCGTCAAACTTGGCAAAACCTGCTTTGAGTGTTGCCCTCTAAGCCGATCGATCTGAGGTGGTGGCTTCCCCAGGTGTTGAGGTTTGCTCCCAGGACCATCAGGTCTCCCTTGCAGAAGTCTTTGTAGCACAGATGGAGTCTGCCTGTTGGGCAGTGCCCTTGTGCCGGTTCTCCATACAAGAGGTCTTTTGGGATCCGCCCATCTTCCATCTGCACCATGTGACCAAACCAGTGCAAGCATTGCTGTTGGTTAACCACACTTTTTCTATGTGGAGTTGTGGGGAAGCAAAGCAGTGTGCATGTCCACATCACAGCAAAAACAGCATTTCGGTGTGGAGTCGTCATGTTCTCCCCATGTTTGCATGGGTTTCCTCTGGGAACGCAGTTTTCCTCCGACAGCCAAAAATGTCGCATTAGGCTAATTGGCTGTTCTAAATTGCCTGTTGGTATGAATATGGGAGTAGGGACAGGTAGTGTAGTGGGTAGGGCGCTGCGCTCAATATCAAATCCCAGTTAGACCCCCATTGTGCTAAGATCCCTGGGAAAGGTCTTAACCACATGTGTGCCTCTGTCCACCCAGCAATATAAATGGGTACCAGTAAAAATTTACTGAGATGGTAACCTGTGATGAACTAGTGTCCCATCCAGGAGGAGTTGTACTCCTAGTCGCTTCACGCTATGGAAACCGGGGATAAGAACCGGCCTGATGAGCCACTATGGCTCGGGTGCAAAAAGCCCAATGGACATTACCTTTATGAATATCGGAGTGAATGGTTGTGTGATGGTCTGGCTAGCTGTTCAGGGGTTTCCCTTTCTTGTTGGCTGAGATAGGCTACAACCTCCCTATAGCCCTAAAAGAATTAAGCAGTTTGTTGTGAGAGAAAATGAGTGAGTTTGTATGTTCCCGTCATGTCTGTACTCTGGTTGAGGCAGAGCAAAGGCATACTGCACTCATACGGATAAGACAATAAAAACTAGCGTGCAATCATCACGGCATTGCTGCGAAATATAAAAAAAATGACCGAATGGCAGCGATTGTTATGTGAAAGGACTGAATTGATTTCACATCAAAGCTGCATTTTGAAATAATGTGATTGGCAAATTATAAAGGCTGACATTTACGATGGACATTATGCATTGCATCTGGTGCAAGGTTTAAACCATTGTTTCAATCCATCTTCCAAAGGTGATAGGCATCAAAAGTGTCTTGCTCCTCATGTACATATACTTCTCATCAATCAGGGATGGCCTAAGGCAACCTTGTGTACGCTCCCCAATAATAAACACACCAAACACAATAAAGTATGTCAGTGCACTCAGTGAGGAAGAATGGGCTCCATTTAGACAGAAGAAATGTCGGACAATTTGGTCCCAAAGAGAAACAAAGAGTTCCATGCATTAGAATACAGAACATTTACTATTCCGATGTGATAATGCTCCAGCACATTTATATCTGGGACAGTGTTGGCCTAGTCGTATAGGTCGCTGGATCGCTGATCCAAAGGTTGGTGGGTTCGAGTCCCACTCTCCACAAGGTTGTCACTGTTCCCCCCCAGTGCAGCTAACTGGGTTATCAAAGGCTGACCATGTCTGTCACTGTCTATGGTGAGAAGCTGTAAAAGAACCATTGCTGACTTTCGACATGAGTAGCCTGCAAAGCCGTCAGCATGTTTCTGCCCTGCGATGGCCTGGCGAGCTGTCCAGGGTGTACTCTACCCTCGACCGGACTTGGCTGGGATGGGCGCCAGCCTCCCCGCAACCCTAATTAGCATTAAGCGGTTGCAAAAAATGAACATTTATATCTGTCAGTAAGAAAATCAAATTGCAGTCTGTTGTAAAATAAAATGCTTTTTCTTCAAATCTTTCAGTACATCCTTTCTATGGATCAATTAAAATATACACATGTACAGTATTCATAATGAATTATTCATTCATTCATGTTCTAAGCCACTTAATCCTTGGGGGTGGATGCCATTTCAGCCAACCCTGAGAGTACATTCTGAACAGCTTGCCAGTCCATCGAAGAACCAATACTCACACAAACATTTACATTCATACTTGCACTCGGGCGATTTGGAGCAGTCAATTCGAAAATTGTGCGTTTTTGGATTATTTTTGGGAGAAAACTGGAGAAAACCCATGGGAGCACAAGGAGAACATGCAAAAACCCAAGCTTGGGAATCGAACCCAAGCTTTCTTGCTGTGAGACGGATGTGTGAACCACTACGCCACCTTGCCGCCATAATGGATAATAGCATAGTTAAATAAATAATGCCCCCCCCCCCCAAAAAAAAAAAAAAAAAAAAAAACATCCTGCACTCTATTATTTTGTTGGAAAAATAATAATCCCATCCACAGTTGGAAAAGAATTAATAAAAAATTGAAGCACCCCATTGGATCTTCTCCCAAAGTTTCAATATGATTAAGATCAGGACAATATGGTGGTGCCTGACCAACTGAAGCAATAATGCCATGATGATTGCATGCTATAATCTAGGTAAAGTATGCTGGGATTTTACACGAGCGCCTACAGGCTCATCAGGCCGTCGCTTATGCCTGGTTTTCATTGGTCCATCGCATGTTACCTTCCCAGTACTTTTACTGGTACCCATTTATACTGATTGGTGAGCAAAGGCACACTAGTGGGTAAGACCTTTCCCAGGGATTTTAGCAAAAATGGGGTCTCAAAGAACCCTCAACCTCTCTATCATGTCCCCAACACCACAACCACTACATCACCGTCCCCACAATCAAGGGCTCTAATCAAGGGTAAAGGTGGTCCAACAAAATATTAGAACGCGGGACTGTTTTTCGGCTGGGCAGTGTGTGATTATTCATTCATTCATTCATTTGCTGAACTGCTTAATCCTATTAGAATCATGTGGAGATTGGACTCCATCTCAACCAACTCTGGGAGACGGCAGGGTACACCCTAAACAGTTCACCAGACCATTGTAGGCCAAACATACACAATCATTCACTTTGAAATCAAACAACAACTTGGAACCATCAAGCCTGTTGTGCGTATACTGTACATCAGTGGTCCCCAACCTTTTTATCACCGCGGATCGGTCAACGGTTGCAAATGTTACCGTATTACGCGTGTCAGGGGGGTTGATTATTAATTTATAATAATAATAATAATAATAATAATAATAATTTATTATTATTATTATTATTATTATTATTATTAATAATAATATTATTATTTTTAATGAACACTCCATGAATGTTATTTTTCAACAGTTAAATAAAGTTGGTTGGAGTTCGAACTCTTCTTCTTTTTCCAAAAAAAAAAAAAAAAAAAAGACAGATGATCTTGCACCAGGTGAGAGAATGAAGGCTCAGGCTCAGTTTAAAATGTTTGAAACATGTCCAACACGCCTCTGTTCACACGCCGTCCCCTTGTGGGTTACATGTTAGTGGTCAAATGACTGACGTGTAACCGAGAGAATCCGGTCATTTTTCAAAATAAAAGATCGCTCAGACTCAGATAATAAATAAAATGGAAATAATTAATTATTTATTTTCCGGCCCGGTACCAATTGATCCACGAACCGGTACCGGTTTGCCGCCCGGAGGTTGGGGGACCACTGCTGTACATGACGTTGGGAATAAATGCCCTTGCTGAATACATGTATTGATTGAGTGTATTCAGTATGAAATCTGAATTTTTTTCTGAATTTAATATCATTTTTTTAATATAATTTACTGTTCAGCTTCACTGTATGACCTCATTGATTCTGCTGAAAACATCACCATTTGCACTCATGCCCTTAGTAAACTAGAACAATTAAAGTTTTGCTTCTATGCCAAGAAAAGCACAGGCTATAACAGCCTGTCCTGGACTGTAGCTGGCCTTTTAGTGCTGCAGTCTCTTACAGCAAGGGCATTGCTCTGACTGTTAGCAGAGGTGTGTGTGTGTGTGTGTGTGTGTGTGTGTCTCTAAAAGAGAGTATTAGTCCATCCTGTGATCCGTCTCTACCACTTACTGGGTAGTGTATTGACTCTGTGGACTATTTGTTAGCTCTTCTGTTTTTGTTTTTTTGCCATTTTTCATTCATTCATTTACCAATCCACTTAATACTACTAGGGAGGTCATGCGAATGCTAGAGCCTATCTCAACCCTCTTTCGTGAAAGCGGATATACAGCCATAACAGTCTGCCAGTCCATTGTAGGGTCAACATAAACAACTATTCACACTCACACCTCGGAACCATTTAGAACAGATTGCGTCTCTAATGTATATATCTTTGGATTGTGGAAGAAAACCTGTGTAAACATGGTATAGACATCCGAATTCATTCATTCATTCATTTTCAGAACTGCTTAATTCACCCATCTTTGCCGACTCTGGGCGAGGGTGCACCCTGGACAGCTTGCCAGGGCCAACGCTCACACAACCATTCGCACCTAGGGGTGATTTCAAACATCCAGTTAAGCTACTGTGCATGTTTTTGGACTGTGGGAGATAACTGGAGTACCCGGAGGAAACCCACGCAAGCGTGGGGAGAACATGCAAATGCCACACAGAAACACCCGAGCTGGGACTCGAACCAAGGACCTTCTTGCTGTGAGCCGGACGTGCTAACCACTATGCCACCTTGCAGCCGACGTCCAAATTACACACAAATTGACGCACAGACGTTTCCCTCTCTTTGTAATGGAAATGCAATTACTTATAGTGCCACTAGGGCAAGAAAGGGCAGCAGAGAGGCATCCACATCTTCTAATGATAATGCATTGATGCGTCTAAAAGCATACAGTACACCCTCTCTAAACTGATGCATGTTAAAAGCAGGCTTGGCTTGAGTTACGAGCAGCCCGGAAATGTATTCATCCCACAAGAGACTGGTGGAGAAAAGTCAATTACTGCGGAAGAGAAAAGTAGATTTCACCGAGTTAGTGTCTGAACCATGTATCAGAAATTTAGAGACTGCATCCCACCTGGTCATGTACATGTTGTGTATATGCTGTTTTACAAAAGAATCACTCAAGAAAATGTGCATTGTGTGTATTTTTCACATAATTTTATATTAACTTCTTCACTCTTCTTGTTTTTTTTTTTGTTTTTTTTGTCCCTCTCCTTTCCCACCCCCTTCAAACCCTCTATATGCCTTTTCACTCACATCGCTATTCATTACCATCTATTTAAACCCCTGGCTTTCACACTGTCCATCCCTCCCTCTCCAACCTCATCCTCATCCTCATCTACAGCAACGTCCTCTCAAGCAGTCTCTGAGTGGCTCCCTATGCCGAGAGTCTCATTGGAAGTGCCTGTTACTGACCCTGCTCATGTATGGCTGCTTTGGCACATTAGGCTGGTGCTCCCTCTACCGTATCACAGTCATGGCTTCTGATGACCAAGGTCCTGCCTACTACTATGGCGACCGAGCTCGGCTCTACCATGATAGTCCCTGTTCCAACGGATATGTCTACATCCCTGTGGCTTTCCTGGCCATGCTTTATGTCGTCTACTTGGTGGAGTGCTGGCATTGCTACTCCAAAACAGCCAACCTGGCTAAAGTGGAGATCAGTCAAGTGTACGACAGGATCCAGCGTCTTCAGCAGGCCACACCATGCATTTGGTGGAAGGCCATCAGTTATCATTATGTACGGCGGACCAGGCAAGTCACACGCTACCGCAATGGAGATGCCTACACCACCACACAGGTATACCACGAAAGGGTCAACACACACACCGCCAGTTCTGAGTTTGACTACTCGCGGCACGGTGTCAAGGACGTGTCCAAAGAGCTGCAGGGTTTACTGGACCACCCAGTAACTCGGTTGCGCTTCACAAAGTGCTTCAGTTTTGCCAGTGCTCGTGCAGAGACCGCCTACCTCACACAGCGGGCACGCTTCTTTGGTGATAATGAGGGTCTGGATGACTACATGGAAGCACGTGAGGGTATGCACCTGAAGAATGTAGACTTTAGAGAGCACATGCTGGCCTTCCCAAACCCTGCTCGGCCACCCTGGTACACACGCCGCTGTGTCTACTGGCTGGCATCTGCTTTTCTGCTATCCTGGCCACTCCGTGTGGTGGTTGAGTACCGCACAGCTTATGTCCACTACCATGTTGAGAAGCTGTTTGGTGAGAATGAGGATGCCAACGAAAATGAAAATAGAGACAACTATCAGACAAGTTTTGAGCATAGTTCTGGAGGTCCCACGTTGCATGTCATATCACGAGTAAACACGGTGGACATAACAGAACTGGAGTGGCATATTCGCTGCAACCAACAAATAGTGCCCAGCTACTCAGAGGCCTTGTTAATGGACCTGGACCTCAACCCAAATACACCTTTGTCTGTCGCAGTGGCTTCCCAAATGAGACGCAACTCCAGCTACTTCCTGCAGAGCTGCCCTCGCTGCCGAAGGACGACAAGCAGCTCATCTTTGCCTTCATGGGTTAGAGGAAACATGGTTATAGGGACAAACTCGTTTCCCATCAGAGCAGGAGGAAGATTGATGCTGAGTCGCAGCGGCTTCTCCCTTGGGCGTTTGCACACCACCCGGAACCGTCATACCTGCCTGTTTCACTCGAGGAGTCTCGGAGGAGGATTGGCAGGGAGAGGGGAGGAGGGAAGTGGCTTTCTGGGCCTGGGGTTCCGTGGGTCAGATGAAGAGCGACAGGGTGTTTTGGAGGGGGAGGATGACGAGAACAGTGAGCTTGAAGAACAACGGCAGAGGCAGGGAGATGAGATAGAAAATGGAGAGACCGGTGGAGAGGACAGAGACAGGCCACCAGCCTATCAAGAGGCTCTGTACTTTCCAGTGTTGATCATTCACGGAGAGGAGAGCTGTCATGGTGGGCGGGATATCGATACAGGATAATGCCTGAGATTATTGAGAAATGTAGGGTAGAAAGTTTGCACTGGTGTGTATAGACTGCATGTAGAAGGACCTCAGGCAAGTGAATCTAAGAAATGAAACAGGCGCGGAGTTTGCGGGATCACGGAAGACAATAGAGCTCATTTTTAGAGAAGACGCCATTACGTGGGATAAATGTTAGGTGAGACCTGATTGAAGTGAATGTGAATGTGTCAGCTTTAAGAATGAGAGGACCAATGAATGACTCCGAAATGAGCGAACGATTGTAGGGTTGAAATAAAAATGAGAGATATGTAGATTGATTTGTTTCATGTCAAGTTGACATGGACTGACCCTTTAGGGGAAAAGATATTTATAATAAGCATTAATAATTACATATCAGTGTCTTGTTATTTTACACCTTCCAACAGAATCATGAAAACTGGCCGCATCATGAAAACGCAGTTTGTTCGTGTAACCTTTCACTTGAGGAATTTTGTAGTTTACATGGAAACTTGGACCACCGTATCTGATCACGTAGTGAAGACATTCCACACCTAGCAAGTTAAAAATTAATGTAGTTAAATGCAGACATTTGTATAATTCCATTATAAAACAAGAAATTTAACAGTAATTATACTGTAGAAAAAAAGTTTAGTTCCATAAAGAAATCAAAACAAAGAATCAGAGTCAGAAGATCTCAGGGGAATGAATCCTTTTTTAATTGGAGAATGAAACAGGAGCGGGAAAGATTTGTTATGTGGGAATGTAAGAGCAATGGTAAACCTTTGCCGTTTGAAGGGTGACCAAAAAAAATCTCCCACATTTTAAAGGTAAATGCTTTAAAAACAAAACAAAAAAAAAAAGTGTGTGTGTGTGTGTGTGTGTGTGTGTGTGTGGAGGGGGGGATCCACGATGGTGTGGTGGTTAGCATGTCCACCTCACAGCATGAAGACCTGGGTCTGATTCCTGGGCTCGGACATTTCTGTGTGGAGTTTGCATGTTCTCTGTGTGCTTGTGTGGGTTTCCTCCAGGTACTGTGGTTTCCTCACAGAACCCAAAAACATACACTTTTGACCAACTGGCTTTTCCAACTTGCCCCTAAATGTGAATGGGAATATCACTTCTGGCCCTTTGGTGGCCTGGTGAGCTGTCCAACACCTAGCCCAGAGTTAGATGGGATAGGTGCCAGAATCCCTGTTAACAGTAATTAGAATTAAATGGCTTAAAAATGAATGCATGATAAAAATAAATAAATAAATAAAAAAGTGAAAGATAACTAAATTATTATTTGCACGCAAGAAATAGCGTTTTATTCTTCATGTTTTAAAGATCACCCAGTGCAGTCCCACTCTCAACAAGTTGTCACTAAGTGCAGCTAACTGGGTTATCAAAGGCCAGCCATGTCTCTCATTGTCTGTGCTGAGAGCTTCATGTAAAGGAACCATTGCTGACTTTTGTCATGAGTAGCTGCAAAGCCGTCAGCTTGTTTCTGCCCTGCGATGGCCTGGTGAGCTGTCCAGGGTGTACTCTGCCCTCGCCCAGAGTCGGCTGAGATGGGCGCCAGCCTCCCCGCAACCCGAATTAGGATTAAGCGGGTCAGAAAATGAATAAATGAATGTTTTAAAGATGATCTTTTAAATCAGTGTTCCCCAACCTTTTTATCACCACGGACCGATCAACACTTGGAAAATTTACCGCGGACCGGGGGGGTGTGTGTGTGTGTCATAGATTGTTTGTATTGCAAATACAACATTTATATAAAATATTGTTATTATTAATAATAATAACAACAACAACAATAATAATAATGATAATAATATTATTAAGGTTAATAGTAATAATAATAATAATAATAACTCCATGAATGTTATTTTTCAATGGGTGAAATAAAGTTGGTTGGGAAGTAGAGCTTGAATTTTTTTTTTTTTTTTTTTTCAGGTGATGGTGCACCAGCTGGGAGAATAAAAGCTCAGGCTCAGTCTCACCCAAAATCCCCAATATTGTTTAAAGCATGTCCTGCACGCCTCTGTTTATGTCCCATTCCCTTGTGGGTTACAGTTTTGCCCTCAAATAACCAACATATAACCAAGAGAATCTGGTCATTTTTCAAAATAAAAGACTTTTTCAAAAGATCGTTCAGACTCCGATATTAAATAAAACAGAAATAATGAATTATTTGTTCCGTAGACCGGTACCAATTAAGTAACAGACCGGTACCGGTCCACGGACCGGTGGTTGGGGACCACTGCTCTAAATGGTGACCATTATTGTCAATACTGTACATGCTTGGAGGCGATTTCTGAAGGCTGCCATTACTTGGTAGGCCATGTTGGTAGAGCAGCATCTACTGTAACTCCTGATGAAAAGTACCATGAAGGGCTCCAAAGTTTTCAGTCGGTGAGTATGCCCTCATGATTTTAGGTAATAAAACAGAAAAAAAAAAAAAAAATCCTGTCGAGGTCAGGGGAATGGGCCAGCCAAATGAGATCATTTGATCAGAAAACAGCACTTCCAAAGATCTTTAAGCTGTGTGGGCTGCAGCTTCATCTCACCCACACATCGAATTCTTCAAGCTGGTGAGCCATCCAGACAAATGTGTGTTCAAATAATAGTTTATCTTAAACTTTTTTTTTTTTTAATTACCTAACCTGGGGGCAGTGGTGGTCTGGTGGAATAGGGCGCCGGGGCGCAGGTCCAAAGGTTGGGGGTTCGAGTCCCACTCTGCACAGGGTTGTCACTGTCCCCCCCAGTGGAGCTAACTGGGTTATCAAAGGCCGGCCATGTCTCTCACTGTCTGGTGTGAGGCATGTAAAAGAACCATTGCTGACTTTCAACAAGAGTAGCTGCAAAGCCGTCAGCGTGTTTCCGCCCTGCGATGGCCTGGCGAGCTGTCCAGAGTGTACTCTGCCCTCGCCTGAAGTTGGCTGGGATGGGCGCCAGCCTCCCCGCGACCCAAGTTAGGATTAAGCGGGTACAGAAAATGATGATGATGATGAATTACCTAACCCTTGGTTTTTTTTTAATTACCTTCGATGTATGGGAGGTTTTTCTGGGTCACCTTGGATTTGTGTTCCAACCAACTGTATTGTCGCATATCTGTTTAAATCACTGCTTTTTAAAAGCTTGGTGCTGATGTCCTCACTGTTGCTGGCCTTATAGGTGTTTCTATTCAGCTTACTGTCAACTGCTAGAAAAAAGAAAACTGCATACAGCTATAATACAACATTGCTCTTTTTTTTTTTTTTTTAACTCGTCTCGGCGCATATGCATATATGATTTGCTGAGTCTGGACTCAGGAGAAAGTGTGTACAATAAAAATGTTAAAGGCGAAGTATGTAAAATTTAACCCTTGCATTAAAAAATCTGCATATGTCACTTGCCACACCTCTTATTCCCTGTACTGCTTAAACGGTGGCAGATTTTGTTCTTTGTCACATTAATAGAAAGCTGTTCGTCATTAATTGGGGGGTTTCGGATTACTATATGTCTTATGACTGTCACTAGTGATAAGCACACAATTGCCTCTAAAATAGTCACGATTCAGAACTACACTGTCCAATATTAACATCTCAACAGATATAAACCAGCTTTAGTCCCAGTTTACTGAGACAGATCAGCTTCTGCACATAGTGTAGGTTCAGTAGCAAGCACAAGTCATGTGACTTACAAACAGTGCAGGGAATGGTGTAAATAAAGATCGACTGTTAAGAAGCTCATTCCAGAGCTAATGGATGTATTACTGCACATTTAAGAAGAATTTATTCTGCAGCAAAGTCTGGGCTGTCAAAACGATCCCTCAGTTGCATCACTGTTTTGTCAGCAGGATTGATATTACCCTGTGTTTACACTAGCAAGCAATAAGTCACTTGTAGTCTGTCTCTTCTGGACATGTAGTATCTACTTGTTGGCATGTAATGTCCAATATATATCTTTTTTTTTTTTTTTTTTTAATTTTAATGATAAAGGTATTAGTAGCTCCTGATGATTGGTAGTAAAACACAAATTAAATATCACACGAATCTGTTCTAAGTGATCACTGGTTGCTAATACCAACTGCTACTTCCTTCCAAACATGATTCGTCTTCATATGGGACATTGGCATGATGGGATAAGATGATGCTTTGGTTATAGGATGTCATGGGCTTCTTGCATTTTTGCTTTGTCAAGTATTAAAGGAACTTGGTCACCTTCTGTAATCTGGCAGAGAGACTGAACACATCAAACCACTCCCCTCAGTTAAACACAGCACGTACTTATCAGAGTAAAGTATCTATGCTGGCTTCTCCAGGTCCGGCAGAAATCATGCACTGCACATGCATTGTGCCAAAAGTAACAAGACCCATTCCACTCCATAAATGGTAATGGTTTCTGGTGCATGTCTTTTGATTTGGCCTCATATGAAAGCACCTAATAAATTAAAAACATTGTTGATGTGGAAACGTTAAAGGGCCAAGTCTTAGTAAAAAAAAAAAAAAATGAATCTAGGCTTTTCATTTAATTTGTCAAGAGAATTTTGTGACCAATTGCCTTTAAATAGGAACTAATTTTGTGTAGGAACCAAAACTGTGAGTGTTGAAAGAAATGTCAGATCATATATGTGATCGGGTTCGTTTATGGTATCAGTCAAGCTACTCACTTTGGATTTCTCATTTTAATAAATCGTATCTAATTTGCATCAAATATAATTGAGAAAGTTAAAATTGTTTAGAAGAAATCAAATGATGAATGGTCAGTTGTTTTGTTGCTTGCCAGTGTGAATGTAGGATTAGGCTAATTATTAGTAAAACATCAACTAATACTGAACTACTTCTGCGATGATGATGATGATGATGATGATGATGATGATGATCATAGTGTTTATACTGGGGATCATATAAATAAAGTCAAACACTTATAAATATGTTTAATGAGTAGTTCTTTTGTTATCCAAGGCAACACTATAAGATGATTGATATGTTGTTTGTTATGTAGCATAAAGAACTGAAAAATTATACTTTGGTGAAAAAAGTGTTAAAATCTTTCATGGTATTTATCACACATGCTTATTTAGAGAAAGTAAAGTTTTTTCAAATCACATTTTATGCAACTTAGCAGTTAATGATTAACAGTGGCAGCTTGGTGGTTATGGCTTGAACTCCTGACCAGTATCATTAAGCCTTGTTTGTATTTACATTTATCATATTTGGAAGTTCTCTTAGACTTGGCATGTACAGGGATCCCTCGCTACTTCGCGCTTCAATTAATGCGGCATCAGTGCATCGTGTTTTTTAAAAATATTCATTGAATTAAAGAATAAGGAAATTAAGGAAGAATAGTGGAAAAAGTTAAGGAAAATGCCACAAAAACAAGGCCAATTATGCACCCCCCCCCCCCAAAAAAAAAAAACAAAAAACAAAAAAAAAACAACCCAAAACCTCCCATGAAAACTAGTTACATTTTTGTGAGGTACGCATTTGAGTGCGTGTGTGCGCACGTCTGTATGTGTGTGTATTTATATTTTATTTGCATCTTATGCATTATTTTTTAATGTTTCATTGTTATTATAAGCATTTATAGCATTGAATATGTATTTATTGATATTATATACACATATACATGTACGTATACAGACGCTCCCCAACTTACGTTTTAGTTCGGTTCCGGACGGCCGAACGTAAGGTGAAAAAAAACACAAGTTGTTGCTGTATGTTCCACTGACATATGACATTCATACTGTACTATACATCCATAAATACCATTACCGTATCTCATAAAACACCTCTAAATCAATTATTATAAACATAACATTGTAAAATAATATCAAATGTATCAAATAATATCAACATTAATTTCAAATAAATTAAATTCAAGCAGAATAATTTCAAATAGATAAATTTGAATCAAATTCACTCATCAAATACAGTATGAAATATAACCTTTAACATGCTTTGTGATGCGATCTTTCTGCTTGTAAATGGTTCCGATCGTCGACGGAGTCATTTGGAAGAAACGTGCAACATTCACGTGTTTTTCACCAGCATCAATTTTCTTGATAATAGCCATCTTCGTTTCTAACGAGATGGCTTGCCGCTTTTTCTGATTACCGCTATCACTAGTAGGCTTACGCTTCTAACCAACCATATTTGCTTCGGGTTACAAAAGTCCACAAAACAGTGTAAACACAGATCACAGAGAAGACGTCTTAACACAAGGGTAACACGCAGTGAACTGGGAAGAAGGAGGGGCACGTTCAGTCTGTCGTTTGTAAAGAATAGACGCAGCATCATTATGTCATTGCGTCATTATATCAGCGTACTACGTAGGTATGTCTTGTACTACAGAGAGCACGCTAAACTCAAAATTTGACATAATTAAAAAAAAAGTTAAATCGAAAAATATGTAAAATGAATGAACGTAAGTCAGGGAGCATCTGTATGTCAGTCGGGGATGGGGGGGTTCCTACTTTGCGGATTTCGGTGGTCGTGGGGGATCTCGGTTCCAAATAACTGTGGAAAGTGAGGGATCCTTGTATTTATCATTTTTATACAACTGAAGGTCATGGGTGTTGCTCAACAGTGGCAGCTTGGTGGTACTGGGGCTTGAACCCCGCACCTTTTTGATCATTAACTGTGACAAAACCAACATTTTATTTAACAAAATTAATTTCTTTACAAATGATTCAATAGAGCCACTGGTTGCCTGGTAGTAAAGGTGCTGGATCCTTGATCCTAAGGTTGGATGTTCAAGTGCCACTCTCCACAGGTTGTCACTGTCCCCCCCAGTGCAGCTCATTGAGTTATCAAAGGCTGGTCATGTCTCTCACTGTCTGTGGTGTGAGGTTCATCTAAAAGAACCATTGCTGACTTTCGATACGAGTAGCTGCAAAGCCGTCAGCATGTTTCCGCCCTGCGATGGCCTGGTGAGCTGTCCAGGGTGTACTCTTTCCTCGCCCGGAGTCGGCTGAGATGGGCACCAGCCTCCCTGCGACCCTAATTAGGATTAAATGGAAATGAACGATGAACAAAGGATGATTCAATAGAAAGTGAATTTTATCTCGGCGAAGCTTATTTGTGTATGCTGATTTTAAGGCAAAGATAAATTTACATTAGTTAAAGCAGGTGTTTATTTTTTCAGGATCATCACTATGAATAAAACAGGAATTCATATATTGTTAATGTTAACCATTAAATGTAAGATAACTGTAAAAAACTTGCTTATTACGGCGTTATTACTTTATTAAGCTTTAAGTACTCACTCACAACCGAACTGTTTAATCTTACTGGGTCACGTCATCAAAGTCAGTATTGCCTCGACAAGCAACAGAGGTTGGATACACCCTAAACGGCTGAACAGACCATT